>VXBQ01016894.1:1012785-1200782 GCA_013400175.1 Phainopepla nitens
CAGCACTGGAAGAAGGCATGTTGCAGTCACTCTTAGGGTCCTGTTCTGCTGAGCTCTTACAGCCTCAACAGACACCATGCGCTGAACAAGACACTCAGCTCTGTGAAGAGTCTGAACATCTACTAGAGGAAAGGAATTATTCTTTTTTCCCATGGAAGTCAGCTGGTCTTTTTTTGTTCGTTGTGGGTGGATCAGGAATTTTCTCGACAGATTTTCAAATCTACTGCTCAGATTGTGTATATTTTAAACTATTGTTCGTATAGGTAGCACTTAGTTAAACATGACTACCACAGCCATATCATCTAGAAATCTGTATCATTACACAATTTTATGATGACCACTGCCCTCTAAGTTTCTAAAGGTGAAGCTGTTGTGAAAAAAAATGGAATTATCCAGCTATAGTGGACTTTTTCATTAACTTTGTCCATTAATAAGTGCATTATGACCTGAAACTTGACCAGGCCTATACCTTACAGTTCTAACTCAGTTAAACTATGCACATTTTTTAATCAATCTGCACAATTAAGCTTTTATGCCAAAATGTCTGTGTTCAAGTACAGTGTAAAGAAATATGTCATGTTCAGAGGAAGATTTGGCTGGAAGTATTGGCTGCTGCAGCATGATGGCTCCAGCTCATGAGATCTGCACTCCTTGTTGTGTAATATCACTCTTCAGTGTGTTTGAATCTGGCCTTAATGGACTGTGCTTTCTTAATTTAGGCACTGCACTGCCACTGTTTTACACAGACCAGGAGCAAGAGCTGTATAAATGTGGTATAATTGGGTCATAAACATGTCAGACTTGGGACTCATCTGGAAGTGAGCATCATAGTGGGCAGGTGCCTTCCCTGCTCCCTCTATCCATTGCCTGGGATTGCCAGTAATCCCTCTTCCAAATCCAGTTCTGGCTCTTTTAGAACTTCTGTTTCAAAGGAGGACAAAAGAAACAAAAAATCATTTCTGCCTCTGCTCTCCTTTTTAAATATAAGTAATTCTAAATCCCTTCTCCAGACTATTCAGGAAAAAAAAGATGTCAGTGAGCGCTGACATCTTCATCTGATGTATCAGACAGGTATCAACTAGCAATCTGAACCTAGTTTGTACTTTTCTTGGCTCTTGTATGAGAAAGACAAAATAATCGTCTCTAACTGGCCTGCAGTTATGCGGGAAGAGAGGATTTCCAAACCGACTAGATCATGGTCAGAAAAATACCAACAGCAGAGCATAAGGAATGCATTGCTATGGTAAGAGAAAGTTCTGCTGAGGAGAGTAAGACAAGCACACTGAGGCATTGATCCTACCAGAGCCCTTTTTCCTAAGTTCTGCCTCCCTCAGTGTGCTGCACAAATGAAAAAATGTAGTCCTCAAAGGTAAGTATGCCTGAGTAGACACAGTACACCAGCCCTAAAGTTACAGCGCCGCATTCTGATTTGGCACATTCTGATTTCTAGTAAATATCTCAGCCACATACAAGCAGTTTAAATTGAAGCAGAAAACCAACCAAGAATTGCAGGCCAGCTGTGAAGAGTAAATGGAGTGATAAGATTATTACTGTATTGAGGAAGCAGAACAGAAAATTGAAATAAGAATTTGTCTGTGACCAGAAGCTGGAGAGACCCTTGCGTCTGGCCATTGACTAATATTATGTTTTCTCATAAGCTTCATTTATTTCTGCTGTTCTTGGAATTGGTTCTTACAAAGATTTTGAAACAGAAACTTTTTTAGTGTGCTGCTGCATCACTGAAAGGTGTCACAGAGGGCAGCTGCCCTACACTTTGCCAGAGACAGTAGAGGATGGCAGCATTTGTGTTCTGTTATTATTACTGCTGTCATTTCATATACTGTAGTTTTAAAACTTTAAAAAATCCTTTCAGGAGGTCTTTGTCACATTTCAATTGATAAATTTCTTTTATAATGTCTGAAGGCAAGAAAACCAAAGACTGTGATCTGTTCAAGAAGTAAGACAAAAAATATTAAAGACGTCATACTTTCATTTTCGATACTTATTTTTGTTTATGCCCTCAAATCATACAAACAGAATCAAAAAGACATTTTGGTCAGGAAACAGGCAGGATGTCATGAGACCTGTGACCTGTAATATTATTAATGATGTTAAATTCACCATTACTGATTAAAAAGGCAGTATCTTGGTGCACTGTGCAGGAAATCAAGTCTGTGTCTCAACACCATGTGTTTTGTTGCCTTTCTCTCAAGATCTCAACAAGTACATTTTTAAACACATATTTTACCATTCTTTACATGTTTTGTAAACATTTGCAATGATACCACTTGTGAACATCTTTGATGGTGCTTTTTCGTTTTGCTGCAAAATGCTTAAGAATTGGAAACCACGCTGTCTGCTGAACTCGACTCACAACTTACATCTCCATGTGTTATTGTTAGTGCTTAGTAGCAAGTAGAATTATCCCCATCTAGTAGGTGTAACATGGCATCTGTTGAGTCCACTGCCCTCACAAAGAAGCTAGCATGGGGAGCCTCATAGCCAGAAAATTTGCAATTAAGTAAGGCAAGACATTAATTCTCTCTTAAATCCATACACATGCTTTTCATGGAAATGAAAAAGATGTGTGGAGAGACAGGTTTTCTCAATTACCAGGGTTAATATTCATGTGCAAATACAGACTCAACTAAACCCTACACATATGTCGTAATGTCTACATTCATCATGCTTTTTTTTTCTACTGGGTATACAATATTCATCCAAAATACCCATAAAAGACTGACTGCAAAACTCACATTTTATAGCCTTCCCCAGGAATGTTTGCATTAAATTGCTTTACACTGAGAAAGTTTCATTGTGATCAAGACCCAAGAGATATAAAAGGAACATAAAATATGGGTCAAAGTGTGAGTTTATAAGTTAGGCTTTTACTTAATTTATATTATAGCGGCAATGCAAGAAGCTGTGGTTTACCAACAGTGCAGCTATGCCTTGAGTTAAATGCTTTCTTTCCACTGGCAGTTTCAGATGCCTGCCTCTCATGGAAGAGTTAAATGTCTTATGTGTATGTGTCTTGTAATTCATCATTTGAGAAAAATAAAACTTCATTATCAGACATAAGAGCAAGTGCTGCTGACATCTCATCTGAAGAAGCTGTGCCTGTATTTCAGTGGCAGCTTCATTTCAAATTTTTCTTTGTTCCTGGATCAGTGCCACTGTTCAAATCTCTGCCTGAAGCTGGCACATGCTGCTTCTAAGAAGAGCAAGTTTAACATCTCTATTGAAAATTAAAGTGCGATCTGTGACTGGATCAGATTGGCTAAGTAGAATTCTATGGTTTATAATTTCTTTAGTTGGACATCACAAATCACAATTAAAAATACCATAAGATTAATCTTTTTTAAGTTCCGAGACATATCTGCTCAACTTTTGAAGCATAAGGATATTTAACAAAAGAGGATAGACTCTAAGAGATAAACTACATTGCATAATCTTTTACCATATCTGTTAGGTGGTGTTTTTAGAAGATTAAAATGACAGAAAAAGCCTTGATCAAATCCAGTAAGCTCTAGAGTTTAACACAGATGTCTAATATCAGAGTACACTATCCTGGTCATAATATCAAGGGGAAAATCAAAACAAAAAGCATTTCATTTTACCCATTTCTAAATCAGACTCAAGTTGCTGTGATTTTACTGCTTTAAATATTTGCTTTCTTTTGTTTTCTTTAGCTTTGAGTATTAATTTGCTTCATGCCTCAATTACCTTTCTCTGCCAGTAGATTAGACTTTCTCAAATAAACACATATCATAAATATGTTGAATTTGACAGGGGATAATTTTTGAGCAAAAAAGTGATGACATATGCTTTAATATTCCTGAAATTTTCTGATCAGGATTTTCTTGAGAGAAATATTTCTGTTTTTCATTTTCGCTACATCATACTAGGAAACACAAAATTTTGGAGCCTGAAGTTTTTGAATCAAATAAAAATATTTTTCTTAAAATGACTCTTTTGGTTTTCCTCTTTATTATATTTTGAAAAAGTCTTGCTGCAAATTAGAAATTTCACAGTTTATTCTTTGTTCCTATAGAAATTAAAATGTTTTTACACACAACAGCTCCTTCTGGCATGATCTGCTACCTTTTTCTGGCTAAGAACCCTTTTCTGTCCAAATGTACAAGCTAGGTGGCAGTTTCAGCTGATTAAAATGCACAGAGGTGCTAAGAGTGGCTGCTCATTTACACAAATTACCGCTCTGTATTGCCCTCTGTAGAAGTTGTGAACATGCACCATATGGGGAGGGGAATCAGGGTTAAGGCCATGTCTCTTTATTATTGATTTCAAGGTGGACCATGGTTCAGTGAAACTTTCTGGAGCAGGATAAATTTCAGATATCTTGAAATTAATTGTAGTTATGCCACCTATCCTATATTATACAATGATAATTAATTCAAAATGTTACTTGAGTTCATTAGACAGATTAGTTTGTCTTAAATATTTTCTCCAGAGTTTTCACAAAAACTTTATAAAAACTCTTTACATTCAGGTAATATTTATGCAATGGCCTTCTCCTCTACACTGCATTTTTGTCAGTGCAGGTCTGCTGAAGTTACTGGGATAAACCTAATTTGTGTCACAGCTAAGTCTCTCCTCACACTTTCAATTCTAATTGCTCAGAAGTAGCAGGATCTGACAGATTGTGTCCAGCCTCCTCTTGCTTATATTAGTGTTCCTTTCCTTCTCTTCACCCTTCTCCTTCTCCTTAAAAAAAAAAAAAAAAGTAAAATAAAGAGCTGCAAGGTAAGGTGACCCTGGCATAATAGGTGTTAGAGATCTGAGAGAAGTTTTACAAGGTGCTGACCGTTTACAAAAGTAAACCATAAGCATCAATAAGAATTGAAGGGTCTTACATTGTAACAACAGCTTGTCCTACACCAGCGATATCAAGTGGTTTCTGAAATGCCCACAGCAGCATCCCAGCATTCTCAGCAATGCGCAGGCTTTGGCACTACACCTTTGTACTTCCTAGGAGAAAAGAGAGACGTTATAGAAAATAAAGGGCATGTAGCACTGAAATGACCTGACAAAAACTGAGTATGCAGCTCACTCTGGTTCTCAAATGAACAAGTTTTGTTCTTGTTCCCCATCTGCAGGACGGAGCAGGAAGCATCTCCCTGCCTGTGAGATCATGTTAAAGATAAAACTGGAAATGAAATTTCATGCCTCAGTCCCAGGAAACATTGAAAACAAGGGCCATAAATTTGTCCCCAGCTGATCCGGGTACAGCCACACCACGTACTTCACCAGGATCGTTATCTTGCAGGTGCCTCATAAAGTACTCCCAGTGTTGTCCTCTCTTGGCTGCCTCAATGTCATGGTTTAGGAATGGACTCCAATTTAGTGCTCCCACTAAAACCACCATGTTGCTCCCTCTCCCTCCCCCTCCAGCTGGAGGCCCAAAAGATGAAGATCACGGGTTGAGATAAGAACAATTTACTGGTAAAAAACGAGATAAGAAAATGAACAGTAACAGTAACAATCTTAATAACAAAAGGTATGAAAAGAAACAATGATTTACAAAGAAAAGACCTCAACAATGAGCAAATACTGGACTGTTCTGCCTGCCACATTTTCTCCACCAGAAGAAACACCCTTTTCCTTAGGGAGAGAGAGTCTCTTGCTCCTGGCAATGACATGAAGTGCTATCAAGTAACATTTGGGTACTGACTATTGAAAAAAAAGTTAACCAAAACACAATGATCTCAGTACACCATGATGAGAAGAGTGCCATTTCTTGTCATAATCCTCTATATTAGTAGCAAACAGAGACTGACTTCATCAAGGAGTCTGACTTCTTTCTCTAGGGCCTTTGGGCCATATTTGGAAGCCCCAAACGGCACAGAGAACATGCCTGCCCTTTAGATCCCGTCACCAGAACACGCACAGAATACAATGGTGTCAAAGATTAAGGTGCATTTGAGGAGTTTGTTGGCTCCATCCTGAGACTATTGTTTCCAGGCGATATCCCTGGAAGGCACCTACAAGCAGAAGAACTGATTTGTGTATGTGCTGATATGAGAGGGAAAAGTGATTTTTAAATATTAAGGAAACACTTCAGGGGACAAGTAGCATAAACTTTTTGCTTCGCAAAGATTTTGATTAATATCCAAGAGAAAACATCCCTACAGAAGTAAGGTGAAAGCAAATATCTGATTCCCGAAGCAGCCCTCAGAGACTAGGCGCTGTGTTCTTGTGGCCTTGGAGCAGTCCAAGACATTTGGGTTTTCTCTTGGACCATGTGGACATTGCAAACCTGGGACACCTAATGGAATAGTGTTGATACTGACTCAACATGCCACAACCCCCCACAAAGGTTTGCAAAACATCATCATGTTTTGCCTGAAATAGAAAAAAAACTGCACCGCAACAAGTCTCAAAATGTTACTACCGAGTTGAAAAGATTTCTCTAGGACATATTCCTCACTTCCCAGAGTTGTCTTACTACTCTCTGCCAAGGTCCATATAAATCCTAATGCAATATGTAGTTAATTGGTTGGTTAGTTACATTTAGGCTGGCCACCAAGTGCAGAAGGCTGTCCCAGAACAGCCCTTACCTCTTTGAAGTGTACTTTGTGAAATTCCCATAGATCAGGCTGCTGGTATCTGATGTGGGAAAGATATTTTCCATCTATTCTCCCTGCAGGCATTGCAGTTTCAGGTTAGATCACTGTGAGCTGGAAGGGTGCAGAAAAGATAGGATGAAGATAGAAAGGGGTGAGGGAGAGCTGCACAGCACAGAGAATGCTTGCATTCACATTATCCCTATTTTTCTATTTTAGAGTGGGGTTTAGTTATGGACAGCAGTGTTATCCTGTTAACCAGTTCAGCTCCTGCTCTGACTGGGGGGACAGGGAGGAAAAGACATGCAAAAACAGCCTCAGGACGCTATGTACAAGACACCACAAGGGTGGGGATGTAACAATGTTGGGTAACCTAGAGCATCTTGGCATCAGCTGCCTGGATAGGATGGGGTGTGTCAGACATTGAACAAGCTACACTGCAGCCTGCTTTCTGGCCTAAAAAGCTCAAAGCTCTATACAAGAGAAACATGGAATACTGATCCCTTTGTTTGTGGCCCTATAATAAAAGGAAAATTCTTTCAACAATGAGGTACAGTGAATACTACTGAAAAGGAAATCCCTTTGACTTCAAGGCATTCCAGCTGCACAGGATACCTTCAGGGATCCCTATATTCTTTGGAATTTGGGTTTCTTTATGTATTTAAAAATTAGTTTCCCTGTTCATACCACTCTTGTGCTGGTTACCTTTCAGATTTATTGTTTGGGGGGTTTTAAGTTATCAATATAATAAAATGGTAACCTTGGATAGGGGAAGATTGATTAAAATAATTTATGAATTCCGAAACAAGTCCTTTTAGTATTTAAAAAAGGGGTATAAATCTGTTTCCTGGACACATGGGAAGTTAGATGAAAGCCAGTTTTCATATTATTTCTACGCTGTGAATGCATTTTCAAAGTATTCAGGTTATCACAGCAGCTTTACTGTGAAGCCAATACAATATCCACCAGCCTTTAAAGTAGAAAAGATGTATTTTTATGTGCTGTGACATTTTTAAACTTGTACCACATTACAAATGTAGCTGATAGTTCTCACAGTCTGGTGTATTTTTAGACCTCTAAAAATCTGGGGCTGAGGAATTGCCTTCTTTCAACATCTTCCCATGTCATGGCCTCTTCTCTGTAACTGCAAATGTTTAAACCAAATTTTATTCTCTCTGATTTCTTCTTCCTGATATTTCTGTTGAAAAGATAAAATGAATAGTAATAGAGAGACGGAAAAGATCAAACCTGTCCATGGATACATTAATAAAAACAGCCAAAAAAACCTGCATGTTCATTTTTCACCAGGGACTGCCTCAATTAAAATTTGTTCCTGAATTTCTGCTAGCCTTTCTAATTCAAACTGTAACATTATGTGAATTACTTTCCAATCCAGTGACATAACTCTACATTTACACTTAAATATGATTGTTATGTGGCTGGATTTTCCAAATGAAATGATGAAAAATAGATAAATTTGTGTTGTGTGTGAATATCAAGGGTATATTTCTCACCTATTATTTATCAGTAACCTTTCAAAATAGCCAGAGAAATGCATTGTCCAAAACATATATTCAGAGAGCAAGAGAAAAGCAAAAAAATCTTGGAATTTTAGAATCCAATATATTTTTAACGTTTTAAGCCATTATTTATGAGAAATATTTTCAGATGGTTTGCATTCATTTTAATAGCTAGTTCCAACTAAGCCTTTGTGAAACATGTTTTTGTTTGTAGCAAGTTTTCTTCTGATTTAATATTGCAGCTGAAATCGCTTGATATCATTCAGTGTCTAGGAAGGAATATAATTTTCAAGACAGGCTTTCATATCTGTTTTAAAAGAAGGGAGGGACACCAGTGATAGTCTGGGGACTCAAAAGTGCAGATGAAAGAAGGAGGAAGGGAAAGACATGAGGGAAGATTTTATTTTCAGTTTATTTTCAATGTCTCCAGCACGTTTAGTTTGATTTTTCCTCTTGTGTTCCAGATTACAGGTGTTTCCCATTAAGACAAGTGAACTGACTTTAATGGCATCCTGCAGAGCTGTGGGCACAGAATACCTTCTGAGAACTGCCAATAATTATTTGTCCTGGCTTTGTTTCTGGAGATTCTACTTAAATTGGTTCAAAAGCTGGTAATCTGTTTCATCCCTGAAGATTAACCCCCTTGAAAAAAAAGGCAGGGGAAAAAAGCATGTTCCATGTAATTGAACAGAATAAAAGAGCACTGGTAGTATCTTTGTTAAACAAGGGAATGATTTTTAAAGTATGATAAAAGGAGACTTTGGAAGAGCCCTCAATATGAAGCACCATTATTAATACAGCTTTACCAATTCCTTCAACAGCCTACACTTCAGACATTGTGACTAGTGATAAATCTAAACCTGATAGGACCTAAAACTTTTGTTATTTACAAATGCTTATATTATAAAACATGCTGATGGCAGTATCAGCCCCAAGTAGTTACTTACACTATAATTAAATTTACAAACCCCATGCAGTCTGCCATCTCTTGGGCAGGACCACATGGACACAGGTTCACTTATTTAATGGATTACTCTTTCATACCTTTTATGAGCATCAAATGCCTAGATACAGGTGTAGATTCTTGCACTGCAGCTTTTGTATGAAGGTTAAAAAATGAAAAATCTCTCTTATTTTCACCACTCTCTGACCACCACAATTCCAATAGCCTGAAGTTTCCTCTGAGAGCTTCAGTTCAGCAAGATGTTTGAATGCTGTGCAAGGTCAGAGCCTATGAGAAGCACTGCTTCATGGTACACTCTCAGAATCTAAAGATAATTGTCAGGAGACCAAAGAGGACAAAAGATTATTGCCTTTATAAAATGCATATTTATGCCTATGTAAAGAGCTACGTCTTTTAAATTTAGCTGCATGTAATATATGCCTATGACATTTCAAACCACCATATAGTTGAACTCGGAAGATGGAGCCACATTGTGACTGGCCATTTGAAAATCTTATTCACAGTGCTCTCAGTTATACTTTCACTTTGCATTTGCCATGATCTCACACAGATAATGCATTTAGCCAGTACGTAACAATCATTCAGTCTGCTACTATAACATGGGCTACTGTGCATGGACATGCAAATTCTTTTGTCGTCTGTATGATTTACAATGAATAGATTAAAGAGGGAAATTCAACCAAATCCTGATCCCATTGACATTGAATTCAATAGGAAAATAGGTTGAAGAAAAATGCCATTAGCTGATATCTATTGATATGTAAAATCTAATTCAGACCATCTCTGCTTTGATGTTTCTCCTAATAAATTTGAGTGCACTTTCATTGGCAGATAAAAACAGAGTGTATTTTATCTTAGAATAAACCATTGTGCAGTCACTTAGTTCCTGTATTGCATATTTTGAGACTTCTAAGAAGTTCTACAATAGCATAACTTCAGAAGAGTGCAGCATAGCAGGAACCAAAAGTGTTATTACCTTGATTTCCACAGAAAATTAAATGAGTAGTTGTCAAGCACATTGAGTTTTAAAAAGCAAAACTAGTTATGGGACGTCGTTTCATGATAATGAGTTGGACTTGTGAAATGACACAAAAGGTGCAGTGTTTTTTCTCTTCTCTTTTACAGTCAAAAAGGCACAGGTGATGGACAAGCTGCAGTCAGTATTCAGGAGTGTGATAGCTTCAGCTGCAGGCCCAGCCCTGGAGATAGGGCTTGTGAGCCTGCAGACAAGGCTTTCTCCTGCTGTCAGCAGTGCAAATATTGAGATGAGATGCTGAGGTAAGACTTGGACTGGACATAAATTGTATCACATTGGGGCCACTCCAAACCATACAGACACAGGCCACCCGCCAAGGTGGGACAAGCCACCTTGGAAAGCCTGAATTTGTGTAATCACACTAATTAAGATATTGCAAATAATGTTGCTTGTAGTGCCTGTAATACTGGCCCCAACAGTGTCAAGCCTCCTATGAGCTCTCAAACTCACTGAAGCAGCTGGGTAAATGCCCAGATGGTTTGCCCAGAAGAATACATGTGTCATAGTTCTTCTCCAGACTGGCATCTCCAATGGTACTCCAAATGCATGCACGCAGTCCCCAGCCACCACTGTTGGTACAGTTTAATCATGCCAATATATTCCACTGCTAAGATCCTCTCCTAAGAGATGTAAGCAGCTCGTGGAGAACACACTGTGTGCAGTACCTACTTTGCAGAAAAAGAAAGCTTTTTCAGCTAGGCATATGATATTTTTTTACAAGGATTTGAAATTCACATTAGAAAGAACTGTAAGGACATCACTATATATTATGCTCAATTATCAAATGCTTTTTTATCATGTTGAGTGCACTTTCACTTAAATACGTCATACATTACAGCCTCTTCATCCATAAATTCATCATATCTGAGATGGATGACAGTTAACACATTTTTTAATGGTATAGGAAATACAGATAGTATTTCTATCAGGTAAAAAGAACAGATTCTGTCAAGCCACAGACATACTGATATGAGCTCCCGCAGCAAACAGTCCCTCTGTGTAGCCCTAGGTTCCTTTCAGAGTCATATCAGCTTCCACTTATTTCGTATTGAATATTGCAATTCTAAGGGGACAGGGTCAAGTCGCCAGTGGAGTCAGTTGTCATTCTAAATGTAGTACAATAGTGTTTTATTAAATCATGATAATAAAACAGAGAGAAGGGGAAAAAAAAGAAAAAAATTTAAAAAACAATGACTGGAGGTTTACAGCACTCTAAAGAGTCTGTAGAGTCTGCACTGACATTTTAGTTTGACTTGTTCGAGAGCTTAGGAAGCACACATCTCCCTCTGCTCCAGACACTGTGCTTTGGTTCACTTCTTTGAGCAGTCTCAGGGTGCACAAACTGAGTTTCTTTCAAGGGCAAATCAACTGGAAGAGATAATCCAAGATAGCACGAATGTGATTCACATGCTCACTCAGTTCACAATATCAGATTAGACCTGCTCCAAAACAACTCGCTGAAACAAATTCAAGAGTTTTATTCTCCAATCCTCTCCTGCTGGGCTGTAGTGCCTGCTACTAGTCATGAAGCCTCACTGACCTCTCTTACTCAGCTTGTGAAGTCAGTCAATTACTTTTTAAGCTTTCTGATTTTCCTTTTCATGGGTACAAGTCCATTCAGCCCCTGAAAAATCTGTTTCTGAAGCTAAAGACTAAGTATGATGTCCCAAAGGGTTAATAAGCAGAATGCAACGGGGTAACGACAGCAAGTTGGGTCTTCTGCTGCTGCAAATCAGCTTTCCTAGGTTAACTTTAGTGGAGTTATGCTGATTTACATTATCTGAGGATATAATGCAGCATATTTCAATAATTCAGATGCTGATTTTAGCTGGAAGTATGCATATTATAAACACATGCTGGGGCCCTGAGGGCACTTCTGGTAACATTATTGATTCCTTGAGAAAAGTATACTGAGGTCACTACAGTTTGCACACACATATATTTACATTAGTGGAATTAAGGATAGTTCATGTGCAGCTGAATGGCTTTTCATATCTTGACAAGCGTCAATCACATGACACATTCTGAGTAGTATCTAGCTGCTTATAACAGTTGATAACCACAAAAGTAATAAAACACAAGGAAATTAAATTCAAACAGATTTTACTACTAAAAATGCTATTTTTATTACAGCAATGACATGCCCAACCACTCACCATTATATTTTGCTTATGCTTTTCTATTCACCTATACCAATTTAAGCAATCTGGAGAGGATTTATGTAGAGGCTACAGTACTAGAGCTTTAATTCTTTAGTCCAAATCTTTTGAAGTATTGAAATTTCTTCTAATTTTTCTTTGAAATTTCTCTTGACTCTGAATAGCTCAGACTATTTTACTACATCTAAACTATAGCTGAAAAACTCTAAAACTGGTGAGGAGATATCTTGCTATTCTAAATATACTGATACAACATTTTTTAAAGGGTGGACATACAAATAAAAGGATATGAATACAGTTGCACTTGAAAGATTATATGAATTTCTCTCATGTACAAGTGAGGTTGATATTAAATTCCTTGACGCTGATTGTGCCTGTAAGAGTGGTGGCCATGTGCCTCTCAGCTCCTTACTGTCATCCAGGTTGAGGATTCAGCTATGGCAGTCCTTGCCTCTGGTTGCTGGATACCAGCACACCACAGCACAGAGGCACCTGGAAATGTAAGAAACACCCTTAAGGGATTTTTTTTAAGATGAAGGCTGAATAGTGTTACAAGAAGATTAATACCTCCTTTACATCTATAGGTTAAGGAGTGTATTTGAAGTATTTTTGTAGAATCAGTTACTGTGGCAAAAGAGCTATTTAACGAAACTTTATCACTATACTATTACCAAAAGACCAGGAGTGTGATGAAATAACTCACAGTGTGATTTAAATCCTGATATAAAATGAACAGTGTAACTGTTACAGCTTTGCTAGTATGCAAAGTTTCTATCACTCAAGTGACTGATTTCCCAAGGCTTTCTGCTCTTGAAAGTTGGTAGAGACATTATATTTTTATTCATTTAACTATCCATCAGCAGTTGGCAAATTTCAAAGTGACAATTATTTTGGCTCCTATTAATCACATTTTTTTCACAGCTGTTACTTGAATTTCCTTTACAGAATTTATTAAATTTATATGAACATTGAATCTGTGTCAAACATGACCTGGGAATGACCTTAAGTATAATGAAAATCAAAACCATTTCCCTGTTTTCATTACTAGATTTTAACCAATTATGTCAAAATGAACTCACCTCCATTGGTTGGGGTTTCTTTCAGAGTGAAAAAACAATCTCTTTGTGTCATAAATGATGAAATCGACATACAGTGAGAATGAAAAGAGCACAAAATGCCAGTAGTAAACAGAAAGCAGGTAGCATATTAATTTTTCCCCAATAAATTTTTTCAAGTACTTTTTTTAAAAATTATATATCTGAAAGGGCAACTTCTTATCTTTTGAATATGAAGCTCATTACATAAATGAAATATTTGGCTTTTAGATTTATAAAACCTTGCAGAGAGGAGGGGGTAAGGAAAGAACAGGGGTGAGGAAAGGGAGATTTGCAGAAACATGCATATTTCCAGAGTCAAACATTTGAAGAACAGTTTTTTATAGCTCAGCTGGGACAACACTGGTCTGTACACTTCCTTTGGCAGATCTTTTTTTCTTTTTTTTTAATCATCAAGATTTACACTCTCAAACAAAATATTTATAAATGGAGTCCCACTTGTCTGGTTTGAAAAAGAAATGTGCTATGTACCTGGCTACCAGAGAACAGTGTAATGAGTTCAGAAAACATATGTTTGAAATTTACTTTAGGTTTGCAAATTTTAGAGAGATTTTTACCCTCTGGGAGTAATGCAAGTATTTTACCGTTTGAATTAAAGGGAGAAAAACCTTGCAAATTTAAACTATGCCAGCCGATAAAAAAAATTTGTGTTCTTATCTGAGCATGCCAGATGATATCTTGGACCCATGGATACAGTCATAGATATCCAAGCAACTGATCAAGACTTGACATTTTTAATCTATCTATAAGAAAATATGTTTTTTAAAAATCATTCACTAGTCCAGTTTTCTGCTTGGATGATGTCCTTAATAATGTTTCCTTCCGTGTGACTGAGCAAGACAACCAAACCTGTTTTCTTTCCTGAGTTCCTCAGGAAACCACCTCATGCTTAAACCATTTACTCAGCCTGGCTAGTGCTAAAGCAAGGGTGTGTCTCCACCATACTTTTTCTAGGCAGAATTCATCTCTGACATGCCAGAGATGGTTTCAAGCCAGCTGGTTACCCAGTGGTCAACTATGATCAGTCCAGAATTCAGACTGTGCCACAGCCATCTCCTCAGGCCTCCAAGAACTGACAACACCTTCACACTTTTAGCCAGAGTGAAGCTCAGCAGAAGTATCTTGCTGGCAGCTCTCAAGATAAGTATTTTAATCTTCTTCCAATACTATATGCAACCAGCAGCCTCTGCCATAGCTACGTGACGCAAAGGCAGAATTTTGCACAGCTAGAAGGTATTGTATTTGCCCATGGGGATACCAGCAGTTGAGAGACAATTACAGTAGTCTAGCTTGAATAAAAAAAAAATCTAACTAAGCTGCTTGCTGCTTTTGGCATTTTAGGTTCGTTGGAAATGTTTCATACCTCATCACCAATAATGACTACAACAGAAAACAACTTTATATTATAAGCCTAGCTAATGAATTTGTTGTTGCTGAAGAATAAGAGAAACCTGATTTGTATAAATTGACACAGGCAAAGCTGGACAGAACAAAAGAAAAATGAAAAACCAACAAATAGACTAGTTTTTAAAATGCTAGGATTTTACATCCACACAGATATACTATTTCAAGTTATGTTAGGCATATTAGCTATTCAGCAAATATCTGAATAGTTAAAATATATATATATGGTCAAATATCAATATTCTTCAAATCATCCCTGTAGGGAAATCTTTGCCTTTAAAGCTTTTGCTGAATCGAGATACTCCTGAAGCTTTCCAATAAATATTTGGCAATCAGCTGGATACATGTTAATCAGCCATAGTGAAAGCATGGCTTCATTCTCTCACAGAGCCTTTTTCTTCTGATGTGGGTTAGCTAACCTGTTGTTTAATTAAGGACTTGTCTTAGTTATAAGCTAGGACACTGACTCTTTATTAATCACTAGTTAAAGTAATATAAATCTCTAGTCATTCAGTACAGATTCTTTGTCATCCAAGGACCCCACTCTGTTATGGTAATGACTTTTAAATAACTTGGAGTTCTAAACCCAAGGCTAAGCTGAAGACCACCCAAATGGTCCCAGAACCATCAGATGGCAAGAGCATTGAGTCTCATTAGTAACCAAATTGCCCTTAACATTTTTATTTGTTTTTCTATTTTTCTTTCATTAAGAGTAGTGTAATTTATTCAATGGAGTGATAAACACTTTAAACCAGTTGCTGATTTCCCTTCCTAGGCTGGAACCAACTATGACATCTGTAGTGCATCCAGGATTTCTGTTCAGTTGTTTTGCTTCTGATTTTCCCAAGGCTTGCATTTAGGAAAAAAAAAAAATTCTATAAGTGGTTAGAAAAACTATTGCTTCTTAGGGTAATACATCTTTTTGACATAGCACCAAAATGCCTTCCATCCTTTTATATACAGGCTTATAATTCACAGAGATTTTTAATAGTCCTTCATAATATTTCTGATACTTCTATTTCTGTAAACCTACCTGTTCAAAGTCTTAAAGAGAATTCAGAATACAAGGCATTTATTGATGTTAGAATAAAAATAAAACATAATCAGAAAAACAGGAGCAAGACATAGAGTTGTCTAGTATGGCAAAAAATGGACCATATATAGTAAAACTTAAATAATGGTTCTATCCACAAGCTATCAAACCTAGTGCCAAGACAATTATTAACATCACAAGAAATTTTACAAAATACAGGCCAAAAAGCCACTGTACTAAGGGATGATGGAAAAATGTATCATTTGGATAAGATAATGCTGTATTTATAGATACTTGAACTGTTAGGGTCCTACAGCCCTGGTTGGTCACTGAAAAGTCATCTTTGATGCTAAGACATGATCCTTCAGATAAAGACTTATCTAATCTTTACACCGCTTTTATTTCCTGAAGTAAAAGAGGTATTTTGATATATTGTACCTGACTCTAGTAGATAATGACTGACTAATTCATTTATTTATTTGTTTAATTCACAGAAGAATCACAGAATATGTTGAGCTGGAAGTGACTGACAAGGATCATTAGTTCTGAGGAGAGGCCTCCTGGAGCTGTAGGACAGCTGAAGTCTATACAATTAATGTTAACATATCTCATATCTTTATACTATCTTGTGAGACAGTACAGATAAAGAATGATCATCAAATGTTTCTTAGCAATCCAGATTTTTTATATCCAAATTGAAGGTGAGTTCCTATTTTAATTGCAAAACTCATAATTTAGGAATTTGTAATAACCGTGTTTTAATTTGTCTTGAACTGAATTTTGCAGTCAATTTACCTAGGAGGTTGCAATCTCTGTAATTCTTCGCACTACTTTCCTCAAGACATGGAACAATCAGGATATAAGGCTGATCATCTGACAGCATTGTTTTGAAGGCCTCTATTAATACAGCTACATGACATTTATGTAATTTTTAATCATGGGAACAGCTTGTTCTCTCTTATAAAATTTAATTTATTAAAAAAAATTAAAATTCAAAATTATAACGGGAGTAGAATTCTGCCTCTAAATGAAAGATCTTCCTGTGTCATGTAGACGCTTTTCAGTACATGTTAATCTAATAGATGAATGGTAACAGTGCACATACAGCCTCACGATTGCATTCACTGAATAGTAATAGTCCATAATCATTTGAGCTAGGAGAGGACTGCTGGAAATATTGACTGCAGAATCTCAGAGTCTTTTTTCTATGTCAAAGGCAGATAACCATGAAAAGATCCCTCTTCTTGCCTAAGTCATGATGTAAATGTAGCAGCTTATCCCGCAAGCCATACCCATAGGCTTGCTGTGGGCAGGGTTAACAGGAGGAGCACATGAGAAATGCCAAGAGAAGGAAGTTTCAGCAGACCAGGACTGGGGGCTCAAAGGTCACAGCTCTTCTTCCCCTGTCTGACTGCAGAATTCAGCCATATTCTATTGAAATGTAGATAATGTAGTACATAGGCAAACAGCCAACTCACATTCAACACTGTTTTGGTGATGATGAAATTCTGACCTACCTGCATACCTACTGGTCACATGACATAAAAAAGACCAGGCACCTTTGAAAACTTATAAACAAAATGTAATTTTTCAAACCTTCAGACAGTTCAGTAGACAGAGCCACAATAACTACTTTTTGTAATAACTTTCTGGTGGTATTTGATTTCCTTTACTGGACAAGATACCCATTCCCATTTGAACAAGCATGTACATTTAATAAATGACTTTATTCACTCCTACAGTTATTGGCACTTACTCTTCCTGTTGTAAAATCAGAACAGAAATGGCAACAAGGCCTTGAACTGAAATAACAAATGCCCTTTTTCATGGGGTGTTTTGTTGGCTTTGATGGTATCTCTATGCACCCTGATGTTTGGGAAACTTGGTTCATATTATTGCAAACAGTATTTGTTCCCCTTCAATGAGGTTCAGATAGAGGTTTTGTATTCTCTCCAGTGCAATAAATGTCATGATGGTCTCGTGTGGTTTTTCCATTGTATATGGTCCTGTATACCTCTTGCCAAGTTTGACTGTACAGTCAAGATTTTTGGACAGGGTTATTGGAAGAAAACTGAATGGATCACTCTCGTCTGCTGTCTGTTCTAAGAAATGGCTTCTAGGTTGATTAGTTCAGGAAGCAGAAGAGTAATTAATCTCTCTACTACACTTGTAGCTAGAAAACATAGTCTCAGATTACTGAATATGACATATTTTCCTCTGTGCAGTTGTAGTTCCTTTACCTACCTCCCACTCTTTTGATAAAAGACTGCATGTCATGTTTCAAGACTAACTTATTGTTAGCATGAAGATTGACTTTAAAACATAGAACGTATCTACTATTTGCCAGTTCTAATGTGGGCTTATAAAATAATTTAGTTGTCTGTTCAAATGTGTTGAGTTTTTATCAAAACTAAAGGGGGTGCTGGTTGACAGCTGGACTCAAAGACCTTTAAGGTCTCTTCCAACCTTGATGATTCCATGATTCTGAAATAATTTGGGAGTAAACAAATTGGTATTGGAGTACAGCATTACTTGCCACTCTTGACTCATGCATGAAAAGTAGCTGTTTTCCTTAGCTATGTGTACTTGTATGGACTTGCTGACTACTTCATATTCACATCAAAAATTATGATAGCTCTGATTTGCCTTCACTTTAAAATTTAGTCTGTAGTTAAATGATACGACTGTGTGTTACTGATCATAAAAAACGTAATTATGTCTAAATTCCCACTTTGAGATTCTAATGAAAAAGCATTCATAATCTGTTCTATTTTGTGCTAAAATATTTCTCTAATGATTATAGTATATGCAGAATGTAATGTAGATACACATGTATCCAATTTCTTAACCATGATTGATGTAAATAGATTGGTGGTATTTGCAAAACACGAAGCAGGAAATTTGCTTACTCCAGACTAAACAGAAACAAGGACTCCCAACTTACTCCCATCAACATTCAAACATGCACAGATGTATAATAACTTGAGAGAGTGTGCACAAAAAGGGGCTTTTTGCCCATGTGTGTTTTTTTAGGATTGAGTTATAAAACTATGTCTTAACAGTCCCTACCTCATGAAAGCCTATACAGGAAGTTCAATGTACATCATATTCACTAAAAAAATGGAGCACAGAAATTTACATTCAAAATATGAAAACAATGGTAACAAAGTCATTATGTGAAAACATCTGAATAGAATTATAACAATAGAAATCAAGACAATGTCTGTCATTCCTGACCCAGCATGTATAGTGGAGAATTCTTGGTTAGTATTTGAAGATTCACAGACGTGTATGAAACATTCCGTGCAGAATCTACTGCTGAATGATTTCAGAAGTTTTGTATAGGTGCATCTTTACTCTTGTCTTACAAATGTGGGAAATTCATCCAGTGTGCCTACCTTAAGTTATGATATACATTTATTTTTAATTAGGTTTTGTTGATAGTATCCATCTCTGAAACACTGTTTACATGTCTTTGGAAAAAGTCCCT
This sequence comes from Phainopepla nitens, assembly GCA_013400175.1. NCBI lineage: Eukaryota > Metazoa > Chordata > Aves > Passeriformes > Bombycillidae > Phainopepla > Phainopepla nitens. Next base: position 1,032,091 of record VXBQ01016894.1, read on the forward strand.
CCCCTCAGAAAGGCCAAATAATAGGAAATTCTATATATGTCCTGGTTTAGTTTATTGAAGTTCCAATGTCCCATCCTATCACAGTGCCCTTCAGTTTTTCCATGTTCATTTGCCCTTCAGCACCAAACCTCCCAGCTCTACTTCAGCCCATTGTTTCAGCTCCTGCTGCTTCCTGCAAGCCTCCTCCCTGCTCTAGGCACTCTCTTCAAGAACAGGAAAGACAAACAACTCACAGACTCAGAAGCCAAAGACCTTTCTTGTAGTGAACCTTGATGGAAAGATGTGTACATTTTTATGTATTTTGACTATGATGTTCTAAGGCACCATGTGGCCACACAATATTAGCAATGAGAGGGAGGATTTATTAGGTACCAGACATGATCTCAGTTTCAGGAAATCTGAAAATAGTGTAGTCATAGTTCTCTTGCCATTAAAATCCAGGTCATAGTAAATAAGTGGTGGAAGAAAGGGCAGGAATTTAAGGGGTACTGAAAGAAAATATCTTAAAGCAGAAACAAGAGCCTAAATTGCAGATTCCAACTGGAAATCAGCTTCAGAAATCCTATACAAATGCTGCTGTTTCCTGACAGTCACAGAGCACTTAAAAAAAAAAAAAATTTTTCCTCTATTTGCTTATCTGCAGTAATATTAGCTTTAATTATTATAATACCATTGGTGAATCATTGCTTATATTTTGAAAGCATTAATTGCAAAGCATACTATTTAACATCTATTTATATATAGTTTTTAAACATACTTCCAAATATTTTTAATTTAAATTCATTTCCCCAAATCACAGTTTTGCTCTTATCTATAAAAAGAGAGATGCTTTCACAACCATATTCCCATACAGGGCTTGCATACATAAGGATACTAAGGAAGTTAATATGAAACCACCACAGTATAAATTTAGAGTGTGATAACAATAATGCCTTATTTGGACCTTATTATTCCAAGACAAAGAATCTTTTTCCAGATTAGGATAATGCACTTCTAAAATTCACACAAAAAAGTAAAGAATAGCCTTTGCTGAATAGCTATTCCACCCTAACCATTCTGTATTTCTCCTCACATTTGTAAACCCTCTGGTCCATATTTTTGTAATAACAAATATGAAAAGTGGTATTCAAAAGCAATACAGCCTGACAACATCAAAATATTGCATTAAATGCACTCAGAAATTAATTAATCATGTAAAAACTGTTTTTACAATGTTTTTAATGATGCTACACAGTGCTCAAATTACTTTAAAAATCTGTGTCTTAAAAACATCTACTTCTGGTTCCTTTGAAGTAGTCATATTGGCAAAAAAATTGCTACTGAATTAGCCTTCAAAGCTAATAGAGATGAATATAGCCCTGGTGGAACAGTATCACATGAAAAGGTGTCTACATCTCATAAATATATACATGTTCTTCACCCTTAATACAACGCTGTCCTTGAGAGTGATATTACTGCTGCGTTATTAGCAAGGGTTTTTGCATGAAAAGTGAGGATAAGAGACATTAAAGTAATTGGATCCTGAGCAATCGCATATTATAAAGAATACTCTTCCAGGGAAACTTACATGCACATCCGTACCTGATGATGAGCTCTTCTCTAATGTTCTGCTGCATTCTTAGCATTCAACCCAAATAGAGTATAATGGCTCATGTGATGAACTTCTTGAATTCCACGCTTGAAATTCTCCTCGGTATCATCTGGAGAGGCAAATTTTCAGCCCCAAACTGAGCTCTAATTCACGTTTGTTTGTATATAGAGTGGTGTCCCACTCCAACTGTACCGCTACAATTTCCAGTGCTAGATTTGCAGAGGCAGATCTTGAAATGTTTCAAATACATTTGAAAAAATCTGGAAAGATCTATGGGTATGGGACTGAATGTTTACTGGTATTTGAATCTTTTCAAGGTTGATAACTATGTCAAGGAGAGAGCTCACATTTATGCTTATTGTCCAAAGCAGACCTCTATATGTATCTTCTACTGCAACATTTCCACTCAGGCAGAGCAATACAGGGTTCTTACCCCCTCTGTTTATTTACTTTTATAGAAGTTGTAAGTATTTAGTTTTGGATTCTCATTTCTTCTCTTAATGTGCTTGAAATTTGCCAGTGATTAAAATAGCTAGTAAGGGATGCACCAAGTGATTGTGGATATATAGGAAAAAAAAAAAAAAAGAATGGAATAAAAGAAAAAGGAGAGGTAAGGAAGGCATACAATGTACCAATGGAGAAAACACCATTGACTTTTCTTCATACAGATTTTAACTTTCCCTTTTGGAGGAAAGTGCAAGCAGTTGCTAGGGGACTGCTGAAAATTCTACAGAAAATAAAAGGATCTCATCTTGCATGTGAAGCAGATAACCTTGGCAGGAGACTAAATGTGTTTCTACTGTCCATACTTGCATTAAACAGTTTCTAGGCATCACAAAAATTAGATAACAGTCTCCTACGAGTAGCAAATGGATTAAATGGCAAGAAAAACAAACTGCTATTAGTAAAGAAGACATTATTAGTCAAAGAGGTTCAGAAGGGAAGAGACAAACAAAATGATGATGGGGCTTGGAAAACCTCAAGTATTTCACAGAACCAACTAATGATAGAGAAGAAAGAGCTGAGAGTTATGGAAAAATGATGGTGAGGTATGTCACAGAAAGGAATTAAGCAATACAGGACAGGTAAAACTACAGCTGCAACAAGTGCTTCAGGAGGAAAAATTTACAGGCATGGAAAGTTTCTGACTACAAAAACTGTCCCTCTGCTGAAAGACGTGAATGGAGGGAAGATATGAGATTTCTGAGTAGGGCTTGTTTAAGACAAGTCATGCACATGACAAGATTTTCATCTGCTATAAATCCAAGAAAGTTCAGACACATAGTTTGGACCACCTCATAGCTGAAGTTCCAATGACACTTCTTACAAAGAAGTTCATTCACACTATGATCCACAGTTATCACCAGAAATGACAGGTAATTGAATGCATGAGAATAGCCTTGACCCAAGGAGAATAAATATAACAAGTTCCTAAGTGCAGAGAATCTTATTCCACACTGAGTTTCATGGAGCACTTTTCAGTCGAGAATCTGAGCCATTTTTCTTATTTGCATATTGCATAGAATTTTGTAAACAAACTACCACTTTTTAAAATCCCTAGTCCCTGAAGTGTTAAACAGAAATATGCTTGACTTACCAAATCATTAAAGAAAGCTTGTGAAAAATTAGTTAGCTTTCATTTATATAGTATCATTGCTGCGGTCTAGCTTCTATTGCAATAAAATATACTGAACATAAAATCCCTGTCCAGGAGAACTTAGGATATAAAGAAAAAATACAATAACTGGTAAAACACACCAATTTTTCATGCTTATGTATTTCAGAAAAGTAGCCAAAACTAATTTTATAAATTTTACGAAACAATCCACCTCTGAGATTAAGAGCAAGCATGAGAAATTTCAGCTGAAAGAATTGTTTCAGAAATTTGGTGGCAGCTGACAATAAAAAGCAATAATGGAAGTACCTTGTCAAGCATAGCTACTATAATAGTAGCACAATGCTATAATGAGAAAATATCTAATTGTTTCTTTGTTTTCTTCTTTCTTAACAGGTCTCTAAAAAGATGGATGAAAGACAGAAATCCAGCATCTTACCTTGCATAAACCAATAGAGATACATTTAATAAGGCTGTTTGAAAATCACATTGCAAAATATACATGACTTTTTTCAAGCACTCTCTTTAGAACTCCCAATAAATATTTATTGTCCTATTCTACATAGTCCAAACTTTCAAATAAATGTACTGAAATGAACCCAATTTTAAACTTATTTTATATTTAATGATTTGATCAGATAAACATTTGCTAATGAGGAAAGCCAAATTGTTGAAAACCTACCAACCAGAATCCCAGCAAACAAGCTTCTCATTACTTCCCAGATCTGGTGTCCTTAAACATTCTTTAAAATAAATGACTGAGTTTCTCCACGTTTTAAACGGTTTCAAGCATTTACATACAAAAGAGCATCTATTTACAAGGGAGTGAGCCATGCTGTGCTGTTAGCACAAGAACACTTGTAAGAAAAATGACATGGCAGAATCTCTTTTCTGAAGTTGCTAAGGCTTATTCTCCAATGTTAAGATTGCCTAAACTGGTTTTTTTTTCATAAAATGCACATTTATTGTCTACTATTAATCTGTGTATGTTCTGTATGGTCTGTTCTGTAAAGGCTAAAAACAACATCCTTCTGCTCTATTAAATTTTCTCCTTCATTTTTCTTTACATATTACATTAATATGTACAGATATGGAATTTCCATACTAGATAGGCTTCGGTTCCATTGTGCATGGAATAAGATTGGATTTTAAAATCTTGCACCTTTTGAAGGATTAAGCACTATATTCCTGTTGGCCCAGCCTGAAGCCTGTCACTGGCTGCACATGGGTTTGAAAGTCAGCGATGGACTGTGGAGCAGTGATGCAGCTGAGGGATGGGTTCTCCCTGAGCACCGAATCATCTTGGGGCATCAGCTGTCCACGTGGGATCATGGCACCACCATTCTCTGTATTGGCTAGAAGAGATGGGCCTTCATGAGCAGCCTCACTCTTCAGTGACTCAAATGTTGAAACTTGCAAAGCAAATGACATTCCAGGAGAAATTCTTGATCAGGAACATGGTTTGGACAAAGGTGCGGATTGCTTTGACATGTTACAAAAATAACTTAACCAGGATGGAAAACCTTTGAAAATAACCTTTTTTTTTTTCCCTGTTTTTTTCCTTGTTTTTCCCCAGTAATTAAGACTAAAGTAGTTTCTCTAAACTTGCAAAACTCCCTATAGAAAATTAAAATAACATATTCTGGATATATTTGGAACCTGACATGATAGTCAATAAACGTCATCAAAATCGCAAAAATCAAAAATTTCAATACTAAACCCTGACTAAGCTACAATAATTGTCTTAACAAAAAATTGAAATTCCTGAAAGTATATCTACATTAAAACATCAACTAGATTTCTCTTTCGTTTTAAATAATGTTCTTTTACTAAAGAAAGTCCTGAAATATTTTAGTGAAAATCATTAGCAGAGTGAAAAGTGTCAGTGTTATGTAAGAACTTAATATTTATTTTGCAGCAATGAGATCATAGGGGATTTCATTTACTGTTCCGAAAAACTGAGGGAAAAAAATTTAGCCAAAACTAAATGTAAATCCTTTGGCAAAGAAACATAATGCTCCTTAGAAAAAAACCTATGCCTCTACTGTGGCATTTTTCATTCTGTATCCTATCTAGTTTTTAAACTTTATACCATTCTAAATCACTCTGAGATTCTTCAGACTGTGAGCTCTTGAGGCAGATACTTCCGCTGGTAACGAATCTAACTCAAAATGTTCATTTGTTGCCTTTAGGGCCTCATAGAATAATAATAACAGCAAAACCAACAAGAATAATAGTGACATTGACAATCAATATGAAATCTAGGGTAGGATATATAAAATTATTATAAAGTGGTTTTGACACTCAGCTGTAAATAACGTTGTTTTTGAGAGTATTATTGTATATCAGCTGATGAATACATTTTTATACCTATATCTTATCTCTCTACTACAATGGGCAGTCACAGCCATTTACTCTCATCATCTCCCCAACTGAAATAAAATTTGATAGAAAACATTTCTTCAGGGATAAAAGAGATATGCAGCATTGTATATACAACTGCATAAAGTTCATGGGGAATTTTGTCTGCTAAGAGTTGCTTAAAGAATGAATGGATGTTTTATGTAAATCTAACCTTTTACAGAGTTCAGCCAGGAAATTTCATCATGAAAGATGTGTTCCTACAGGTGTGAAGAACTGACTCGATGTGCACAAGGTCAAAGAGAGAATAGGTTCTTAAGTAATAATTAGTGATAGCTGATTTGTACTGGCAAATTGTACCTGCCTTGCAACAGCAGTGTATTGTAAAAGTAAAGTATAGCACATTAATGTGATGAAGTTTATGTTTCCACCATATCAAACATCTTCATTAGCACTCTTTTACGCTGCATATAGCTGAAGGAAGAAAGCAATTAGAAAGTTTCAGATTTTATGTTAGACCGGGGAGTATTTGATCAGTGGTTTTACTCACTGAATAATGCAGAATTATCCTAGCCCACAATATTTAAGAAATTTATGTCAAAGTCAGTTAGTAGTTTCAACTAAACTAGTAATTAGTCAAAAATTTATGTTTTGTTTCAGAAGAGTATTTTATGAGAAGATAAAATTTTTACTAAATGCCTTAAATTAAAAAAGGTATCACATTCAAACCATTTTCCCTGCTTTTCATTTCAAAGAGAAATCTAGAAAAATGTTTTGTTCTAAATGTTCAGCTCAGCCAGCAAAATGAAAAAGTCAGTTATTCACACAACTCTATTTACTAATACTTGATGTGGAGGAGTAGATTGGATGACTAATGTTGTTTGTTCCCACATTCCGCCTCCACTTGCTTATCTATCTGCTGAGAAGTAGCATCCTTGATCTTCCAAAGTCTCGTGGGTTTTGCCCTGATGGTCTTGCAGTGGCAGTGTGGACTTTGTAGAGAGTGTGCCTGTACTAAAATGAATAGGTACTCTTCTCACACGTTGCAAATGCTATTAGAAAGTAGGGTTTCCACGATAATGAAGATAAGAATTTGGAAAGACACAGCACTGTTTCTGAAAAAAACCACTGAGTTTGACTTGCATAAGTATTTTTAAGTTATGTAGAAAGCAAATTTTCTCCGCAAAGATTTCTTGTAGTGAAATACTGTGAAGGCATATGAAATTTAATGATTTTGGAAGAGAGGAAGGATTCTGGTTTTGCAGTTTCTACGTGACCTTACACAAACATGCACAATGTATGTCAAGAAAAGAAAAAAAAAAGTAAAATCAAAGCAATCCAGCTGTAGCCCAGGAACATGTACACAAAGTTAAGGTAAATATCTGGGACATAATATAATGCCTGTGCAGAGAAACATCAAAAAGGCTAACTAGCAACACAAAAATGATGATTATATCTAGTGAATGAGTTCTGTAAAATAGAAACAATTATTAGAAATCAAGGAAATATCTATATGGGTGCCAAATTAGCCTATGACATATTTTGTAACCCATTATTTCCTCTGCTTCTGCACTTGGCCACTGATCTATTCAGGGTGACGTAGTACTTGGATCTGATCCTATTTTACTATTTTACACACATCATACAAATCATGTTTCATAAAGAGAAAAAATAAACTCAAATTGACTACTCAGTATGGTAACATAAAGCCTAGATAGCTGTAAGACCTAACAAAAATCTCAAAATGTCATAACTTAAGTTGTTTACCAAAATATAGTCCCTTTGAGGACACATTCACTTTTTATCCCTTACTTTGTTTCCTCTGCCATGAAAAAGCTTTAAAATTATCTAAACCTAGGGAAATATGATGTGAATATCCACAGACTGCCCAGTCAAAATTAACCACAGACACTTGCTGAAGTGCCTTTGTAGGAGTTTAGAGCAGCAGGACTCATTTTTTTTATAAGCTTTTCATAGTTGCTTGTTATCCACTGATGCACAGTGTAGGAGCACATGGAAGAGTCCAAGAGATATCCCTGAGTATTTAATGTAGGTAGCCCCACAAGGAAGATATTGAAAATCCAATGATAACTAAGACAGAGGTAATTTTTGAGCCCAATTAAATCCATTACCCTTCTAAACCCATGTGATACAAAATATGGGTAATCACATGAGTGTTTGTAGACTAAAGACAGCATGTCAATATTATTATAGTTTGAGCTATAGCAAAAAGAATTTTCAGTCTTAATAAGAACCTTAATTGTATCTCAATGCAGAGAATACAAAAGTAATTTTAAAGTACTCTTCTCTTTTTTATTCCTCAGACTATCTGATATGTTAAATAGGCTCCTGACAGTGCTTTTTCACCAGATTTTCTACTGAATAGACAAGTATGATATCCTACTGCCCAGAAAAGGCACTCTTATATATTTACAGACTTAATGAGAAGTCCTTAGTGAAAGAGAGGACAGATGAGATCTCAAAAATGCAGGTCCCTGCACACTTTCTGTGGTGCCACTATATTTTTCTACATTAATAAAAACATGTATAAAAATATGAAGAAGCACATAAAAGAACAAAGTAGTGTCCGGAAAATTATGCCAGCAGTGAAAACATGAGAAATGAGGACTCAGAGAAGCCAAAAGGGGAAGTGTTTTTCCTACATTATATTGTAGGTCTTTGTCCAAGGCAGGACTGATGAGTTCCAACCACTGAACTACCCCTCACTCTTTCTTTTCCATTTTCCAGCCATTAGTATTAGGAATGTGTCCCACAGTCATCAGATGAGAATATGCTCATCTTCTTAAGACCTATAAGACCTGTTCTAATTCTCCAGTCTCAAGAATATTTTGGACAGCTGTTAGTTTTTAAAAATCTAAATAAATCTAAAAATTCTAAGGTATTTTAAGGAGGCTGTGAGTTTCTCTGCAATCCAAGAATAATATTGATATTTTTTCCTACCTAGATACATCTGTGGTCTTTAACCGTGAGTATCGTAATCAGGCAAAGATTTTTTTCCACGTGGCCTCTAAGCCCATAGTTTCATGAGCCACAGATTTTCAAATGACCCCTATACCACTGAGAAAAAAAGTTAATTTCCAGCACTCGCTTTTAGCTCTGGAAAGTCCCAAAATAAAACTGCTAAAAACTGCTTAAAACTGCTCCAAGTTTATGTCCAAAGAGGTAAGGTTTTCATGTCATTTTTCACATCTCCCTCTGAGCCATACCCTGGTGGGCTCATCACAACCAAGGCACCTGGCCTGCCAAGCAAGGGGAAATAAAATGAAGCCCCTGAAAAAAAGAAAAATCTAAATAATTAATTTGAATTTTTTTTCCTGGATTTTAAGTGCTGCATCTGAAATATACAATGGCACATAAAATGCTGTAGGAGGTTTTTACAAATAAGAGTTTGGGACAAGCTACAGTAATGTGCATGGCTTCCCCACCAAAGAGACAATACTCTCTGAATTCTTCCATATTCCTTATTTGCAACTTTTGGTAAATATTTTCTTGAAACTTTTATTATCTAGATATATTTTGGGACATAACGTACTTATTCTTAGAATTTAATTCCCACTGAAATCCTCCAAGCGCAAAAGAACCTTGGAAAGAAATCCCTATTTCCTAAAGATGTTGGATACATGAAGATTTTTACTGTTGACACCAAAGACAGACTGTCAGGGATTGCATATGGCTCTGTGTGGTTGTGATGGAGAGAGAAACAAAGAGGAGAAGAATAAAAGTTGAAGTGAACTAAAAGAGAACTTAGATCAAAACCTAGAAAGTTAATGCTAACTGGAAAAATACAGAAAAATGGATAATAGAAGGACAATGATGGGTTCCTTGCCTCTGGAATTTTAGAGATGAACAATAAAGTAATTTTCCTGTAGATTTCAGAGTCCTATGCAAGAACAAAACATTTTCACAACAATACATTCCAGAATGCAGGAATTAAAGGAATTAAAGTTCATCTCAGCTCTAAAAATATAAAATTGAGTGTGGGGATCATGGGGAGAACTGAACGCCACTGGACCCAACTAGCTGTTCCTTTATTGCCTTTGGTATTCAGATGACATTTACTCTTACCCTTTTCTAAAATCCTGAGGGAATCACTAAATTATATATGCACATATATATCCAGTACAGAAAGCTGAAAAGTACAGTTTGCCTTCAGGGCCTGCAATTAGGGATTTGCTAAGTCAGCTATGTGCTGTCAGGGAATCAAGGAAATCTCCATTAGAATGCCATTAGGACCTGCAGAAAAGCTCTGCATTTCTTAGCCCATTACTCTACAGACACTCCATTATACTCCAGAAAATTTCCATATTTTTGAGAAACATGTCTCCTTAATTAATATTATTGGAAGTTCTAATAGGTTTGTTTAGATCAGCATAAATGCCCTTCAATCATCCAACATAGGGTGGATTGAACTGGGCAGTCACCTGGCAGCCTTCCTTTTTGGCATGTTGAGTCTTTGGCAAGAGTGGGTTGAGCACAGTTCACATAGAACTGCTGAAAAAACATTTGATAACAGCAATTTTTTAGGATTTGTCTGTGAAAAGTCAGATCAGTTTTAACACTCATTTTCCTGGTTTGCTCTCTGACCTCCAAATACAAATGTTTGTTCATAGGCAGCTGGTTCTTTTAATCTCCACATCATTGTTGTGTGAATATTTACACAAAAGACAAAAAGAGAGCAATGGAACAGGAGAAAAAGAACAGAGCTTGATCATTTCTTGAGAATTTTTATGGTGATATTCTTGGTAATCGTAATCTGCACTTTTATTTCACATTAAGGTCTAGGAACCAATAGGAAAGATAGAAATTGCTGCCATTTCATTAACCTGTAAATTTGTTATGGAAACGTGTTATGGAATTTTTTACTAGGAAATTTTGGCAGTGCAAATGGGTAGTGTAAAGCCCTTGCATTGTGATATGCATGCAAAACTTCACATACACATCAATTCCATGTACGTTACACCCACAGGAATAAAAGCTCACACATGATCTCACTGAAACGGATAAGAGGCTGACTGACCTGTAACCTCAATGGTTTTTTTTTTTCCCTTGATCCAAAAGAGTTTTGAAGAATAAACTGCCAGACTTTTGTAGGATAAACTACAGGGGATAGGTTTCCCTGCTGCTGGAGGAATCCTGTGAGGAGGAAGTATCCTGACATACCACCCTTTGTATTCAATCTGCGTGAATGTTTCTTTACAATGGCATTGTTTCAATGCATCTACCTGAAATTGTCACATATCACATTTCTATCTTATTTAGTATTGTTGTATGCAACACACTGCAACATACAGGAACTTCCAGCTTTGTAGGGAATTTTTAAGCAGCAGTGTAACTTGGATCTGGCTGGTTTGGCCACTTTAGGAAGCAGGCTGCTTCCTAAACCAATACACATGGAAAGAAATTGGCAAAATCGAGCAGGATACCATGGCACAGTTCAGGTTTTCCATGAATACTACAAGTCTATCATGGGGTAAAGAACTTTGCCTCCAAAGCCTGCCACTTCAACAGCTCTTAGGAAAGATACAGAGTAAAAGGATGTGCGTTTTCTGGTCATCTACCAACTGCTTTCCTTCTAGGATGAATGTAACCTTTAGTATAGAACGCACATTGCACAATCTGCAGTGTTATTTTCTTGATAAATTTAACCATTCCCTTGCCATAGCTGCCAACTTCTTTAAGAATGTGGAAGGTTTGTGGAAAGGTAGATGATGAATTTAATGTAAATTGTATAACAGATTCAAATCATTTACATGAAACATGTAAAAGGAATGAAACTGAGTGCTGCCTCACATAAGTGATGGCACAGCAAGGCACTGCATCTGAAAAAAATTTGGTTGGAGGAATCCAGGGTATCTACATATCTAACATCATTATAAAGAGGTAAGAAGTTGAACACGCCAACATTTCTTTTTTCAAGTTTCCCAAATGGACTAGTCCACAATTCAGACTAATGGCTTGTAAAGTTTCCCCTTAAAAAAACATAGCGGTTTTGAGCATAAAATAGTGTCTGAAAATAATACATTCCATTTTTACACTTACATAACTTAGAGACAATTAGACTGACATTTTTTCCCATAATCTAATAAAAAAAATCCAGTCTTGGTTTAAAATCTTTGCCTGCCAAATGCAAATCATATTTTTTTCTGTGTTTCTTTATGAATTCATGAATATAGGATGCATAACAAAAAATCCTCACAGACCTATAACTACAGAAGTGTCAAAGAGGCACTGGTTGGAATACAAAACACCATCAACTGACTTATCTCTTCATTTATCTCCATTGCTAAATTGTAAATGCTTTAGAATTTGTATAATTTATGTAAATTATTAAACACCTGTTCTTGTCCCATAAAAGAAGAATATGGAACAACCTCTTCAGTTTAATTGATTCTTGGCTTGAGTTGTCATTATTTTCTCAGCAAATACAAAGAAACGGTAGTTCCCTAATGGTCAGATTTTGTTGGCAAAACACAGATGTTCAGAATCGACCATTCTAAAATTGATTTACTTCTCGTGATTTTGCTGAGAAAATACCATTAAAACACAATTAGCAAGTCAGTGATGAAAAACAATGACACATAGGTTCTCACAATTTACATTCTCCTTTCTTGCAGATGTGGTACTGATGGATAATGTAGTTTGGTTGGATATATCCAAACCATCAGAGTTTTCTGGTCTGAGTTTTCTGGTGCACTTATCAGGAAATTGCTTGCATGTCTCTCTCCCATAAGATGTTCTCTGTTCTGTTTGCATTGAGAACGGGCTTTTGGGAAAGTGTTTAGGAGAAGGGAAGCCCCTAGAAGATGAACTGGGTGCACATCTGAGTTGTGGGTCATGCTACTGGCTCAGAAAGAAGATGACATATTTCACACATAACAATTATTTCTGGCCTTTGTCAATGAGAGAAATTACTTTTTTGTTCATATCACCTTGCAAATTAGAGTAGTTTCATGCAGTCCTCTCTGAACGAATTTTGAGAGCCTGCAGAGCTGCCAATTGCCACTCAGCACTGGGGGAAGCTGGCACAATGCCTGAGTAATCATGACCCGCTCACTAATGGGACCAATTCAGGAGATCATGACTGCTAATAAAATACATCCTACCTACTTACTTGGACCCCTTTCCTTCACTGTGTTCAGCTACACCACCTCAGCTCCACTGAACAACGGAACCAAAAGGAACAACTCGCAGCCCAACTGCTCTTGCAGCATCAGCAAGCAAGGAGCTGCTGTTTCTCAACAGCATGGTGCTGGATGGGACCATGGGATGGTGCTGGCATGGGACTCCTGCAAAATACAAAATATTCAAACAGAACAGACACAATTTATTAGAGCAATTACATCCACTCATTGTCTAAAAATTCTGATATAGTAATCATTCTTACAAGCTTTGTGCTTTGTTGTTTCTCAAGGATGAGCTCAGTTTCTCATTTAATTAGTCAGCTTGTTCTGTATTATATTTCCCCATACAGACATTGGTTCAATTTTCTAAATTTGCCATAAGATATGATATGTTATAATTTTACTAATAGAAAAATAATGGATATTCAAATTAAATTATATTTTAATTACATTTTTAAAGTCCTCATTTGAGGGGCTCTAAGTTTGAAGGTTTGAACCAGCTTGTAAACATCTGACCATTTGTTGAGTCTGGCCTCCCATGCTGTGAAGTGCTCTGTGGGAATATACAATCTGGAATTCAGCTGAGAGTGAGTAATTTTCATATCCATTCATTGCACTTCACTAACAAACAGAGATTAGACTGAATACACTGCACTCTGTGAGCGGAAGAACAGTGACTCACCGTGGTAAAGAGGTTGCCACATGCCAATAGGCTCAGTTATTAGAATCAGCCTGAGGCAGAGAAGATCTTGGCCTGCCTTACTAGAGCATTTCCAGAACTTATGTTGAATATAGACAGTAAGAGACTACTAATTTAAACTTTATCAAAATTTCATTCTGCTTTAGCTGAAGAAAAAAGGACAGAAAAGGGAAAGGTAGAAAAGTTTAAATGAAACTAATCCCACCATATTTCTTGAAACAAACTAAATGTAAATTTTTGAGTGTTATCACTTGTCATGATCAAGTCCTGATATCCTGAGTCCTGGTGTGACTAGAAAATGAATTCCAGTTTTGTAAGGAAATTCTTTTATTTATTCAGAACTCTGGTTGATTTCTGAAATTTTGTATTAAATAAAGAGAGCAGAGTCCTGATCTCTTAGTAGTGCACACCATTCATTCTCAGGGACACGAGTTCATCTTCCTTCACCTGTGGTTTAAGGAGTCCCTTTGTCCTGAGCACAGATGTGGTTTTTTTCCCTTTGCACAGCACACAGAATGCCTTCAGATCTCTGCACATATGTGGACACTCTTTTAAGCCATCCTCCCATATCACTTGATTGTCTTTCATTTGACAGTAATCCCCTTCCCTAGGACATAATTCCTGTCTTTATTGTGGAATAAACCTGAAAGGTAGAAGACATCCTCTTTACTTCTATAAACAGTTGTGGATGAATATGACTTATCCTGTTTGATAGTTTTGAGAAAGGCTCTCTATGATTTTTTATTAGCATTATATGAGTAAAAATGGCTCCTCACTTATATCTAGCTTTAATGATTGCATATTAATGTACATGAGATGGCAGGAATCCATTATATATACCCCAATAATTATTAAATATAATACATGTAACTATTTTACTACCAGAAGAGACTAAATATCAGAATATCACACTTACCATGTAACATCTAATGCAGAACATAGCTGAAGACAAAACCACAAGTGTAATAACCTGTGTTGTAAAAACTAAGTTAATAAGTAAAATTAAGAGAGACCCATTTTGGTTCAGATTTTACCTCTAGTCCTTGTTTCCACTACATGATGGCTATTTTTCTGTGTACGTCCCCCCTGTGTACTTTTATCCATTACTTCTGCCAGTCTCATAAGAGTTGGGAGATGAAAAAGGCTCTTGCTGGCATTTCTAGTATACAAAACCTGCTCCTTGCTAGTGGCCTTTAGCATCAAACTGCACCTGAAAGGACATTGCCAGAGTAACAGCTTTTCTCCTGTCTAGCCATTGAAAGTGACCTAGAAATAAAATGTGTGCTAAACAAGCTTGTAACGGAAATTATTAAGTTTTTTCATATCTGGACAGCATGAGTCATGTTACCTGTTGATGGGCAGAAAAGCTTCCTACATTTCTGAATGAGTTTGTTTGGATCTGTGTAGTCATGGCTTGAGACTGCAGAGGATATGCTCCGGGCAGAGGAAACACTTGTTTTTCTCACTGAGGCTGTCTCAACAGGAACACAGCAACTGTTTAACAGAGCGCAACACTATCCATTCTCTCTGACTGAGAGAATGAAAATTTTGTATTGGTTTATCTCTGAATACAGATCTCCCACACACACAGGCAGCCATGTGCATTATGTGTGCGTGCATGCACACCGACAGCTCTGCAAGTGATCCTAACAAGAACCTTAACGCACTCAGAGTTGAACCAGAACCTCTCTGGTTCTCAGCTACACTACAAGTACACAAAGAGCTAGTAATTTAGCACAGTATGTCTTGTAATTAGTTTAATCATTGTCAGCATGTAACTATAAACCAAATACCAATTAGCCATGTTAGTATATTGATGGGATTTTTCTTAGTCGTCTTTTGAGTTAAGTTTTCTGTGGAAGCAAGCTGAGATCCCCTGTGAGAAGCCGGAATGCAACTTTCCACATATGCTAAGATGTGCAAATATGGGAACTACTAGATTGGCCTGTAATCAAACACCAGGTTTGACATCATTTACAAATCAGCAAAAGTGGAAGGATTAAGACATTAGAAAAGCAGTTCTGCAAATGCTTGACAGCAGTGAGTGAGAGATAAGAGTTACTGCAGCATTTGGTGCAGGACCCATGGTTGGAACTGCTCCAAACCTTAGGAGGCTTCTGATCCACAGATCTTGTTCAAATCCTTCTCTGGTTTTCAGTGGTTGAAGGTGATTTTATTATTCAGTTAGATTTTCTTTGTAGAACAGAATATCAGGTGCTTGAAATGGTTATGCAGAGATTGAGCCATCTTATATCAGTGCAAAATACGATTGGAAATACTTACTATTAATTTCCAACATGTGACTGTTTCCTCAGGTACCCTGTCACATCCTGCTTTTCTCAGGGTACTACAAGATTATCACAGTCTGCTAAGATAAGCAATGCAAAGAGATTTACCAAGAGAAAATTTGCCCCAGTGCAGTAGAAGTCTTTGCAGGCACGTCACAGCGCTTCAGGTGTGAGAACACAACCTGAGCGTAGCAGCCCAGTGAGCTGCCTCGGGAGGGTCAGGCAGACCCTGACACCTCTGGGAAGATCAGCCAAGTAGTGGAAACTGTGTCAGTGCTTGAAAAACCTCACAGCTGTCTTTCAAGGGACAAGGGAGCTAGAAGAAAAGCTGCAAATAGAATAACTATTGAGGGATAGATTGATGGGGAGTGAAGGTCACAGAATGGTTATTAAGAATGGAAGTGGTAACAGCAGCAGCAGAAGCAATTTTACCTGACCAGAATAGATTCAAAAATTGGCCTTTATTTGTACCAGCCCAAGAAATTCTCATCTCCTCATTTGATGGGCAGAAGTTAGGAGAAAGAAATGGAAGGGATTTCCCCAGAGACCAAGTGCTCCTTCTCCTCCTACAGCAAAGGAAAAGGAGTTAATTTTATTTTGTTGTGCAATAATGCTTAAAAGAACCAGTTTTAGGAATAAAAAAGTTACCTCCAGTCATTTATGATTTATGCTGACACATTACAATGCCAGCATTTCCAGATGTTCAGAAGCCTGCTGGAAAACAAAACATACTTCCAAAAATTCCTGGGGCTGGAAGTGCAAATCTCATTCACACTCATGAGATCTTACGTAAACAGTGCCTTGCTGCTACCACAGGGCTGCTCATAAGCACTCACCAATGTGAAGGAAGCTGCATGTCCTGTAAGGCTCTTCAAACTTTGTAAATCTACAGACCAGACACGGAGCCTGTGTCTGTGAGCTGCAGTTCCCACACTGCTCTAAATCTGCTTGGCCCTAATTAATAGTTCAGCTATTCCCCAATTCAACCGTTGCCATTTACATCCACTAAGGATCCGTCCCTGTTCATCAATGACAACAAATTCCTTGGGCTCATCTGTACTCTAAGTTTTATATTCAGCTTTCCATGTGCATTCCCTTTTCCATCTCTAAGAGAATTTTGCCCATGTCCTGCTTTATTCCATGAAAACTACACTTTGATACCTAATTTTTGTCATGCAAAATGAGCTTTTCACAAGAAATTTGAGACTTGGGATAACATTTTGGTCCTGAATAGATTTAAAACCACTACTAGTTTAATTTAGATTTCTCAGTGGGTATATTCATGGGGCAGAGATATTTCTTCTAGTTTAAATATATGTGCCCTCACACAGACACATTCATACCCACACATAAACATAGACTTGAGGTCAGAATAAGGAACCCAGAGCACCTACTGTTAAAACCACAGAGGGGAATTTAGCTTAAGGTAGTGCTTATTACTTCTTGTAGTCAGGCCATTTATTCAGGTCCACATGAAGGCCCGAGTCTGAAAATTTGTCACCAATATTTTTTTCTTTAATGCTGTCATCCTTATTCTAAAATATTTAGAGGCATATTTGAACATGACTTCAGTGGCACTGAGAGAAAAGAAATAATGAGTGGTTTGGAGGTTATTAGAAGCACTGTTAGAAGCTAGAGAATGACAGAACTATTTATAATCATTCCCTTACATGAAGTCATTTGATTTTGTGGTAGGAAAACCACAAATAGTGTTTGTGAACAAGACATCCTCAACTTTGGCACAAGAATACATTCATTATTCCTTGTAAATAAGACCCCATTATGAGTGATGACTTGTCAAAAGTCACAAAATGTTGAAATTCCGATTCAGATGAAAAAAGTAGTACATGATGAATCTATGCGTGAAATGTATTAAATCCAGACTAGAACAGTACTTCCGTCTCCATTAGCAACAAGAACCCAAGAGGATGCTGCAACTGACTTAAAGATTGTTTGTGATGTGAATGACAATTTCGAAGAGAGAAACCAAAGTTGTGGCACAAACAACCAGGCTGAGTCTCCTCCCCAAGTCCCAGTTCAAGTGTTGTTTCAAACCAATGAGGGAAGTACTGCCAGCCAATCATCTTCGGATTATTTATTGCTCTATTTTCACTTATAGGACCTTTTAGTCAGCTGTTAGCAGTGATTCAGTAGCACTGCAGGTTATCAGTGTGTAAGGGAAAGTTTACTCCAGAGACCCCACTTTATCACCACTTGCTCTACATTTTTTTCTCCTCTCTAATAGCTGTCCCATCTATGATCCTTCTCACTATATTTGCCTCATTAATGAAATTTTACACAGTTGTCTGACAATTCAGGTTACCCGAGGATTTCTTTTCAATGAACAGTCACTTGAATGAGTACAGGTGATCTGAGAAATGACAGTACAGTTCTCTTGGGAAAAGGAAAAAAATAAAGAATCATACGGGTGACATTTCCAGATATGAGAATGTGATAACCTAGAAGGGAAGCACAAAAAGCCACCAGTTTCACCATACATAAAAATCATTGGTTCCCTATGCCTATACATACAAGTTGTTTTTCAAGCTATTGAAGTTCACTAACACAGCTACAGGTCCCTTGAATCAGTAAACAGTCCTTCTAACTATCTTGAGACAACAACCTCTACTTCATTTAAGACCAAGCAGTTTTGATGTATTTTTTAAATTCAGCTTTAAATGTGCTTATCTACATGTATCAGAAGGCAGTCGTGTTATTACTAAAGGATGTATACAACACTAGCTTATTTGTTCATTTGTGTTCTATGCATAAAAGTTATGTAACTCCATTGATTTCCTGTTCTCATGTCTGTTTCCTCATTTCAGTTAGCTTTATAGCCATGACAAATTACATTTTCATTTCAAAGTCAGTTTCCTTTCTTTTCCCCCTGCTATTGTTTCCCCTCAGGTTTCCAAAAGTTAGCTTGTGATTTTGCAGATAAGCACTCCCAGCATGTAAGACCCTATTAACAGAAGTTCAGAACCAGAACATAAAACTTTGTGGAAGGGTGCACCATAAATATGAATAGAAGTTTGACAGTTTCTTTTGCAGGGGAAAAAAAATCCAGATTGCGACTACCAAATATTTTGGATTCATAACTGTGGTAATGACAAAATTTGCTTTCACAAATTTGAGTCAAATGAAGGTAATTTCCGTTTTCATGTGATCAGTCTTTCAAATATCATAGTCCACGTTAGAAAACTGCTTCAGTGCTTCAGAGGGAGCAAAATTAGTCAGTGGAAGAGACTCCAAATTTGGGCTTAAGAAGAACACTATAGTCACAAAGTAGCACTGAGGGGTGTCTTCTGAGGTACTTAAATTTTGGCATAGATGTGTGCAGAGCAAAGGAACAGGGCTTTTGTCTAATCCACAGCATATATTTTATTTGTAGCTGATCCTTTTACTCCCTGTAATAGGAGCTAAATCTTCACACCTGACAGACCCTGACAAAGGCCTGGGGACAGAGCAGTGTGCAGGCTTAGCCTCTTCCACCATGGTCTGAAAAAGCCCTGGAAATCCAGTGTTTTCGCATTAAACCTTTACAAGGGAACCCACCTGAAAACCATGAG
This sequence comes from Phainopepla nitens, assembly GCA_013400175.1. Lineage (NCBI taxonomy): Eukaryota > Metazoa > Chordata > Aves > Passeriformes > Bombycillidae > Phainopepla > Phainopepla nitens. The sequence goes on from VXBQ01016894.1 coordinate 1,051,357, forward strand.
GAGTTTTAAGTCTCCTTCTCCCTTTCCACAGTCAGACCTAAAACTGCTGTTGCCCCAGGACTCTGCATCTTTGGGACTCCTTCACAACTCCTTTTTATCAAATGGGGTTGAAATGGGCCCCCTTATAAGATTACAGCAACTAGGAACCTGAGCCAGAGAGGAAAGGCAGTTAGTTATTAGCAAGTTCTTCCAAGGGAGCCTAAAGGGGATTGTCCACCAGTGTTTGAATATCCAACTATCAATTCACCGCACTTCTAGCAAGAAGGGGGAAAAAAACCCTGCTAAATGACTAACACATGTGCATAGAGCAGGACCTTAGCTCTAGATGTACTAATAACTGTGACTTTTTGTACCATTTTTTTTGGAAGAGGTCAGAGGAATTTAACAAACAAGGTACTACCAGGCTTCCTGTTACTTGTAATTACAAGAATGGGCAATCTTTCATTTTAATAGGTCACATACTTTTTTTTTCCCCTTGCTAGCATTTCTTATAAGCAGACAACAGTGTTAAGAAGGAAAAAAAAAAGAAAGGAAACCATTGCCATTTAAAACTTTGAGACTAAACATTAACATTGCTGGTATGCCAGCAGAATCTGGGACAAATCCTGCCCTAACTCAAGGAGTGCAAAGGGCCAGCTCACTGCAGCATGATGCATAAAAAATGAGCTGTCTGGAAAAGGTAGGAAAAGGACGGCAGTAGAGGAAGAGGCATTACAGAGATGGGAAACAGTATGAAATACAGTTCAAAGACTCATTGTACAGAGCTGTTTGAAAGTCCTGTATGTATGTGCAGCTATTATTGCTTTCCCCCAGCAGATTTAGGGGCAATAGCAATACAGAAAAATTTGATGTTAGTCAGCTGGGGTAGTCTCTTTTGGGAAGTTCTACTGCAGTCTGCTGGCTGTCTTAGCAAATCCTTCCTTGCTTCTCTTTCCATGGTCAATATATCTTTGCTAAGCAATGAGGATGTGAATTGGTGCTTTGTTTGTATGTACCAGCTGTCAACTGAATGTGCAATTTAAGATGTAGATTGAGACACAAAAAAAGACATCAATTTTCCTAGGGAAAAAAAAAAAACAAAAAAAAAACAACCGACTCTTTTTTTCTTTAAGGGCTCATATATTCCACAGATGAGGGAATACTAAGTGAATAACTGATGATCAGCACAGTCCTCCCTTGGTAATTACCACAGAAACACTGAGTTTAGATGTTTGAGATCACACTAAAGCTCTTAAGTTCTTTATGCTTCTATTAAGACACACTGCTTCTTATTATTACAATTATATGTACAAAGAGTTTTATTATAGTTGTTTTTCACCACAAATCAATACCCCCTCAACAGATTATGCTGAAAAGCAGGTTAAAAACAAAACCAGGACTTGAACAATTCGTTCTATATTAAACCAAACAGGATCTTGTTATCATAGTGTTCTGTACTTATAGTACAACTGGTAGACAAAATATTTTGCCCACAATTGTACTTCTAAAAACTATGTTGACTTAGTACTGGTACTGAAACAATTGTGAGAAAGTATGGTACTGTTGTAAATAACATTTGAAAATACCAACAATTTCTTATTAAGCTTTTGTTAGTTCATCTTTAAAACCTCAACAATAAACTCCTCATCTCAAGAGGACTAAGTGGCTCATGAGCTCACTAGGCAGCTCTATACAGAGCCCCTCTTTCTCTCACTTTCACTTCCAGACTGCAACCCCCTGGCCCTGACAGAGGCCACCACCTGACAGACTTACGGAGAGCTGTTCCCATCAAACACCAGCACTACTATGAGTAATTAGCACCCTTGTTTCTGCCTAAGCCTGTCCACACCATGAAATCGGGCTCCAAAGCTCATTGGTGCTCATCTCCTGGAGTCATGGCGAAGTGTTAGACCTGCAGTAGTTTGGGAATGGGGAGTGAGGGAGCTGTTGCATGAGCAGGGCAACAATAGGATTTAGGAGTACCAAGCTTGAAGGTTAACAACTTTCCTATAACAGCAGCTTACTGAGCAACAGATAATTAATTTAGCAGGAACAACAGGGGAAATGGTCCCTCAGAACTGACACCATAAGAACCAAGCAGCTGCAGGAGAGTGTGGGAAGTGTGGAGTCAGGCTGACAAGGGTAACTCCTGCAGACAGGGGTTGCTCTGTGTCCCTGTTGTTGGTTGACTCTCACTGCCATGAACAGTTTCTGCTGTGGACAGGATGAGATGGGTGTGTTGGAGGTCCTGCTGGAGATGCTCTGCTGCCGTGGGTGTGAGAGGGACTAACAGCAGTACTGAGCCATTATACTGGAGCGTGCTATTTCCAATGGACGTATCACCACTTTTCTGTGGGGCAAGACTGTCCCTACTGCTTCATCACTGGCACTTCCATATCACTTTCTTTTCAGTGGTGGATTCTTAGAGCACGGAGTTTGGGTGCTATTTTTGTTCTAAGGAATACTGGGCTCTCTCCACACAGTCCTGGGATCCCACCCACCATGTCAGGGCCTTGGCAGCATGGCCACATGGAATTCTGGCTGCAAAGAGCAGCAGTGACAGCTGTTTGGGTGGTCACAGTGACAGCACTGATTGCTTCAAGCCAGAGAGGATCTGCCGGGCTGGGCAGGAGCCATGAGCTTCCTCTGCCTGCGCCGCGCCCGCTGTCCAGGAGTCGGGATTTACTGGGGCTTGGGGCCGGCTCCTACAGGTGCTGAGCGCCATATGGCGTGCACAGAGCAGCCTCTTCCCACACACCTCCTAAGAAGTCAGCACTTTTGAACTTTTACTTTTCTAAGAAAAATACTGCCATTATAATAGACTAAATTTTGTAATAAAAAGTGAAAGGTGGGAGCTAACACAGCACCATTTAAAGCTGCATCTGGAATACAATTGCTGTTTAAAACCAGTGGGGAAAAGCAAGATATGAAGTATCAGAAGAGGGCTTAGAATGGAGCCCTTTAAAAAAGAAGAATGTGTTATAAATAATAAACACATATACAGTTGTACATGATATAAAACTAATTCTATTTCAGTGCTTTGGTGGCATTAATAAACCTCTCAGCTTTATTCTCCTGGTTTATGAGATCACCAGCATTCCTCTATGGAATTACCTGCTTTTCCACCACAATGTAAAAAATCATTAAGACAGTTTTTCAATATTTTGTTATTGTTTGACCTACAGATTAATATGCCTCTCTAGAATTTGCATCTTCCCTATTGTCGTAGAACGAATTACAGCACAATAAATGCTGTCTGACTAGAGAGTATTGTGCAGCATTTTGCTACTTGCAGTATAGTTATGACTGGCTCCTGCATCAGCAAAAATGATTAGAATAAAATGTTGGGTTTTAGGAGCTTTGAGATTGCAACAAGGTTATAGATCAGAAGATATTTTCTTGCACTAGTGCCCTTGGGCTCGGGAAAACAATCTGGCTGTTAAATGTTAATTGCTAAATTAGTGAAGCTGAAGCCTAATGGAGGCAGCTTCTTCAGGCTGGAATGACTATGTTCATGAAAATAACCAAGGAGAGCTGTGTAAAATATCTTTCTGCAAAATCTGAAAGAAAACAAAATTACCTGCATTCAGCATCAATTCAGCCAGCACTCACAGAAAAGTTTGCTTCTTTTCATTACTCTTACTTAAGGGAAAATTTTAGGAGTGCTTTCTAGTTCTACACTGAAATCAGAAAAAATTTGCTGTTTCACCCTGGTTTCCTGTGAAACCCAATAAACTTTAGCTTCTCTCACTTGGTTCTTGCCTAGAAAATGTGATTCTTTGTATGTCAAAATAATTTTCAACCTGAGGATCGTCAAATAATGTTAGGAATTCTAGGAAGGGGAGAAAAGTAAGTGAGAGCCTGGGAAGAAGTGATGAATAACTAGGATTGTTTGGAGGAAAGAAGCAGTGCAGGAAGGAAGTACAGGGTGTTTATGTGAGCAGAGGAACTGGAACAAAAGCCAGTAGAGCTGGGAAAAGTTAGTCCAGGGAGCAGCAGGAGGAAAGAGAAAAATATTAGGGATTCTGTGAATGGAAGAAAAAGGTGACAGTACCAGAGGCTGTGTGCAAGAAGCAAAGGAAACTTAGGAATTAGAGACCTGTCAGAGAGTCTGTGTGAGAGTGATGCACCAACTGTAGTAGTGGAACAGAACTATTGACACCAGGGTTCAGTTGCCTGGGGAAAGTCATGAGGAATAAGCAACACTTCTTGGTTTTGAGCCAAAAGTCACTGGTAAGTCTATTAAAAAAATCCAAAAAGCTTTAAGCAATAACAGGGGCAGCAAACAGGATGGCACTTAGCTATTTGCTAATTGTAGAGCTCCGTTTGTACTACAGCTGAGATATAGAAATAATACAGATAGTGACTGAAAATTAAACACAAAGCAAGGAAATGAAACATGTATGGATACACAACAGCCCTTAACTACACATGTTTAATGATCATAAGCATTTATGTATACTGCACACAGCTACAGTCATGCTCATGGGATGAATCATTTTCACAAAATAAAAACAGCTGTGGGGAAATTCTCTTAAACTACAATAGGAACAATAAAAGCAGTAAAATTAAAAGATGTACCTCAAAATATTATTCAAGTTGACAGTCCGTATGCAACTATCTTTTTACACCAGATACAGCTCAATTAAAATGCAATTATAAGAACAATATTTGTTCCATATTTTGTGCATGCTCTGAGAATAGCACCAAAGACTCTAATATAACTTTATCTTTTTAATGAGCTTTGGGTTATTCTGTGAACATGTGTATCTTAATAAGGACTGTGTGTTATACCCTCTATGGGATATAAAATCATGGTTCAATGTAGGGATGACAAAATACCTTGGATGGAATGAAAGGAAGAAAAGTGGAATACGAATGACAGAAATTTACATATAATAAGATTTCCCAGCAATATGGTGGTGGGAAGCAATGTGACTTTCAAGGTGTGAAGGGAGGGGAATTCCATTTCAGAGGTCCTCAGAGACAAACAAGTCTGATTCCTTTCTGCACCAGACTTGGCAAGGAAAATTCTTTTTCTGCTTGCCAGAGGCTCTGAGATTTCTCAAATTCCCCATTCCTCACGGAGATGAACCTGGACCTGTTGGGGTCAAGCAATGTGGAGGAGTTAAAGCACTCTCACTATAGTAGGGACATGCATGTCACACTGAGTATACTGATTCTGATGCTTTTCCTAATAATGAGTTAATTGTGAGGTAGGTCCCTTGCCTTTTTTTCCTCCCTCTCTCTCCCTCTCCCTTTCCCTCTTGCACTGCTTTTCAAAACTTGTAGGTTTAATCTCACTGAACTGCTGTATTTCAACCATTTTTTTTCCTATTAATCAACCATCTTAAAAAAATTATGATAATTATGGAAAATGTCATTAGTAGCAACTGCAGAAAATATGGCTGTCATATAAAACAATTATTTGTCTTTCCTTTTTTTTTTTTTCTTTGAAAAACACATAGGGAACAACACTTCATGCACACCTTTGTTACGGCATCTGTCAGCAAAGGTTAGCCTTTTAAGGACAGTCATTGCCTGTATATCATTAATTTTTCAATATCCTTTCTTTTTGTAGCAGTTCTGATCCTTTCTTTGTCTTTGTTTCCATCATTATGCCATTATTATAATCCCACCGAGGCCTTCTCAAGTAGAATTAGAATAGCACTTAATTACTGGAATTAGAAATGACAAATATCACACTTTTTATCCGGTTGATCTTATCTAAGCTCTTCTGTTTATGAATTTGAATAATCTTGGATCAATGACTTCTAACATTAGACTTAAAGGGAGTTGATTTTTTTTTCCTCCTCTGTGTTTACTTTCTACTTCTATGTTCAAAGTGAGACTTTTTTGACATAATGTGGACTAAATTACAACTTTGTCTAATTCTGTATTACTTGGTATCTACATTTTTCCTCCACAGTTTTCCCAGCCCTCCATAACGAACTCCAAGTTTTCAACTGGCAACTAACAGTGGGATCCAGCTATGATAAAATCACACCAAGTCTATACTCAGAGCCTTTCATAATTCTACCCATTTTAATTCATGACTATCTGAAACTTTTTCCTTAACTCTGAAGTTGTCTTTCTAGGTCTGAATAGCTGCAAATTTGTTTAGGCACATTAATTTTCATTAATGCTACATTTGATGTTCACTTGGATTAATGTGATTCGAATAGAGAGATCACTGAATTCTTATCTAAACTCTGTACATTATTCTTTGATACTGGAATTATGTGGGAGTGAAAAAAGTTTTGGTTTGGTTTTAGTTTGTTTGGGGTTTTTTGGTTTAGGTGGATTTGTTTTTTTGTGTTAGACACTTCTCACTTTGCTGCTTTCTATTCCTAAGTTGTCCACTCAGCATCTCTGTCTTTAACATGCAGTGATGCTAGCTTTTATATGTAATTTTGTAACAAAAATAAAAGCAAAGTATTCTAAGTCTCTTCAAATGAGATAAATAAAATTTAAATGAAACAATACAAAACCAAACAAAAAAACCCAGACCTCTCTGTGGTGAGGCTGAGTAGGCTGAGTATAATATCGAGCTAAACCCAAGATCTCTAAGGCTTAAACAGACTCCCTGCTTTTAGATACCAGGGGGCCTGTTCAAATGATCCCAAGCACAATAGTTGGCTGTAATTTAGAGCATCTGAATTGCTTTAACAAGCTGAAACGCAGTGATATCCAAGCAGATGTGTTGCATCTGAACAATGTATTATTTCCTCTATTTTAAAACAGATGCATTACAAACACAACTATTAAAATAGTCTGATTTTCTTTTCCTAAATGCTTTCAGTCACACATGTGTTTATTTCTTCTTAAAGGACTCTCCAAAGAATAGTGTAATTAGCTCTGTATTGAAATAACTTATCTGTCTAACCCATTATTTAGGAATATAGAATAATTTGAAGATTCTCCTATTCAAAAGTTCCAATTTCTTTTCCTTCTGATAAGTATGCACATCTCTAGAGTTTGTTTCACCTCTTCTTTGGCCTGACTTAAACTTCACAAAATATTAATTTTATAACTTACTAAAATTAAATTATTGCTAAAGAGATGAACTAGACCAAGTACTGTGAATTATACTCCAGAGTTCTTTGAAGTGATTTCTCTTCCATTCAGCTTTGTAAACATCTATATGATTTCCACTCCCAGTTTCAGGGGCCATTGCTCCCTTGCTTTTGACTTTAAAAATCTCTTGCCTGCAGAATAATTAAAAGTAGTAGCTGATTTTTGGATGGACTTTAGAATTTCCACAGCTGCTTTCCCCACTGTTCTAGTCTAGTTTATCCCCTCATGGATCCCAAATTCTATTGCAGTTTAAGGCACAGAAGATATTGAAAAGAGCTAACTATAGTTCAGAAGACACCCACATCTATATAAGATACACAGATGAGAAATACATAATTTTTTATGAGTGATGGGCAAATATAAAAAGAGGGCAGAAAGTATCTGGTTTAAAGAATTAATGATATAAGAAAGGATGTCCTAAAGAGCAGATCATTAGCTGAATGTCTTGTTCTAGCTCTCCCTCCATCACAGCGCCTGTTAAGAGTCTGACTCTCACCAACTTCAAAGGGAATTGGCTACCTAAATGCCATGGCAGATATGGGTGTGAGCCTTTCTTTTTTTCAATTATTCAGCTATAAAATGGGGATAATTGTACTTCCCTTGCTTCTCATGCAGTTGCACTTGGGTATTTTAATGATTGAGTAGAGAGGAGAACTGCTCAGATACTACAGTAATGGGAGCTGTAAAAACAAAAAAAAGGCTAAGACAGGAAGAAAACTATAAGAGTAGACCATCAAAGTCTGGTAAAATGGAAAATAGCAGTGAGGGACTGTCATGGATCAGGAAGAAGGTCTGGATTGGCTAATGGATATAAATTACAGAAGCTCCTGTGATATTGAAAAATCAGACAACTTGGGAATGCATCTGAACTTCTGGTTTCTTATCCAAAATGAGTCCCAAACTGCTACCATTATATAGAAGCTTTTCTCTGCCTATTGCTGCTTTTACTGAATAGATGCTTGAATCTGTAATTCTGCCTTTTATGCTACATCAGCGTGTTCAAGTATAGAATCATATTACAATGATAAATTCCTATTAAAGGATCACATTCTAAACTGAAAACGTTATTATTGTAATTTCTTTCTATCTCAGAATCTTTTGCATGTGGAAGTATTCTAATAAATGTGTATATTTGTGCATGAAAGAGACATTTGTGAGAGACAGAGAGAGTTTCCTCTGCATTATGTGCAAGAGAAGAATTCATCCTTCAGCTGTAATATATTTCCATTCTTACAAATAATCAGCATTTTGTGCACATATTTGAAATTAATTTTTCAGCATATGTCAGCTTGTAGAGTAAAGTTGCAGGAACAGAGTCTGCACTTCTATATCAAAATTAAAATGTGTCTAATATGGGGAAAATATTTTCATCAAGTTTAGATAAATGAACATTTCTTAGTCTATTCACAGTAACTGGCTAATATATTTGTAATGTAGCACATAGGAAAAAAAGAGATTTAGGTGATGTGTTTCATTGATATCATACACAATTTGAGAGTGAAGGTTCCTTATGGTCAAACAAGTGTGAGATGGCTTGCAAGTGCTTTCCTCTGGGCAGAGGTTCAAAATCCTTGGAAATGTTTTCAAGCAGGCTTACCAAAGCAGAACAAATTTTCTGCTACAGTTTTATTTTAGAGGAGGGCTTTTGACTGTAAGTTGTGCAATTCTGAATGAAGAAATCTGGAGACAAAAGTTTTCTGTGAGATACATGGTGAATTTCAAAACAAATTCAGGTCCCATGAAAGGATCTAAGTTTTGGATTGATATATGAGCCTGACAGGGCAGTATAGTCATCTATAATGACTGCAGCATATACAAAAGACTACTGAGATATCTCAGTTTTAGAGAGGGCTCACCACACTTGAGAAGGGAAGGTAGAGTGATTTACCTACACTGCCTTTGTCCCTCTAGTTCACCCTTGAGGAGTGGGATGGGGGACATCAGGACATGATCTAAGCTCTCCCCATTTATAGTGCATTTCCCTCTATAAAGTTGAAAATGCAGGGCATGAAATAACTTGGCCTTAAAATGTTTGTCTTTACTTTATGTTCAATTTTCAGTACATACACAATATTTTTGATCTACTAGTACCAGCAAAAAGTGCAAAAGAAGTCCAAAATTATTTTATACTTTCTCTTCCTAATTCAGTAATTTATGGGTTGTCAGCAATATGGCAATCTGTTTTTAAAGGACTTCATAAGGTGCTGTGGATTTAACAGCAGAGGGGTTTATATCTAAAGAACAGAGAAGCATTAACCAATATCTCCAAGTCCATCTGTGGATTTCATGAGATCACACATGGCAATTTGTCATTGATGCATGTCATCCATCAAGCATTACTATTGTATTGTTTTGAGTATTAAAAATAACAGTTTCCAGTGCCAATTTGCAATCTAAAACAATTCACAAAGCAACAGTGCTTTGCACCATAAAAATATATGCCAGAGATTACTGGGCAAGGTGGTGTCGTGTCACATGTGTGCAATTCATTAATTAACTGCTTGAAACTGCTATAAAATAATAGCCATGTCATCAAGATGAAACTACAAAAGGGCAAATAAAATAAAGTGCACTAAGAAAGAAAACAGAGCAGCTGTTATTATAATATCCTCAAGTTACTGTTCATTTTTACTACCCACTTCTCTGGTCTTTCTGGTGCCAAACCCAAACCTAAACTGGTACCCCAAAGACCTTTACATTACTTCTGGCTAGGCCTGGCTCCTCTGTTCAGAATGCAGAATCAATTTGAATTTACACTATCATTTCTTAAATTCACAGTAATCCTGACCCGCAACTGTGCCAAGTTTACACTTGCAGATGATGAAAGATGTACCGAAATGTTTACAGACAGCGTTCACTAAGCATGACAAAGTCTGGGAGTTTATTCTTTTGAGGTTCCTTCCCCACAGTCAGTTTTACTTTTTGCAAAGTAGCTGAAAAGTTTTCTTGCCTGTAGGTTCTTTTTGTGTCACATTCTTCTACCTTTTAAATGCCCCGTGGAAGAAAATCCGAGGTCTCTACAGCCTGGTTTTGCACTGCTGATGCTAAATGGCAAAACCACTGAACCTATAGCAGCCTAAAGGCTGGTCTAAAAGTGCAGAGGCAGCAAAACTCCACAACGATTTAGGTCTGTGCCTCTCACATCTCAATACCACCGGCACAGACCCTGACTTAATCCCTCTTTCTGTTAGCAAGGTTAATTGTTGGTTGAACTTTGTACTCTCGAATGATGACTCCCAGCTCAAGAGTCTGTGTTTGTTAGGTTTAATCTTTGGTGGACTATTTACAAAAGTTTGTCAGCTGCTTTAAAGAGAACAGCTGGAGTCAGAATCTATGAAGGCCTAATTTTTAATAAGCTTTTCTTACATAATATAGACTTTTAAAAACATTATAAACAGACATAAAAGACAGAATATAGTCAAATCCCAAGAGCTACACATGTTCATAAACTCCAAACTAACACGGAGAGTGTTTCTAAGTCTGTAGCATAACTGATGGTGTTTAGGAGCAGGAGAACTCATCCAGGACATTGTAAATATTTTGGATACAGGCACTGATTTTGGGGCAGTCTGCTCTGCCCAGGACTACTCTGAGAAAGGGGCAGACTTGATACTTCTCAGTACCAGAATTTTTTGCAGTTGGTCATATAGAGTAAGTGCAGTGATATTGGTGGATTTTGTCAGTGTAAAACACTACAAACATTATAAAATTGGAATCAGTACCCCCAGCCTACACAGTGGTTTCTGATCCTGACTCCATATCAAGTTTCTCCTTGCCAGAAAATTCTTACAAAAAAACCATGTCTGTCTAATCAAAGTCTTGTAGCATGTATGAGGCTTTAAGTACAAAGAACTCAATTTAAAAAAAAAAAATCACTATCAGCTTGAATTATTTGGATTAACAGAAGGGAAACCAGTCTACAGTGACACATGATGATCTGAGAGTGATTATGCAGTACATGTAAAAGAAAAGTAGATAAGTGGGTTGTTAGAATTATCAAATATATTACTAAATGAGACCTGGCACTCTGTGATGAAAATGAGACTATCTGGATAAGCAACAATGATGAATTTCTCAGACTTACACCATACTTTAGCCTTTTTGATCTCTTTTTAGCTTTAAATTTAGCTGTGTAAAGTAATGCTTCATGAGGCAAGCCATTATACTATTATTGAATATCTGGAAGAAAAAAAGTACTCTTGATAGGAGCCAAGATTTTTCAATGATTGTTCATGAGCTTAAAGAGATGAAATATTTCCTTGTCAGTGCTTATTCCCCACCTGACATTTCTCATATTTGATCAGTTAATGGTTATTGCCCACTATGCTACTTTAAAAGGTCAGGTAAAAAAGGGTTGTTAAGTCTCCTTCAATGAGACACACACTGGGAGAACCTGTTTGCATCTATATATCCATCTTATGAGAGGCATAGATATCAATATTAGCACTTATCAAGAACATACTTAAGATAATAGTAGCAACATGCCTGGATGCTCTCCAAACAAAGATCTATGAAGCAAGATACCACATGTAATGTTTTGCTCTAAGTCACTTGAGTTAGATTAAGGTACTAAATTTAACTAAATACATTTCTTTTGAAACCATTCACTGTGTAGCAGCTGTTATACCCAGGTTATTTCTAATAAAAAGATAAAAGAACAGGCTTTTCCAAAATTACATATTTTTTTCCAAAGAAACAGTTGTTAAATATGTTTGGTGGCTCTCCAGGAGTAAAGAAAAAACATAAAGATTTGAACATTCAAGAATATTAATGAAAAACATGTATTTTTCTCTGAAAAATGTTCTTGCCCATTTTTAAGAAAGGAATATGCAGATGATTTCTCATACAGCTTTGACAGATTTTTTTCATCCTTTTTGGTGCTGTTGCTTGCTTTTTTTTTAAAAGGAACTCAATATATTTCAAATTATTATTTTGGCACACATGAAAAAGATACTAAGTTCTTCAGACTTCACAAATCAAAACAAATGGTGAGATCCATTCTGTCCCAGTATCTTCTTACCAGAACCTCAAGGACAGAAGATGCACAAAACTTGTGGAACCAAGTGAGCAAACAAATTAACGCTCACAGTTCAATCTCTCGCCATGCAAGTCATCTCTCGCATTCATTTATAATCTAGCTATTTCCATTCACAAATACATTCCTATGTATTGGTTAAAGAACTTCTTCCTGGTGTCAGAGATATGTCAGAAAAGCATTTTGCTCTCACCTCCAGCTTCTTCAAAATTTTCTAAGTAGCCCTAATTGACTAGATTTCCTTGTGGTTTTGGCAGAACAGCTGTCCTAGCCTGGGCCCAGAAGACCCAGTGTTGTCCTTAACTCTTAATTCTCATCAGAATAGACTTAAATCAGCTGTGAAATGAAGCAATTATTAAAATATCCAAACAGCAGTATTGGATATTGACTGTCTAAACAAGAAATGCAGCACCTGTTGGCCGCGTAGGTGAAACAGCAGAACCTTTTGTGAAACACAGGGCAGGATAACCCGTGTCACTCTCTGATTACAATGATGAGTTTTTCAGCAAGTCATCGTCTTTGCAGATCCTATCAGATTCCTCGGTGGTGCATAGCTCTCTCCCTGATGCCCTTTCCAGAAGGAAGCTTGATTTGGAATCCATTTCATCCACAGGGTCCACTGCTAAATATTTGCATTGTATGAGAAACTCCCTCATTTGTTGCTGTTGTTATTCCCACGGGGATGTGAAGTATACTGACTTCAATGATTCTTGAGTGTGACTGCGCTACATGTTAAACTGGTAGAGTAAAACCCTTCTCAGATTTCTGAAGGTTTGACCCAGGAAGGATTTTAACCTAATCTCCATCCAAAAATATTGCAGAGGAAGTGTAAAAAACTTGCAAACATTCAGTGAACATGGAATTATTACAGAGTATTTTGCAAGCTCTAAATTCAACAAAATATGCATGTACATTATGGGGTTTGTGTTGTAGTTTCCCAACTGAGACATAAATTCCCTTCAACTGCAGACAGTCCTGTATTTTATAAGTATAAATAAGATGGTAAATTCTCCTATCCCATTAGAAACTTTGTATGTATGTTCTGCTACGCACATGTATAGACGACATGTACTGCTAACCTCTGGGTACTTCTGGAGACAGCAAATGGCTATCATTTTGCATTAATAGTATCAAAAGAACGGATTTTCAGAAGCAAAATTGAAGAAAAAGAGTCCAAGAAGTAAATTTGTAGTATTAGCACGAATTATACTTCATTATTTCATATCTTTTCATGATGTCTCCTCTCATCTACTGCCTTTCTCAACTAAACAGGTGCAATTGTTCTAATCTCTTCTTATAAGAAACCTTTTATTTTAGCTCTCCTCTCGTATTTTTCTTTCTATATCAGTTTTAAAGACAGGGAAACCAAAGGCAAATACAACAGTGGAGGTAAGTACCTTCATTTTATATACTGGCATGTATAATGGTTTTTAAGGTTCATACAGGATGTAAGTCACACTTTTCTCCTTGTTCATTTTTTAAAAATTCAGTCACTTCGGGACTTCAGATGTTCAGGAAAGTATAGAGGTAATGGATTATCCCCAACTCTACCAAAGGGCTTACTGAAAGATAGATAAATCATGATGAACAGAAACAGACTTGTTCTATCTGGCTTGCTTTTGTTTTACCTGATGAATTTGAATAAAGCATTTAGAACCTTTTAATATATGTCTAAATGCTAAAAAACCAAAACACAAGCCATATGAGGTAACAAATATCAGATATCTCCTATAATTACTTGTTTATTTTAAATATATTCATCTGAAAGAGAAACTTTCCTTTTATTAACCCTATCAGTTTCTTTTGCTGATGTAGATCTTGCCTCATCTACACAGTGAAGCATAGTACAAAGGCACAAAAACCAACATCAGCCTGCTGCAACTTACATTAACAATTCACTGTCATGCTGCTTACTACAACTTTGAGAAAGCAACCACAGTACAGCAATAGCTTTATTTTCTGACTAGATCTTGCCTATCACATGCAGGACAAACTGATGAAGTAAAATTTTCTAATTCTGGCACTCCCTTCTCACCTAAATACACACTGTTGCAAGGAGTTGTGACTCAGGGCCACAGGTCAGGTGTTGAACATGTTTCACTTACTGTAATATCTCAGTGTTGAAAATAAATGTACTTCCAACTTTTTCTGCCCTCCTCTTAATCCTTCTCCAAATCTTCATGCTACAGCATGCTCTGATATCTCCCCAGAGGCTGCGTTTGAGCTGACAAGCCCCGGAAGCCCAGCTGTACTGCACTGCACTTCCATGATGCACTAGCAGAAGCTGCTTTCTCAACAGGGAATGAAGCATGTGTTAGGGGCACTAGTTTCATTTAGTCCTTATTCTTGTATCTGGTTCTACAAGCGCAGACATGAAGCTGGACTCATGCCTTACAGAAACCAAAGACAAGTTTTTTATCCCCTAAATGTTCGCAGTGGTTCACTGGAAGGCTGAGTACAATGCATATGGTACAAAGCTCCCATAAAATGCTACTCATAATCAACATCAGGTGAAATACGCTGCCATTAAAAAGATTTCACAGGAAAGTATCCAAATCCAATCATACATAGAGATAGCAGGAAAATAGGGCATTGTGATGCAGGCAGAAATCCTGGATCTAGAGTCATGTATGGAATGATCTTGTGCGGCAGAAATTTCTCACCTGTTTCTCTGTACCTCTTAACCATGCAGCCCACATCCAAATTCCAAATCAACGGATCATCTAGATCTGATGTGCCACTTTGTTTTTGTAAATCTCTCAGCATACACAACATTCTTTTAACAATTAATAACTAACTAAAGCTTCACCTCAGCCTCTGTGGGTGATTGGATTTGTTCACATTAATCTTGTACTTGTGTCCAGATTCCATCTCAAATTCCCTGTGCCTGTTCTGTCAACTTCTGTTTACAATTTCAGCTCATACACCATGCTGGTACTATTCATCATGGTTCACACTGAATGATGATCTCAGCATTGCATTCTTCTTGCCCAGCTCTTTTCCTCCAATGCAAAGCAAAACAAGACAAAAATCCCTTTTTTTCTCTTAGGATTGTGAAAAAATAAGCAATAGAACTGTTGGTGCTATATTTTGCATTTTGTGGAAAACATGAAGAAAGTGGGTGCCTGTCAAAGCTTTTGAGTAGCAGGCTATCTGTTACACTTCCAAAAATAATCCTGATTTCCAGAAATGAGGCAAATATTTTTAAATGAGTTGTATTAAAAAATCCACTGGGTGACTGGTCAGCACAAACCAGATGGGATAGAATAGCTGGCTGAGACCTCACAGCACATAAAAAGGAATGTAAAAAGGGGCATGCAGTAGTTTGTGGTCTAGTTCAGAAGTTGTCTTCTGCCTTGTTCAAATGAAAGAAATGTTCTCTGTGTTCCTTATCTCATAGTCGAGCACATCATCTGGAAAGGACGCCACATGTAAATGAACACAGTCTAGTTTATAGAAATACAATACACAGGGCTGTTTGACATTAATTGGATCTCCCAAATCCTCACATGGAGCCCAATTTGGCACAAATAAAATTGGTGCACTTTTCACATGCAAGGCTGGTATTCCACATCAGGTTGATAAAAACAACATTCACTAATTAGCAGCTTCTGCATAGTCATCTCTAAGATAAAAGTTGCCAGGTGCCCACCCTCCTGCCTCAAGTTCCTCTTAGTCAGGCTGTGTTACAGGCAACATGAAAACAAACCCCCCTCCAAACTGCTCCAAGGTGACTCGTACCTAGAGCTCAGCAAAACTGCCAATTTAGACTACAGGGAATCTCCATCTATGACACCCTCATCACTTTTACCTTGCAGAATATACTTTAAATTAGAACAGAAAGTGAAAAAGACATGCATATGAACTAAAGCTTAACTACCAGCTTTATTTTAAGTGCAAAGTAACGGCGCTGTAAAGGACGGAACTGCTGTAAAACAGTTTCAGATTATTACACTTTACATAAAAGAAAACAAACCAGAAAGAACAAAGTTAATTAGTTCACAAAGACAAAGACATGATAGCTGCTCAATAAACATTCCATGAAATAAAATTCACTCAGACCTTTTGACATAGCATATCAAACAAAATGCAAGAACTGCAATAATTAGCATGAGATTCTAAACATAGTGATATCATGTGTGCTATTAACCCATCATTTCATATCCCTTCACTCAATAGATTTTTTTTTTCCTTTAATGGTCACATTATGTTGAGTCCTGAAAATCTCCCTGGGAAAAAGGCATTTACAAAATATTGCATAGAAAAGACAAAAATAGGAGTAATATAAAGTTCATTGTTTTTTCTCCATTTTAATTTTCATCTACTTGTGGGAGCAGAGAGATGACACTTTTTATGATAACTGTAGCAGCTGTGCAGTGGTGGTCTGTGATTGGCATTTTTTATCTGTGATGGCCATCACCATTAAGTCACACAGAGATGCTATGACAATCGCAGACACGGCAGAAACAAACAGAAAACTGCACTTCCTCGCAGTCACTGCTCTTGTACACCAGCATCAACCACATTCCTTTCCCAATAAAACAAAGCAAAAGGCTTCTAAGGAATATACTCACCAGCAGAGACTGTAGGCAGAAGTAAAGGCATAAAAAGCTCAAACAAATGCAGATACTTCAAAGGAAAATTGTATTTCATGATTCAATACCTTATGCAGACACCTTTACCAGGCATCTTTTTAATAGATTAATTATTCTGACAAAGCTGGGAAAATTCTGTATGTCTTCCTAACATGCTATCAAAACATAACTGTGTTTCATCATATATAGCAATTTCACTACCCTTTGGAAAAGGAGAAAAAGCCAAACCAAAGAAATAGTCATGGTGGAAACGAGTTTATTATGGGGATACAAAAAATGTTAATTTCTCTGAACCCAGAGATATTTCTAAGAAACTAGAAATAAATATCAAGGTAAATAGGTTTATGCAAAATAGCAGAAAAGAGTCCACCATCACAGAGGATACTCTGCTCTTCACTGAAGTGTCTGTTCCAGGACGTGTTAATTCTTATGAAATACACCAACATATTGCATGTAAGTCTTTTGCAAGAATTAGAAATAATTTTAATTTTTCTAGTTCATTACATGAACATATTTTTTTGATTTCTCAAGATTCTTCATGCAGTAAAACTTACCATTTTCAAAAATTGTTTTCATAAAATTATTGATATTTTGATGAATTTTTAAAATATCAGTTGCTCCACAAAAAACATCTTTAAAATTCTTAATATTTAAAGCAGTTTTAAATACTTCCTATTCCAAAAGTATTATTTCTACTAATAATTTATCTCAATCAAAAGTAAAAAACAATGCAGGATTATGTTGGCAGTTTCTTTTCATAAGAAGCTACCAGGTAAGCCTAGACTGAAATTATTTTATCAAAAAAGGTTTCTTAAAATGTCTCAGAAAAAATCATAGAGAAAATAGTTTGTCTTTTTCAACAGGCTTTTACTTCAAGGGCAATTCTGAAGGCTCATAAGTTTTAGATAGTTCTGTTACAGACATGCTTTATCCTAATGAAGGTAAAATCAGCTACATTCAGAGTTTCAACTGAAAAGAATGTTCTTTGTAACCTTACACAAAGTTAAGGGTATGCAGCTCTAACAAGACAAGCAAATGAGGACTTGGGCTTGTGGTTACCAGGGAAAGAGGATATTTTCCCAAGGGATTTCTATGGTCTTGCCCTGACAACCAGACGATGAATGTGCTATTAGCTGTGACTCACACCAAGCTGTTTTATACCTCTGAAAACTGATAAATGTCTAGATATAGTCATCTACCCTATTCCCTTGCAATTCTCTAAATGTGTTTTAAAATGTGTATATTTGCAAAGGTGCATACATAATCATGGCTCTGTAGCACTGACTCAGCTATTCAGAGATGGAAACAATTGACCAAATAATTTATATACATATTTATATGCATGAATTACAGAGGAATAGGTGGATAGGTTGGTAGGTGGATTCATTAATAGATAAACAAAGTGTACATTTCTACGTGTGAATAAAATAATACGCAACTGTTCTTAAGGAAAAAAATAGAACTAATTAATTGAATGTTGCCTATCTTCAAGCAATAATAAAAACATTAGATGAATTAATCTCTACAAATGCAGTACTAATAAGGATAATAATAATAAGAATGACATATTTAATGTAAAAATCTCTGATCTCAGGTGATTAGAAGCTTAGCAGACCTCAATTAATCCAGAATCATAGCTGCGCTTTGCTCCACTGCACTTTCATTCCCTGTTGTTGCATGTGGGAACTTGGGTTTGATTTTCAGCACTTGACCCAACAAACTTTCCAGAGAGAAGGCCATTCCATCAATATGGAAGAAATACAATAAAGTCAAGAAAGAAGATGGATGATCTGTCAAGCAATGAGAGTCTTTTCTCCTCTGGGAGAGTGTACCACTTCCACAGTACTCTCCATCCCTCCCTGATCAGGATGCTGGTGTCTGGGTAACTTGAATCCAATATTATTTAATATAAAGTATAATAATGGGTATTAATCTCATGTGATTAATGCATATGAAATCTCACATCATATTTATTAAGAGTGCAAATCATGAATTTCTAGCTTAATAAGAATGATTAATTGAATCAAGTGTTTAATTTCCTCTCTTCAAATCATAACTTGATGATTCATGAATTCCATAGCAAAGTCATTTACATTATCATATCATCAGGAAACACAGTTAGTTGTTAGGAAGATCAGATTGGGAGGCTGAGCACTTAAATGTCAAAAGACCTTATTTTGTTTAAATGCAGAGAATGTGTAATGGGCACAGTGAGCTGACCAAGACAAAACATTTGCTTGTATCAGAAAAAGAATATCTCATGTATTTTCTGCAATGTGAAAGTATGGCTTTTTCAAACCACTTTGATGCTGCATTGAAGTCTTCTTAGTCTTGTGCTGTGCACACCAGGAAGTTTAAAATGTTAAATAATATCTGAAACTACCCTAGAAACTCAAGTTGCTTATTAAAGGTTTTTGTTGGGGTTTTTTTCCCCTATGTTTGAAAAACTTCTTTGTTTCACTAAGGGTAAATCTCTTGTGTTTTGTAATGTTGTTATTGAACAAGTTTAATGATTTGCTGAGGACCTCATCTAGCAGCATTACCAAGCAACATGAGATTAGAAACGTATGGTGATGTAGGCTCTTCTAGAATAAATGAAAATATTTTATTCAGTTACCAAGAAGGGTCTCCTGAGATCAAATTAGAAGCTAGCTGTGAAGGGAGATGTTTAGGCATGCTCTGGAATTATTTATCAGCATTTTCTGCTTGTGTGAGAATAAGCAGACATTAAGTTTAGATTAAACAAAGGAGAAAGAAAACAAGCTTTTTTAAGTAATTTGACTGCTAAGGATATTTCTGAATTATTCTCAGTTTAATAGTTTAAGTAATTTGCAATGATAATAATTGTTCCTGCTAAAGCTCCAATAATGTCAATTCTATCCTTGATGAAATGAACTTTCTCCAAGACTCTCATATGGACGAGCAATTGCAAACTTATGGTGGGCTTTGTTAATTATAAATTTGTTTTCTTCTTGATATTTCTTGTAATTTAATTTAATTAAATTGCATTCATCAACAATGAGAGAAACTGACTTAAAAGTCCATTAAAAAGAATAAATGTTCCAGAGTTCTTTATTGTATTTGTTTTTCTTTTTTTATAATGGGTTTGTACTTCCAGATAGGACAGAGGATGTTTAATTATTACTTTTTAACAATATTGTGTGCTTTCCTCATACTCTTTCAAGATAAATGTGCTTTAAATTCTTCTCACCCAGCTAGAAATTGTTATTGTGATTTTTTTACTCAGTTGCTATAATGTGGTTCACAAAATATTTGTAAAATTATGAATGTGTTTAAATGGAATACTCAAGTGACTAAACTTACCCATTGTTAAATCTGTAAGGCAAACCAAAAGAGAGCACAATTTGTCCCTAAAGGAGAATAATATTGTAATATATGTCACAGATACTCATCATGAGTGAAATGCAACTCCCTGAAAAATCTTTTTGGAACTACTTGCAATGAAAATCTCACACTACGCTTGTCCACAGAGTACACAGCTATCTCAGAGTTGTAGTTTCTGTTATTGTTGGGCACTACTGAAGTTATATTTATTTGATCTTCTCAGGGAGTTACTCTTGTCAGGATTTGCTGCTTTGTCCAGTCAAGATGTAACTTAGGATTGCGTTAACTCCTGTGTGGCTGAAACAGCCTGGCCACATCTGGCTGGCAGCAGCAAGCCCTGTTGAGGGTGCCTGAGAGGCAGGTACAGTTCTTCCCACTGCAGGAGTGTGAGATGTCCTGCTCCTTCTGCTCCCTCTGTCACCTCCAGACATTGATTAACACATGTTCATGTTACGTGCCTTTTTTTTTGGATGTAACACCCTTCTAAACCCCATAGACATGCAAGATTTGATCAAGTGTTTGCAAACAGCAGTAAAGGAAAGGAGCTATCTCTGATACATGTAAATATTGCATGGTAGGAGGAGTGATTTGTTACACAGCTTCTAACCTTACTGCTATACTGCTGCACGGTCTTTTTGGTTCTGGCCGTGGATTAGAACAGGCCACGTGCTCCAACAGAATGAAGAGTTCTTGCTTCTAAAAACTTGCAGTCTGACACTGGTCAAGAAATCAGAAAGACATAAGCTTGCTCCATAAAGTAATGTGTTATCAGAAGTTGTATCATATCTTCAGTGCCCTTTCTTAAGGGATTTCAGTCCCTATCAGATGTCCACTGCTATCTTAAAACCATTTGAAAATGAAAGTACGTACTGGAAAAATCAACCACACACACTAATATAACACAATGAACAGACTCTCATTTCTTCTTGAGCTTCCATTTTATGAGGGAGAAAAAAGAGAAACATTTCTTGGCTCACCATCTCCTCCTCTGCACTTCTGCCAAACTAAATGCTTGACAAGTGCAATTTTACAGCACATGCTTGATGTGAACATAATGTCACCATGTTTGGCATTACAAAAAGAAAAGTTACAGTGGGAAAAAAGGTCACAAAAATGTTTTGGTTCCTCGGATGTCCTTTCAGTATTGTTCCTGCTCTCATTTCCTTTTCAGAATTTTGTGGAATAAATGCTGAATATCTCAGGAAAGTAAGGATGCCTTGTGGCTTCTGCCAGGAGTGCAGCAAGCTGGTAAAATTTGTGGGCTGCAGCAAAGGCAGAACAAGGTCCAGTGCAGCAATGCCTGGTGCTGCCACTCTTCCAGCCCCAGCATGGAGGCCAGGGGTGCCTCTCAAAATTTCCCTTTGACCTCTACAGGTTATCCTTGTAGAAGATTGGAGCCATTAGATTAGATCTGCCTTCTAGTGGACCCTACTGGCAGGCCATGGGAAACTTTTATATTGCTTCTCAAGCCACTCTTGCTGCACAGAAGTGACCAATTTTTGCCTGTAGAACTGCCATTCTGGCACTTTTCACAAGCACCAGACATAGGCCTCTGCATTACGTAAGTGCACATTTTCAACCAAGAAAAGGGAAAGTCATATATATGACCTCAAAATTAGAGGTGAAGAAATAACTTTTAAAACTACAAGGCCTGCACATGTGCAGGCTGCTCTGCACTGTGGTTATGTCTCATAAGACCTAGCTCAACCTTTTTATTTCAAATACTTCACTGTGATCTTGAAAGAAAATATGTTTTATAAAATAATGTGGTATGAATTTCTCTCTTCACTGAACCCATGACCATTATATCCTCCTTGTAAGCATAAGTAGCACCCATGAATACAAAGGTCAGAAAGGACTTGGCTCAAAACCTAACTCAAGCAAGTATACATTTATTTTCTTTCCTACGCCCTGAGGGAAGAAGAGGAGAAGAAAACAAAACCAAAACAAAATAAAACAAAAAACCTTCTGCGGCAAGAGAAAATAAGAAAACCTGGAAGATTAAGCCTGCTATACAAGATTTGCCTCAGCGTTATTTACTAAATCCTCTCTTCTCAAGGGAAAGAATGATCTGATGTACACTCCTACAAGGCCTTTCTAGAAAGCACACCATTTCCATTAGCTGTGCAGACATGGCTGAATGTATCTAATGAACCTTTTTTCGTCAGGTGAGACATGGAATAAAGACAAAGTTCTTGCCAAAGTTGCAATACATTTGGCTGGAATAACTTTGGCATTTTGTCTTCTCCAGCATGAGTGACTCTCATTCTCACTTCAGAATGTCAACAGGTAAAAATATGGTGGTCTCACCCTGTCTTCTTTCATCTTGACAATATAACTTAATAAAACCTTCTTCACCAGCTTTCTCTGTTCCCCTCTCTCCCCATTCCTGGAAGTGTCTGTATAAAATACCACTGATTAAATTTTCTCCAGCTATTCTGCTTCAACCATATCAAATCACTTCTTGAATCTTTTTCTCAATTTCCTTTTTATTTTTTTAACAGTATCAGATTCAAGATCATATCCTGTTTGAAGTTCCACAAAACTTCATTATAAATCACACAATAAAGCTGTCTCTTCAGTTTCTTTTCTGGACTTTTTTTTTTACTCTTTCTTCATTCCTGTTTGTTACAGCACTCTTTATTACATTCTCTAATGCCCCTTCTTGAGGCTACAGTGAACAAACTCGTGTTCTCCCCACACCCACCTTTTATCACCTTCTAATCCCTCCATAAAACTTACTTTCTCACAGAAGTTCCTATCGTGTTTTCCCTGAAAAATAATCTTGCCATACATTTCATTATTAGCACCTGCCTCTGTGATGTTTGTCTCTAGGGCATATGAGGGTTTCTTTATGCTCTATATATTTGCCATCATATGGAAGTGATTGATGATAATAATTGTAGTTTTTACATACCTTACTTAACTGCTTTTTTATGGTGTTCTTAATTTGGTAACAATATAAATAAGACATTTCCTTCTCTATGGATTCACTGTTGCAATATTGCAATACTCATTAAGAGTTTAACTCATTTATTAGATACAGAGAGCTGTTTACAAGTTCTGTCACTGTAAAAAAACAAATAGTATGGAATTATGCTCAAAAAGCTCCAGCTCACAGGTAGATATGAGACACTTACAGAAACACGGGTAACATATAACCCACAGTTTCTAGTGAGGCATATTCCTAGAAGAGACCAGTGATGGGAGCAAGAGGGATTTCCAAAAGGTACAACGCACTCACCATTTTTTGTGTACCATTAGCAGTAATTATCCTTAGTATCTGCTGACATCAAGGATCCTGTGAAAACATGAGTTAAGATATTAAATTTTATCATGATATGCTCAATTAAGTTGAAAGCAACCTGTAGCAGTTCTCAGCTCAGTCTGTAGATAGGCTGGAAGTTAATAGTATGGACTTTGTATTATTGGACTTTGAAAAAAAGGAGGAACATACTTGTTCTTGTTTCCTTTCACAAATCACTGTTTCTTTTAAAAGAAACTGCATTTATCTTCAAAACTATGTGAAAGAATCTTAATTAAAAAAAAAAAAAAAAGGAGGAAATTTTGGGAAAATGTGTACTGTATTGCAAATTTGAAGCAAAGTTATGTTTACTGGTTGATTAGCATTTTTAACTTCTCTATCTCTCCCAAATTTACTTTCCCCACCTTATAACATAAGACAACATTTTTCCACTAGGATTCTTGGTGATCAGACATGAGATTTCTATAATTACAACAATGGGGGAAGGAATTGCTCTTTTTTAACAACCTACATCCAGCCAAGATGCAGCCTGACAAACTGGTGACCTAAGTTAATTCCCCAGCAGAAAGGCTGCTTCTTTATCCTCTGCCCATGGGGGACAGGGCAAAGCCTCATAATTGGACAAACTAGAAACTTCAGGGATGTGGAAAAGGAACAGGTGAGAACGTAACCAATCATTATCTTCAGCCAGTAACTGGCAACCAGATGCTCCTGAAATACATCAAAAGAGTTTTCAGTAACACAGGGCTTCCTGCTCAGGGGGAGCAGCATAGGTTGTCTTCAGACGGAAGAAAGTGATATACAACCACATTTAACTCTGTTTTTGATCTGCCAAATTTGCAACCTTTTACTTGTCTGTCAGGACAACATTTTACTATTAGTCTTGCATGGATGTTTTTTTAAAAGCTGAGTTAACTAGGCTCATTCTGCACCTGAATAGCTGGATCTCAACTATTGCAACAGTATCTTTCCTTGTCTGATTCTGTGCAACACAAAAGGAAGGTCTAAGACTCTACATTATGCAAATATACGTGTCTGGTATTGTCATTTAGGGGACTGCAGATCTAATCTCTTCATTTTCCCACTCAATTACTTGTTTTTCCTCTTTGTCCTCCCAAAGTTCCAACCAAAACCGAAATCCTTTGAAAAAAAAATTAGCATTTGTATCAATTTAGTGTTTCAGAGTAGAAGCACAGTTGGTCTATACAGTTGCTGAACAACACATGCTGACAGAAAAATCCTAATGAAAGATGATAGCAATTAACAAGAACTATCAATGTTGAATTTCTTTGCCAGAAAGAAAGAAGAGATTTCTTTTGATAACCTGAAAAGAACAATATCCAATTTGTGGGCATTATCCACTCTTCTGAGAGCTCTGAAACTAAGATTTTTCCCTGAGTTAATTTTAAAGGAATGCCTGACATTTTAACAAAACCCTCATCATAAATTTTCCTTTGGGATTTAAAAAAAAAAAAAATTTAAAAAAAAATTGAAACCAACCAGATTTGTCCTTATAAGCTCTCACTGTGGTGAGCGAAAGTGGGCAGGTTTCCCAGGACCGCACCTGGAATCTACTGGTTTGCTCAGTGTTGACAGTGGGATGATATGAGGAGTGTAATAAAAAGAGAAAGACTTAGCAAGATGACTTAACACAGATGCCTGCGACCTGTTTTTACTGAACCAGGGCCCAATTTTAATAGAGATGTTGTCACCATTGTTTCAAAGGCTGATCTAACACTCCAGTTGGAGTAGGAACTGGACAAACTAAGTAGCTAATTGCTATTCTTGGCTTGCTCTCCCGTATGCTGAGTCCATGATGAAAAACAACATTGCAGGACTGTAAAACATCTCAAAAAGAAAACTATGCTCAGTGGTTCTGAGTCATACCAACAAAAGCAAAAAAATATAGAGAGCCAAAGGACTCTCCTTAGTCTATTTTTTCCATGTTGTGTCTAGGCATTGCAGGGTTTTCTGATACAACATAATATTCACTGAAGAGGCGTGATGCATCTTTGCCTCCTGGGGGGTGAGCTAAAGGAAACTCATATATTAAATTTCCAGTTCGAACAGCGCCAGAATTTAAGTACAGATGAACCTGTCACTATACTGTGAAGGAGCAGTACAGGTTTAAGGCAAATATATTTAGTTTCTTTGGCTGGGTTTCAACAAATACTTAGGCAAATTTGCTACATGGGGTTTCCCAGCTCCAAGTCCACACAGAGATTTAACTCTAAAAAATCAGATCCACCAAACTCACGGTAATTACTTTGTTTATGAGCCCATGTCTCTGTCTTCCAACTCCCCTGGTAACTTTTGGTACAGACAACCTTAAATGGGCCTGCTTGTCTATCTGGAACTTTTTTATGATGTCTCAGGTATATTCATCTTTTATCAGCTTCTGAAAAAGATCCAAAAAATAGTGCTGTCTCCCAGATTATTAGTTGCCACTATTTATTCATAAATACTCTTAACAGTTGCATTAGCTGCCCACTGACACTATCCTCCAACAAATTTTAATACATCATCAAGAAATATTCTTGTATAGCTCAAAGAAAGCCAAGGCTTTGACTGCACAAGTGAAACTTTTCACCCAGAGACATATGGAAACACTGTATATTGGAGAAAGGGAGGCAGACAAACTCCTCACAATTTCAGCAGGGATTTATTTTGAGCATCCTGTTCTGTTTTCATCTACCTGATTAGAGCATGGAATACTCAGGAGCCAGCAGTGCTTTGAGAATCGGAAAGAGCAATTAAATTAATAGTTTTGTCAGAGCAGTAACAATTATATTATTATAGTATAGCCTGGCAGTATCTAAAAGCCTCAACCAAGAATATGGCTTCATTTTGTTAAGACTTGGAGAAAAAAACAAGGATGTTCCTCCCCTTCCTGCCCCAAAATGCAAATGGGTAAAGCAAACAGTAATTCAGAGGGGAGACTCCCATTGCTATTTTATAAATAAAAGAATGAACCATTGACAGACAGGATGAGTTACCCAAAGTCACAGGAAATCTGTAGCAAAGTGACTGAATATGCTTCCCCCAAGCCATGTGCCCTAAATAAAAAGTCATCCCTCTTTCAGGCAGCAAGAATTTCAAGTCATGCCACTCCTCATAAAATATGCAGACTTTCTGAAAAAGAGTGAATTCTCAATTTACTGATAGATTAGTAAACACTATGCCTCTGGGTAATTTGTATGGTATTCTTAGAAATAAGTAACATTAGTCTATTTTTCACTATGGACATAATGTATACAGTATTTGAATATGAATTTATAATTCAAAATGATGTAATTAATAAAAGTAAAATATATTTCAGCAATATCTAGTGCATCTGTAATTTATAGAGTTTTAAATGCAGATTTATAGCCAGTTTGTCATGTGCTAGTGAAATGTCTGCATAAAAATGTGTGAACATTTGTGCTGTAACGACTCTGTCAAAAGAACATCATGGTGATCATTTGGCAACATGTATATGTTGTCTGATGAACTTTGCTACAATTAATTATCACCACTAATGAACATTTGATTAAATTCATTTTCTAAAATATACAAATGATTAAATGAAAATATGAGAAGATTTACTGCACATATTCTTAACAGTAAATTCCATGTGACATTTTCTTCTGTCTAATATAATGAAATAGTGAAATTATAACTCTTCAGAAAATAATTTCAAAAGAACCTTTTGGAAAGCTCTGTTCTAATATACATATACACCGGAGTCATTTGAATGAGCTCAAGATAACCACAGTGCTGACCCCTGCAATACATTCCTGTCACTATAAAATGCTGCAGAAGATTATTAGCAGAGCAAAAATAATACCAGAGTGGTGCATAGTAACAGGAGCTCTTGCCTTCAGTTTAAATTCAGGGTTTAGCTTAAGAGAGCTCCATCCCTTTCAAAACACTGGCTGAAATACAGAGCACTTGTCACATGTCCTATTTTTTAGCTTGTTTATGTTGACCCTGTTCATTGTACATTGCAGGTTTTGTATGAACAATGAATGGTACTAGAATGTATTTGCACTGAAATTGGAATACATAGAAATAAACAACTTGAAACAACTCTGTTATTTATCTCTTACATTACAACCATTAAAATACTGAACTAGCACTGGAAATCAATTTGCTATTGTTTCAAAATATTGATCCTAAGTTTGTACTAAGTAGGTTTTTAGGTTATAGTTCCACAGAGAAAATTAATTTACTTTTATAGCGTTTTGCAACGCATAATGCACCAGTGTTGCCTTGCCCTTTGAGACTGCCAGACGAAAGAAATTTCCTTCATGTCAGTCACTGCTGCAGTTTCTGCCAATGATAGTGGTGACTATTGAATTTGGTGGCAAAACATAAACTCTAGAAGCCATCATCTGTCTCTTCAACACACACCTTTATGTCAGACAGGGTTCCAAAAAGTTCCTCTGGCTGGGGCAGTAATGAAGGCACATTCAGAGGCTGTCCCTGACTTTTTCATGGTCACCTGGTAATTAATATTTTCTTCCAAGTGGGTCAAAAACTTCTGGGTGGAAGGCAGAAAAATATAGGCACACAGAAGACATAAACCAATGTAAATAAAGATAAAGTGATATTTTTCCCTGTGGTATCTGGACTGCATGTCAGATTTAATATATGAATATTGCTCCCTGTGTACGACTCATTGTAGCTTAGCTTGCATGGCTGCTCAAGATAATAAACAGGCATAATCCTACATTTGGCTTTCAGCAATGCCAATAGCATCCTGTTATCTTGTTTGATGTTAGCAGTAATGTGAAATAAACTAAATTTCAGAAATAAATCAATACTCATTTTGACAATAAATGAAAATTATTAATAAATGCATTTTAAATTTATGTACAAATGCAACACTCAAGAATGTGGAGAAGCAGTGATAGTAATAACACATATAAAACAACACTTTCAAAAGTCAATCGTGTTTGACTTTAACTTCATACTTCTGTAAGAATGTTGAACTTTCTTCATGAAAACATTCCAATTTATGTAAAATGCAAAATTTGTAAATAATTTTTAATAACAAAAATTAAAAATATATTTTATATTTTTTTAATAATTTATTCTTCTACCGAGTCTAAATCCCACAAAGAAAGAAATGAATCAGTGAGTATTTTATCATCAACAATTTTGCAGCTTCACTGGGAATGTGACCTTCTCCTTAATTTATCTCATAGCCACCAATACTTTGTACTTCTCTAAGAGCTTCTTGCTGAAGTTTCTCAATATTTTACAAGCATCAGTAATTTATTTTACCCTACTTTTGTGCACCTAGAGCTTTACAATCCTTGTGTTAGAGGTTATAGAAAAGAGACACTAATTGTTAAACTTTTTGCTTCAAGTTGCACAGGAAGATTGATGACGGAAGGAAGCATAATTCAGATTTTGTGACATACTTTAGCTGCCAGTCTATTCTAAATTTTTGATTCAGGAACTATTAAAAGAAAAAAAAGCCTTGAGTCTGAACTTAACATGTGGGTATGGAAACTTTGTAAAGCTCCACCTGTAGTTTCTAACTGACCCTCTCTGGGTTTGTGCTGAATTTCTCTTAGATTTAAGATGAACTTCTGGCTGTCAGTGTCTAAATACTCATTTAGATAAAGCATTTCTTTCCATGCCTGTGCATCCTAATTATTTTGTAATGGCATCTGCGTAAGACCCACAGTACTTTACTGTCAGTCTGGAGAACCTTCTACTCAGAAAAGTGTGTGTGTGTGTGTGTGTGTGTGTGTGTGTGTGTGTCTGTACCACAAACATTAAAGATTTCCCATCTGTCACATCTTTAACAATTTATATAAAACTCCATTGTTGGGAAAAAAACAGAAATTACTGAAATACTTTCCACCACTCATGCTAAAGGAGGCAACAGCTATTGTCATACTAACACTGGATCAAGAGGGTTCTTGTAATTCTGTCCTCTTAAACCTAGCAGGAGATTTGAATTAATTATACTGGCATCAATGATATAAACAGACAATTCATCTTGAATGATTCAATAATCTTCAGTAAATGATTAATACACTTCTAATCACAGAATACCTGGTAGCTTTCCAGTCAATATTTCTCAGGAGCCTAAAAAAAATACATTGCTGCAAGCTACAGATCAGTTTCTGTTTTGTTAGATCCAACTAGAAATGACTTGGGTTTATTCGGGAAAGGAAATTTAATGACTGAATTTTTCAAATCCAGGGGGAAATGATTGTGTAATATTTTGTTGATTTTCTTCCAGCTAGATCTAATCGAATATAGAAAATGTATTGGTAGTTTTATTACCAGAATCTTTATTAGGTCTGCCATATCCAAACTAAGTGAACTATCTCTGAATTTGGGTTGAATACGTTATTGTTCTTTCTTTAGGGCATAACAACATTCTTTCGTGGAAGTTTGGCAGTCATCCATCATCAATTCTCTCCTTGGAGGTTATCATGCATCACAGAAAAAGGGCCTGCCCTCTCACTACCAACAATATTTGCCTTGAAGGAGAAAATGCCCCCTCCCCACAGCTCTAACTTTCTTTCTCTGACAAATCCATAGTCCAGCATGAAGTGGCAAGGTGCCTATCGCTGCCCTTTTTGAATATCAGACCTCTGGGCATTTCAGCATGACACTATACCATGAGAAATGTAGGATGAGGCAGAAGACAATGTAACTGAAATGTCAAAGGTTTGAGTTCAGTTTGGTTTGAAGGATGGCCAAAGGCTCAGATCACTTCTTATTTTAACCAAACTATTCGTAATGTACGTTGTCACTTTGTTGGTAATACAGCATGTTTCATCTGGCTGGTCCAAAGAGAAATAGTACCTACCCTAGTTGCAGGAAAACACTCTCTGTACTAGGAAGTAAGGTGGGGATATTTTTTTAACTAATCCTATATTCTTTTCCATTTCTATTTTGTCCCGGTTAGACCTCAACTATGAAAATTCATATTGCCTCTTGGTCTTCCCTTTTAGTGACAGCTTCCTTTCTTAGAAATCCTTAGTGAAGCACATACATATTCTGCTTTTTGCTGAAGACTTCACTTTTGTTTTTCGTGAGTCTTCACTTCTTTAATTTCAAGTAAGTGCCACTTTACACCCCTGGCACAGTGACTTCCAGGAGTCAAGTTCTCAGCACTACCACAATAGTGAAATAAATGTACATATTTTACTCTCTGCTCAGAGAAATACAGTGTGCTTGTCAGAGCATTCAGGTCTTTTTGTTTGTTTGAATAGGGGATGTGAAACAAAATATCTTTTAACTAGGACATAAATGGTTAGATAAAATTTATTAAATTACACTACTGATTGGTGAAACTGTGCATTTGATCCAAAATTCTATTTGTCTTTCCAGAACTAAAAAACAAAAAGACAGATAATAAATTCCATTTCTATTCATCAAGCTCATTATTATGCATTTTTATCTCTAATATCTAACTGACATACTATAATTGGGATGGTTTCATTCCCAGACTTGCTCAGAGTAAATCTTTCCATTTGGAATAGCTGAAAATTGCAACGAAAAATATCCAGGTCCTTCCTTTAATTGTATCTAGTATTTTGTCTTTTTTTTTCCTTTAAAATCTGCCCATCTTTAAAATATATTTCAAAGGGGCATCAGTGGGCATTGACACTCTGCGCCTGGTATATGGCAAATGCTCCCCTATTGTTTGGAAGCCTGGATGATAAAGGTGAGGGAAAAAATGTATGTATGTCCCTTCCATAACATAACATTATGCAGAAATGTTGATATTATAATATATTAAACACCATTCTAACATTCAGTGCAGGGAACAATAAAACTAAGATTTTTGTTTTAGTGCCCACAGTTATTCTCATAAAAGAAGTAGGCTATCCTCTTCAAATATCCTCATCAAATGATCTCCTCCATTTTACATATTATAAGTAATATGGTGGATTCCACCTCCTTGAAACTTAATCCTTGATAAGATATTTTATTTGATATCTAACACATGGTGAATAAAATCTACATTAAAAGTTATAGGTATTGAGACTTTAAGCTTGAGGCTAACACTTCTCAAACAGTTTAAGTTGGCAGTCTCACTAAGAAGTCACCCTGCTGCCTGCCCACAAATAGAGCAAAGAGCACACAGGGAGCAAGCAGGGCCCTTGTCTTCTGGCCCTGCAGGGCCTGGGCAGGTCCAGGCTTCAGGGAACCCCAACTCCTCCTCAGCTCATGGCAGGGCTGGGAACAGAACAAACACCACTGCCTCGGGATATTGCTCTTGAGGGTGAAAACTCAAGCCGAATGTTAGTGGCATTAATTGTCAAACACAGAATTACAGCTTTTAGAATCTCCGCTTTGTATTAAAAAGTCAGGTAAAGACAGGAAAGTTTGCTGAGCACCATGGGTAGGTGCAGGCTTTGTCAGAGAAGGCAATGCTGCTGCAGGACAAAGGCTAGCTGCAGATTGTGGTTACTCCTGTGGAGCCAGCTTTTATTTTCTCTGCCTCTTACTCATACACAAATGGTTATGAAGAAATTTTCTCATTCCTGCTTTCTTATAAGATTAGCTTTCTGAAAACTATTTAATTTGCTTTTAATAAAAAAAAAGTAAAGCAAGCATTCTAAGAATTTGTGTTCAACATATGTCTTTCCCTTATGTACTGTAGAATACTCCCCAGCTGAGCATTTGTCCCACCTTACAAGACCAGCACTGCCTTATATTCTCAGAGATTCACATAAAGATTTCACAGACTTTTCTAAATCTTTCTTGATTTATCACTGTCTCATATAGCCTAGCACAGCTGAATGCTAATATTCATGACAAGCTCTGGAGTAGATACATGTTCTACTTTGCTAAACTCTTTTGCAGTCTTAGTTCTTAATATTTTTATTAGCTTGAACAATTGCACTCTTAACTGCCAAACTCTTCTCTAAGCATTTTGAACATTCCTGCCACCTCTCCTCTCTTTCAAATCCACAGACATTGTCTAGAAATTATAATTTTCTTTGTTTCTGCAAAGTTTATTTCAATCAATCCTTTAGAGTAGATTATTCTCTCTCTATACTCTTGTGCTGTGTTATTGCTCTGTTTTAACATTTTGAATGTAGTAGAGATCACAGCATAAATAGGGTTTATGATTATGAACTGTCATTCCACACTCCATGATAATTACAACCAATCTCTCAAAAATCATTGCCTAGTTCTGTTTCTTCCATTAAGTGTGTGCTTTTAGTAGTCATAGACATGCATTTGCTAGAACCAGAGGTTCTAGTCTTTAGTCATGGTCTCCAAGAAAATGAAATCAAACAGGGTCTTGTAGGCTAGCCTTGTGTAAATAAGTACATTTTACTTGATCAGTTTTCTAAATGTTTGCAAAAATATTCTAAATGTTCCTTTCTTAGTGCAAGTTTCACTCTTTCTTTAAGAGGTTTTGTGTTTTCACTTTTGGCAATACATAATCTTAGTTTAAACCTTCCTTTTGATAACCCATTTCTTTGGGGTTCTCATTTATTTGTTTGTACTTTTATTACCTTAAGTGCCACCAGATCCTAAATTAATTGGAAGATATGTAAGACTCCACTTGAGATGATGCCACCAATGTGCTGTCCTTGTCCCAGCATCATTTTTTTATGTGGTGCATTATAAAGCTGTTTTTTCCACAATTTGAGATTTTCATGTGCAAAATGCAGAGGTGGGCTATTCCTGGGTAATTTGATATTCTATACACAGTGTGCTCCTTTTATAACCCCTGTATTTCATCACTCTACACTTCCTTTTTTTAAATCAATTAAAGGCCATTCCTGATAAGTACTCATGAATTCAGAGCAATAAAACATTAGTGATCTGGACAGTTCTGGACCTGGTCATCTGCATTATAATCAAACTACTGAGATTTCTACTTATGAAGTATTCCTGTTGCTTCATTTTTTATCTAGTAATGTTTGTGAAGAAATAGTGATTCACACCTGAAGTATGAATCTCAGCTCCCTGCTGCCTCTTCCCAGCATGTAATCTGCAATGAGACAAGCCCAGGTTTCAGAATTAAGGGGGAAGGAAAGCTCAGAGAAGCAACCTGAACTCCAAACTCAGCTGTGCTCCTGTGGCTGCGGCCTCCCTGGCCAGTTTTTGCCTCTTAACTGTTATGAGGTGGCACAAAGATCTTTCAAGAACTCCATAGAAAGTTCTTCTTCCTAGATTTAATGTGCAATGTGATGTTTTCAGAATTACTTGTCTTATCTAAGGCAAAAATCTCAGTATTTCATTCTTGAAGTCAAAATTCTTAGCGTGTTGTTTTTGTTGGGTTTTTTTTTCACATCTTAGTTCCAATTTTCCACCTATTGGTGAGTTCACATGTTTATGTTGGCTGAAGCAATATTATTCTGTCTGAGGAGGGAAACCATAGAAAATATTTGTATATGGAAAGCCTGCAGCACTTAAAGAAGTCCCTTTCTATCAGCCACCCAAAGAGTCTATATCTCTGATGGATGTACACATCCATCTTTGGGCATACACATGAAAGGGTGATTTTACAATAATATTTGGAATAATTACACTCTGACAAACTCAAAGGTGGTATAAGCAGGTGTCGTTTCATTGACTTTATTTATATTCACTTCACCACTTGTGGGTTTGCCATACTTAATTTCCAGATTTAGTAGCACTTGCACCAAAATGGAAACCTGTTTTGTCTATTCAGAAACTGAAGCATTGTTTTCTATCTGCCTCAGTCTGCAATTGTACAGCACACAAACCCTGACCTGCTTGGTCACCCCATGGAAGTTTTTCCTGCTGGGAACAGTGGCGATTGGTGTATCACGGATAAGTTGAAGCACAGAGTCTGTGGAAACTGTGCCCTGGCCTCGTCCCCATCTCAGCCTCCAGAGCTCTCAGAGCTCCCTGGGATATTGCATAATACAGGTTCTATGGGGAAGGAAATATTCACTGCTAATTAAAACATTTATTCTGTGAGTAGGAATCAGTCATTAGGAGCATACTGCTTTTACAGAGTGAGAGTAAGGTGGAAGCAACTGATGAGTTTAAGCATCAAGGGTGCCAGAGGTTATTTTTCCTTTGAGAAGCCAAGATGTTTCTCAGGGAATAATCTCTTTGGGTTAGGGCTGTTGTTGATAATTGCCTAGGCCCAATGAAAAGCACAGAACATACCTACCCAGTTTAAGAGGAAGAGTATACATATGACCAGAAATCTGTGAAGCTTCCCTGCAGTCCCGTTTTCCAGAACTGCCTTTCCTAGATTGTTACTAGTCACAACTGCACATTTACAGGAGCCAAGTTATCACTTTCCCTTCATGTCCGTAAGAGATATTCATTAAGGTAGTTATACTGAGGAGAAAGCTACGGCCAAAAGGCCACTGAAATACAGCAGAGATCTAAGGAAAAGAACAATTTTTGGAAATTGTTGCTTCTTGTTGCATAACTACCTGAAGTGAACAGGCTGCTATGAAATATCTTCACGTCTACTGATCACGAAAGGCAATCTATCACAAACTCTGTAAGTCTGTCTGTATAGTTACCTTTTTTAAGCAATGTTGATGACTTGCTAGAAACAATCTGAACTAATTCTTTTTAAATACAAGCAAATGGCAAGTAATTACAGAAACTGTGATTAAGAAATTGCTGGTAATCACCAGAATACAACAAGTAATGGATTGAAGTGTTTCCAACAATTTTTAAAAGTGTGATTTTTCCGTTTCATTCCAGTGGTTTAATTTTTTGCTGCCAAGAGGGTTAGTCCTGCTTCTCCAACAGGGTTCAGTGCTGTTATGTGTTCTGTGGTCATGCACAAAAGACGCATGGTCCTGTGAGTCCGCATATATTGATTCATAGATTTTATAATTTCCCGGATAAGAGCTAAAGTCCTCTTCAGATGTTCTTTCAGATGTATCTCCGAAAATCCTCTTTCCTGTTGAAAGGACCTTACAGGTCTATTCAGTGAAGGTTTCCCTGATTCCAGAAATAACTTCCTTTACATGACCTAGTTTAAAGCTAGCCATGTAGAAAAGCAAATGGCAAATGAAAGATTATTTCATATCTAATGCCTCCATAAATGAGTGTACCTCAGATATAAAAAGCTGGGTTCTAATTTACTAGAAAGCAGAGGCTTGATCGTGGTGCTATGCTGGGCAGTGTGCCAACCCACAATTTACTGCTGGCCTTTATTAATGAGGTAACAAAGTACACCAGTTCAAAATTTCATGAGAGCTATGAGGACCTTGCTGGGACAAAAGATTTCTGTAATTCTTAATCATCATTCTTCCATGGTTATATCCAAAATCAATATTGTTTTTCTCATTATTAAAAGAAGAGAAAACTGAAATAACAAAATAACACCAAGTCTTAAGCTACAGTGCCATGTTTTTGTTGGCAGGATGTCATACTGAAAATTATTTTTTAAATTCTGGGCAATTTGTAAAGTGCATTCTAACATGCAACATGATACTGTGTATACATACATATATATATATATGTACATATATAAATTTCCACTATACATCATGTCTACACAGATATAATTTCACTTTGATGAGATAAACAGACCTTTCCACATGAATTCTTTATATGCTGCACATAATGCAACTTCTGCTGTACAAGTGCTTCAGAGAACTTTAAGAAAATATGGTGTTTAAAGTAGAGCAATTTACATTAAACTGCTTGGCACCAAGGTTCAAAATCTGATGGACAAGAACATACAGATGAGAATGGATTTTCAACAAGTCAGTAGCATTTCTTCTGTAGCTAAGAATAGTACTTTGACCCAGTTTTTTATCCAATTTTCATACAAACAGGCATAAATTTACCATGCAGAGTCTTATATATTTATCCTGAGGAAAAAAAAAAAAAGAAAGAAAAAGTAAAGATAAATGCATTTGATAAACTCTGATAAATTAGAGGGTTTTTTCCACTATTATAACAACAAGCCAGGAGCTATTTATTCATCTGTTTGAACCTAGCAGATACTGCCTTACTGTTTGGAAGAAAACCTGATAATATTATTTTTGGGTGTAAACCTGCAAGGATAACCTCACTTACTACCTTTTGTAGGTTGTGGTGCACATAGCACACAGGGACTGGAGATGCTGAGGAAATGCAGACTGGTCACACACTTTAGGAACCACAAATCAACTTCACGCCACTCACATGCTCTTCCACACACCTGTCCCAGATGAGGAAACTTTGCTTTGCCTTCTCCTCAGACTGGAGGAAATGGACCAATGGACCCAAGTGAAGCCACTCGGACACATCTATTTCCCATGGATTAGAAGAGGGGCAGTTGACCTTCCCAGTGGTTGCCTCTCTCCCTACTGAGCCATGCAGGTAGGCTCCCGTACAATGGCACAGAGACAATTGCTACTGTACAATGCCTATTTTAGCTAAGAGGTTAAAAGTTTATTAAACTGTGAAAAAAGTCTGTATTTATTAAGTCTGTGTAAAATCTAACACATTATGAATGTATTATTGCAGATTTTACTATCAAAAGTGAATTAAATTGGAATGCATTGACTTAAAACATATTAAGCAAAGACTGAAAAAATATAAAAATGGTTTCTGGTCATGTTCTCAAAAAAAGGCTGCCTAAGGCAGCAGAAATTTAATTTATGACATTTGGGGAAATAAATGGTCCCATTTGTG
Source organism: Phainopepla nitens (assembly GCA_013400175.1). NCBI lineage: Eukaryota > Metazoa > Chordata > Aves > Passeriformes > Bombycillidae > Phainopepla > Phainopepla nitens. The sequence goes on from VXBQ01016894.1 coordinate 1,088,255, forward strand.
TGAGAGTTTAGTTACAAGATAGCTTAAAAATGGACATAAGTTCAGAATGCAGGAGATCTTATGAGTCTAATATAAATCAAGAATTACAGTGTTCTAAAGCCAGAATTTGTGAGATTGGAAAGAGGTGCTGTTGCGGTGAAACTGCATTTTTTAATGATGCAGTAAGCCAACTTATTCAAATCCCTATCCCTGCTCAAGGCCAAATTTGAACTCTGAGTCAGGTGACCTTGGTAACTGTTTTCTATGAATCAGTGAATAAATCCTTCTTTTTCTAGAGAGATAGGGGGAGGTTAGGAAGAGGAGAAAAAGGGTTGTGAAAGGCTGTAAAAAAGTAGACCAGGTATACTTATGGTTATTTATGCATATATAAAATGTCAAGATAATTTTTTCCCACTGCGTCTTGCTGACAAGTAAAATGAGGCAACAATTGGATTACAAGTATGAACTCAATGAATAATGACCACAAATTATTAATTGTAGTTAAATCATACAATCTTAACAAGTTAACAGAAGGTTAATTTTCAAAGAAATTTTATTTACAGGTAATCTTGAATGACTATGTACAAAACATCATGTAGTAATCCAAATATTCATTTGGAATTTTAAGGGAGCATGATGTCTTTTAGAAGACTAGACTACTAAGAGAAATCTCTTTTATATATATATACATATATATTGCATTAACTCCCAGACTGAGATTTATATATGTTGTATATGTTTATACCTTACATAAATTGCCAGATGAGGTTCTGTCATTTTTCTTTCTGTTTCTCAGTACAAAAAGGAAAAAGTAATCTAGGAAGAGCTATCAATAAGGAGCACAGACCCTTATTGTACTCCAAACTTCTCATGCTATTTCTAGTCATTCCCTGATCAGCATGATTGGTTGCCTGTGTACATTTTAACCCACTGAGATTGCCAGCTCTGCTGATACTATGTTGAAAACCTAACACTTAACAAATGGTCTAAACTTCTTTTGACCAAAGCACAGACAAACCCTATCAGCCTAAGTGCTAGGGTACTGAAGGTCATTGTCTAGATTTATGCTGTCTCAAAATTGTAGCCCATTTCTAAGGTCTCTCTAACAGTAGCATTAGCTGAGAAAAACCTAAAGTAACCACAGTGTCAGTGTACAGTGTCAATACTCCTAATGTACTTCTAGCAAGATTCAGGACAATTTCTGAGCTTAAAATGTTCACAGAAGAATTAAAACAGACAAAACCAAACAAAAACCAACAACAATTAAAAAAAAAAGCCTAAATGCCGCTTTTCTGTGGTGTACTATCTGTTTAATACTTGTGCATTGGTAGATCTGTGAGATCAAAATATCCAGTATTGATGGGAGCCAAAGTAAAATACTGGAGCAAATCCCTTCTGCTATTGGAAAATTGAGGTGTCTTCCCTGAGAAAGAGATATGTGTCCAGACAATGGGTGACTCTGTTGGTTCAGTAACCCAGGAAAAAATGAAAATCTGCTTCTTGATGTCAGAGAGAACATGAGCAGATTCTGCTAGAAAATTTGTCCTAAGCAGGAAGTCTTCAGAAACTGAGAAATGTGGGAGCTCCTCAGAAGGCCAAAAAACACACCACTGTAATGTATCTTTAGCTGATCCAGACCCAGGCCTCTTTTGTAATTCACACTTCATTCAGAAACAAGCTGTGTATAATAAGAAATTAAAGAGTAAAAGCAATTCTCTGCTCCTTACAAATATGCTACAAGTTAAAAAAAAAAAAACAAAACAAAAAAACCAAACCTAACATACAAACAGATTGCAAAACACATTTAAGTCCAGAAGATGCAGACTTCCAGAGAGACTTGCAGATAGAGACTTACAAAATAAAAGTACTTTTCTAGGATAATTATCCTAATTGGCTCCCTCTTTCTTTTTTCTTTTTCTGTCTGTTTTTTAATGATAAACTCATGCTCCTTTTTTGTGATTCTTTTTTCTATTTAGTCTTGTAACATAGATTTGGAAAATGACTTTTAGAACACAGTGCTTTTATATTTGATATAGTTTTGTGAATTTGAATTTCCAAGCCAGTGTGTGGATTATGTTTGTTTTTTGTCTGATTTCTGAATTGCCTGCAAAAATTTATTACATCATAAATGGCGAGTGAAGTTACAGGCTGGGAATCACGACTGGAAGATGCATGACCCATATGAAGGCTTAAGTTCAGCCACCTTCACTTTCTCTGAACCTTAAAAGGTTGCATTTTGTTTGATGAATGAAAGCTATTAAGAAGAAGCTGCTTTTTTAATGAAACACCAAACCATCAACTTCAGTTATTAAAACTATACTTGTCACAAAAATATGACTCACTTCTTCATCAATTTGAGCATTCTGGCTATTCACCGTATATTCAACAGAATATAAAGACTTTTGGAATATGCTTTGGCTTCTTTCTTTCTGTTTAGTTTTTAATTTTCAGTGTAGTTCACCAAAGCTTAACTTTCCAGCAAAACTAGTTTACTATTCTAATCAAATTGAGCGTATTCCAACATTGCAGGCTATGTGGTGCACTTGCTACCACAAATTGTCTTAGGTGTACTCAGTATGAGAAAAGGGCCAGTAAGTTTTTCGAGAAGATATTTTTACATTAATTTAAATGGAAATCCTTTAGGGATTCTAGGGGCAGGCACTATATAAACACTTGCATTATTTTCTTTTAAATATATTTGGAAACAGATTAAATGAGAGGCCATTTTTATTTTGCAGTTATTATTGCAATTCTTATTTTTAATTCAGAGAGTCTCAAAGAGTGGCTTATAAATCACCAAGGTCAGCAGAAACTTCTACTTCACTTTCTATTTGCATCATCAGACAACACTAACTTCTCTCAACACAATATCTGTAAATCTTCACAATACTTTCAAATAAATGTAAATTTGTTTCAAAGAACTCATTTTAAATAAAGAGAAATTTTCCATAGTCCCATATTAATAATCACGACTGATGAAAATCGTAGTATTTCTGTTCTCATGAAATTTCTGTAAAAAAAAAAAATAATCCTTTCTACAGTCTTGTTTTTTAAAGGCTATAAGAAAAAAAATAGACAGTGTAAATGAAATATTAAATCCTTTTAATCTTTCAATAGACTGCTATAAACAATACAGTTTCTTAAAATATACTTATTGCCATGATATCTATTGAAGCCCCATTATTCATGAGGCAACAATGGTATTTTCTTTGCTGCATGTATTCTTTAAACTTCTCTGGGGATATGTGTTTCATTCCAAGTAAGACCACAGATTTTATTTTAATAAAAGAGGTTTAGCTTTGTCTATATATCTACCCCATCATGAAAATTTTCCTTCCACTGGTATCCATTTAACCACTTCATGCTTTCAAATCTTAACATACATCTCCTTCCATTTTGTTTACAGGATTCTATGCCGTAGACCAGAGAAGTGTAATGGAAATCCAACTTTCCATTTACCTTTAATATCAATGCTATTTTCTAGAGCTGAAATAGATTATTTGCCCGCCATTATGAGAGCCCTGATCTAATGAAATATGCATATGCATATAAAGTAGATGAAAAGTCAGCACAGGTGTACACCTTCCAGTTGAAAAACAAAAGTTCTTTGTGAAATGTCTAGTTTCAGCTGAGATGGCTGTGTCTGGATTATAGATTAAAGAATAAAATCCTTTAAGTTAGTAGTTCTAATCATTTAAGTGGCAACTTGCAGAGACTGTTTTTATTCAACAGAATTCTTGGTCTCATTCAGGTTTTGCTAATCATTTACTGTATGGTTATAGAAATATTGGATTCCCAGTATACCAGTCAGAACATGCATATCATTTTATTTATAAGTGTTTTTACAAGGCTCACTTAATTACAGACAGATTCTGATGATGTATTGAGTAGTCTCAATGAGTTTATTGAGTACTTCCAGTGACCCCTTGTAGGAAAAGGTGCTATTAGCATCAGGAAAAGTGGCTCAATTGATTCCTCAGTGTTCAGAAGATCCTTTGAAATCCCCAGGTGCTGGATAAATGCAAAAGCATGTGTCATGTGTAACTCATATGGACTATAAGAAAATAATTTTTATGCAAAGGAGTTCACTAGCACACACCCTGCCTCCCATAGACTTCATTAAGCCCCTGTGTGGGAGCAAGAGGCTGCAGTTTGCAGATCCCTCTGAAGAACTGGCTCTTTACAAGGTAATCTCAGCATACATCATGTTTTCACCAATGAGTTTGATCGAACATAAAACGAAACTGTGGTGACAAGCAAATCCATCAATGGCACACCCAGTAGATTCCAATTAAGTTAATTAGAGTAGACTTTCTAATGAGTGGAATGTCAAACACTGGATCCATGCCCAATGCTAATCATTCATGCATTTTGCTGCTGGTTCTGATTCACATTATGCTAAGGAGGTTTCATGCATTCTGACACCAAACTATGAGCAAAGTGCTTCTGCTTTAGAAATATAGAAGTACAAGCACAAGTTTGACATACTAATTAAATATGTGAGGGTGCAAGATATATTGCTAAGTGTAATTCTGTCCCTATGAATGCAGGCATCAGCCAAAGCACAGAAAGGGTATGAAGCAAGGTTTATAAAAATTCCACAGCATAAACAAGACAGTGACAGTAACTATCCTGTCAATCTGAGAAGTCTACTGAAGTGGCAGTGAAATAATAAGGAAAAATTTCAGAGATAAACATATTACACTGAAGGAGTACTGAAGTCTGAGTACCGAAACCATGGAGGGGTAACCACATTAATATCAGCATAATTTCAGCTAAATGCTTTGTATATGATGTCAGAAAGAGAGTTCCAGAAATATCCAGAAATATAGACTGCTTGCATCCAGGGGAATATTCTCCTGCACCAGTAGCTTCAAGACAGAAAAGGTTAGCTGCCATCTGCTGATAATTAAGCATTCTTGAGCGTATTTTGTACTAGCTTCAACAACTGATGAGGATGGATGTGCATTTGGGCACCCAGCTGTGCACTGAAGAGGCAGCAGGACCAATACACATCCATCTCTTCTGATGGTTCATCTGCAAGGACAGGAGCCTCCTCAGGGCTGGAAGAAGGGAGACAGCAGTAAAACCCAGGTTCACAGCGGGTATTCTATCCAAACTCTAATCTCTCACATGTGCTTTCTATATTTGCTACCTACTTTTCTATATTTGCTGCCTACTTACTGCATGGCCACTAACCATATTTGTAAGATCAGATGCAGAACATTATGCCTTCAAATCCATTCTCAGGATATCAGGATGTACAGGGGATGACTATCTTCAATATGCTGTGAAGGGAAGTGAGTTGAAGTTTGCATGGCTTGAAAGATCAGTAGGTATTGATTTGATTCTCATACACATTTTTTTGGTAGCTTAACCTGTTAACAGTGAATTAGAGAAACAGTTTTAACTTAAGCAGTGTAAAAATGGTCTATGCTTCCTATGTCTGAAAGGAAGCTGAAGCTAAATTTTCTGATTTTTCACAACAAATACACAACAGACTAAAGTCATAGTCTTTCAGCTACTCTGTAGATGTTCTCCTGATGAATTGCATTCATACAGCTCTGGTTCCTCAGCTTCTGCCCACTCATGTGCTGATATTAACATTACCAAGCAAGACGGAAGGTGAAGCAGAGACTACTCTGACTAAGGTGGTTTCCCAAAACATACCTTCATTGGACAGAATCTAGCACTTTGGAGAACATTTTAATGATCAGGTCAACAGTCTTCCCAGATAAATTCAGAAGTTAGTACACTCTGCTAAAAAGTGATGCTTCCTCAGAAACTGCTTATAATAGGCATATCAAATACATTGGATGATTGTAATACATGCAAGGATCAGTAAGTCATATTAAATAAAAGCAGATCTAGTAAAATTGTGTAGCCTACATTGCATCATAAATTATTAAAATTAATGAACCTGATCCCCTCTGCAGATTACTCCATGGCTGACACTGGTATAATTTCACTTATATTAATGATTCACTTCCAGTTTCACAGTGATGTAAAACTGGAATAATAGCATGATGATTCAGGTCTAATACTGTTAAATTAGCTGCACCATTTACATTAATAGATGGCAGGCAAATATGTCTTCCTTCATTCACTCAGCCCAGGTGATTAGGGAGTTCTTTTTTCTGTCCATCATATGGCACATTAATCCATACATTTCATATACACCCATATAGCACCTTTGGATCCTGATATTCAGAAATGTAATTTTAGTGTGGTGAGAACAAGAGGTGAAGGCTGGTGAAGGAAGTTGTGTCAAAGATGGAATGAAAGTTTAGCCAGAGTTATGTAACAAGTGCACCTCTGGTATTTATTCCTTCCCTAGTAAATGTCTTTGGTTTCAAATATTGCTAAAGAACTGACCAGCCTTTCCCTGGGCCATTGCACCCTGTGGGACAGGTTTAAGGCTCTGACACTGGATGGCACAAGGCCATCTGACTGTGCTTGATGGATACTCTCCTCTTGGCCAAAGGGAATAAACAGAACTAGATGTACCTCTATATGCTGCTTTGGAATTCAGTGAGTGAAAGAGTAATGATGTCAGAGTGGACTGATGTTTAAACCATCACACAAGGTTAATCTAATTAACTCATTGCAACATTTGGATCAGAGAATTTTGTGGTTTTTTTTTTCCTTAAGAAAAAATGCACATGGACATTTTTGATGCACACAGACATTTGTATACTTTTGATGTACACAGACAAGTCATGTGTTTGACTTAGCAAATTTTATTATTTTAATATTTTTAATTATTTTAATATTATTTTATTATTTTGTTTATTACTTTAAATAAGAAATAAATATGATGCTCATGCCACAGTTACATGTCTACATCATACTTGTTTAACATACCTAAAAATTGATTTTATAAGCAAAAATCCTTCTGACAAAATACAGTTTTTAATGTGTCATATAGCTTTGCTTTTGACATACTCTAGCTTTTTGAGATTTCAGTATTTTTACTATTATTTTTACTGTTATTTCACTAACATGTATTAATGTGGAATGGAGAGAAGCCATTATATTGTAAATACCAGCTACACAGCTGACTTAGAAACATAGCTAGTCTGAAATATATTTCCCAGCATATAAACACTGAAAAATACCAATATGTACACAAATAGTTATAGTTTAAACTTCACAGTTGGAACTGAAGTCACTATAATGTTCGCACAAAATACTTCCAGGTTTATAAATACACTAGACTCATTCAAATCTGAGGCTTACAAAGGAATATGGCCTGTTCAGTGAACAAGTGAAGTTCTGCAAGTTGGGGATATTTAGGGCACCTAAGTACTCCAAAGTGTATCAAATACTAAGGGACTTTCAGTGAAATCAATTGTAAGCTTCACTTTTTGTTTAATTTAGATTTTGTTGTGTAGTAATGGAGTCAGATTTCAAAATTCTGTGAGAATATGGAAACTGGTTATATCATTCACAGTAACTGGCTAAAAACATTTCCACTTTAAAAAAAATTCTGGATTTCTGAAAGTGCTGAATTAAAGCATTTTTCTTTCTCCCCTGCTCTTTGGCTAACTTTTGTTTATAGTTATATTACTCCTCAGTTTTTATTACTGCTCATTATCTGAAATATTCATGTTCATTTTTCTAACACAATATTAGAAATTTAGTGGATGTCAGAAAAGCTTAGTGCAGCACCATTTTGGTTGTAATATGAGTGTCAAATACATGCCCTCTTACACAGAATTCTAATTAAGTTCTGCTGCCAGTTTAGGAAGTGGAGTAGTGCAGCATGACCACCACTACAATTTTCCTTTCTTCTTCCCACTCATTACATTCTCAAGTTCATTCCAAGTGAAACTAAGTAAACTTTTGTTTTCAGAGAGTTTGGCACTGCTTTTGTTCATAGCTTTATCCATGTTGGGGCTATTTATATTTTCAATTTGTTTTAATTTCTGGAACTCCTATGCACTTTCTTTGCCTTTGATCTGCATTGGGAGCAGCCTCAGTCCAAGTGTCAGCAGAGGCAGCAAGTGACAGGCTGTGGCTCTGAACTGCTGGTGAAACAGCTGACACTGCAGCAAATGACTGTGATGACAGATACCATGGAACTAAACTGGTACTGGATTGCAGGTGGTTGAAATATGAGAGAGCACTTTTATGTGAGAAAATCATTATCCAGAAGAGACAGAGTGGTTTATTATGTCCAGATTCGAAAAGTTCTTCACCAAGAATGATGTTGCTGATATGGTGCTAACACGATACCATGCCAATTTATTTCTTTGCTAATAAAGGGCCTTTCTATTTTGTGGGTTTTGGCTTTTTTTTTTAATTATTTGAAGCACCATTAGCATTATGTAAAAGGAATTACCACCCTGGTTTATCCTTCCTTTTTTTGATAAATTTGTTCATTTCTTCATTCATAAGCTGCAATATCTGAATTCATATGTAAATAGAAAAAGACTTAATATACAATAAGCGCTAATTAAAATCATGCAATAAAACCAAAACAACCAGCCAAACAAAATATCCAAAAAGCAAAGGAAATTGCATATTTCCTGCAATTTGACCTATAGTCATATTTAGTCTTAAAGAAAAAAAAGACTATTTAAAGCTTCCTAGAAGTCAACACCTGGCTTCTTCCAGAGCAAGGAAGGAAGCAGATTCCAAAGATAACAAAAGGCAAGGAATTTGTCAGAAAAGGATCCCCCTGCAATACCTTGTCATCACTCTTTCATTAAAAGTTATTATGACATAATATTATTTTTAAATTTAGCTTAATTAGAATCTTTTTTCCTCTTGCCTTCACAAATCATTCTAAATGTTTCTTCTGTTCTGATAAATTTCTCTACATTTCAAACGTCCTGAAATATCTTCAGCTCTACAATATCTTGTAGCTTTTGCTCATTGATGTCATGCCAAGTGAGTAACCTGAGGCTTGTGCTGCGTCTCATTGGAAAACACCCTTCTTTCTCGAGGAGCACATAGCAGCCAGCAGTGACAGCAAAGTGTGTGCCACACCAGGGGCAGTGGCTGGACCACTCTTTGAATTAATGTTGAGCACATTCCCCATTTGTATGCACACGTGTTTATGCCATAGATTAGCTAGATATGTGTATGAAATATCACTTCACAAACACGAATTTGTCTATTGCAAAATATCAAGGTTTTTACCCTGGATCTGGAAAGTATTTTAAACAACCAATGGCACTGAATAAAGGACCAGTCCCTTCAAAGAAGATTCATTTTCATCAAGATTTGACCCACTGCTGGAGGTGTTTGAATAGATAATCACATTAAGCTTAGGATACTTGCAGTGTTCTTCACTCATTTTTCACAGAGAATGATAGAGACTAGAAGGCCTGTGGTGATATCATCCTCCATAGCTCATCATAATTTTGAATCCTGTAAATTTGTTCTATGCTGCTTTCCTGAGCACAGCTTTGATTTTAACATTTTCCCCCTTGACAGACTCTCCAAGACATTACATAATTTCATAAAACACTGAATATGCACTTGAGGGATGCCCATAAAACTCCTTTGCTTACCCCCATGTAAGGTACAAATCAGTGCTATAAGTCATTTATTTTCTCTTTTCTTCTACGTTATGAACATCCTTTTAGCAATTCCATTGCATAGCTAGTATATACCTATTGCATCAGAAGTAATAAAACTCTAAAAGCATACAATATGTGGGTCTTTCCTCTTAATATAAATCAAAATAAATAAAAATTATGCCATTGAGAGAGGTACATATTTAGGAATTTCTTTTCAGTAACAGAATTTTATTTAAGTTTACATATACCCCAATCCTTCTCCAGGGAATATCTTAGTAGAATAGGAATGAATAATATGACTACTCTCCTGAAAGCAAAAACCTTGTAAGTTGCCAGCACTGGGCCTTTCTGTCTTTTAGATTCTAATGCCAGTCAAAATTCTAATTAAATTCAAGTTCCAGTCAGAGATAATACTCCAGTTTTGGTAGTAATGTCATTGGGGGGGTGGGAGGAGAGCAAAGAGGGGAAGAGAAGGTGGGGGACTAAAGATTAGTAATTCTCATACAATTAACTACTACTCATGCCTAGGAAACTGTGTGTTGTGGAGCAGCTAGAGGGGAAAAGTTAGACTGAGATTTGGAGACATTTAGTTCAAACATCTACTTCATAACAGAAAACAACAGGTTAGTATAAACCTTTTGTTACTTACTTGTGTATGATGACAGAGTTACACAAGTATGAAAGGGGATGCTTCATCCTCTTCTAAAATGAAGATAGAAATATACTCAATTGCAGACCAACTATTTTGATATTCAGGTATGTTCAAGTCTCTTTAATAGGAAACATTGAGCTGCACTTGTGTGATGATTAGCTTCACTGAGCTCTACTAGCAAATGCAGTACTTAACTTCAATCAATGCAGAGGTTAGACAAAGGAAGTTTACTGTATTGATGGATTTCATGAGGGATATATGGAGCCATCTGGAAAGAGGTCAGTCTTATGAACCTGCTGAAAGAGCTGGCACTGTGGATTTCGTAGAAAGTAGCCACAGACTTCAATCAGATTACACTACCTGAATCATGAGACAGCTGCATACTCTCAATCTTACCTTACTTACAGACTGCAGTGTGCAAGTTCCTGCAAACAACTATTGATTCTGTTAAAAATAAATAAGAATCTATTACAGGGGAGACTGCTGTTTCTAGTGTTCAGAAATGCTTTATTGCCTTCCTGTTGAAATAGCGATGTCTTGCTCCAGGAAAATTATAAGCCTAGAAAAAAAATGTATCCCATGTCTGTAGGGAAAAGGTCTGTGGAATGCATCACTATTAGATATTCAAGATCAAAATTATGGGCTAATGTCTGAAAAATAGGAATCCTAGGCAGCTGAGAATCTAGCAGAAATGTCAGGGCAATTGAAATGTTTAACCGCATAAAAGTTTTGTACTTTCAGCTAGTCAGCCTAAAGCTGTTGCAAGCTACAAAACTATTCCCTTGTAAGGCAAAGAGACAGGGAAAAGGAGATATCTGCGTGAAAGCTATTATCATTATTAATAATTCATATAATTACTTTTTCTTTTAGATTACTTCTTCATTTTGTAGTGAGTAGCTCATGGTATTGTTTCTGTAGTTAACACACTCTTGGAATAATCATTAATAAATCCAATGGCTAAGTGTTGCTATGCAGATTTTATCTTACACTAGACTTAAGCACATTGCATTTTATCACTATTTATATCAGTGTATTTATTCCTAAAAATATATGTTTATAATTTTTTACAATCTGGTACAATATTGAAATTATATCCTGTGCCAAGCCAGGTTAGATCAGTATTTAGATGACAAAGACATAAGGAAACATTACACAGAGAGTCCTTTAGAAATAATTTTTATCAGTAGTTAAAACTGAAATTGAACCAAAATGGAAATTCTGCCCAAACACTCTATCAGAGGATGCTGTGCTTTCTTCTCGAAACCCCTGTTTTCTCTATAAGGCACATCTGAAGCCAGACCCATCAGACACTATGCTGTTCGGCTTTGGAGTCAAGCTAAGCCTCCTCTTTAAGAGTAGAAAAATGCCAAGTCTTTCAAACCAGTTCCTGGAGTCGAACGTTATCTAGCACAACCTGTAACAAGAGGGGAGGAAGCTCCTGTGCACCATTAGGCAAGGCAAATATAGCTTTCTGTGCTATGGAGTACTCCCTCTAGGTCAAGCACAGAGTGAAGCTGTGATTCACAATTAGAAAGCACTGCAAACCAAGCTGCTTTTCCAGAAAGATTATTTTAATTTTAATTTTTTTTTCATATGGTGAAAACAGCTGGAGAAATCTCTTGAAGCATATGTATGAGATTGAAAAATATTAAATTAATAGCATGATAAACATTCGATTCAGTGCAACCTGAGAGAAACTGTACAAATATTCATAAGGTCCAACAAGATGAGCAATGGGAAGGCAAAGAGACAGTATACAGTTAGAGACTTTGAAATATTCACCAAAATTCAAAAGCAATTACAAGATGAAAGCAGGTATATTAATGAAAAATGAAAGTTTTATAAAACTCAGTAAACACTTAAATTATATTAAGACACAGAAACTGGGGTTAATGTATTTATACAGTTCCACTGAGAACCGTTGCAACTTCTCTAAAAAGTCCCTGAATAATTTTGCTCATCTGGTTAATATTAATCAAGTTTGTATAAACTACATGCATACATGATTTTTCTGTATTATTTCAAATACAGCATTTTTGAAGGTTATAGGTTCATTGGAGTGGCAAGAGCTGAAAATAAAAGGAGACTGAAATAGATGAAAACACTGATATTGCTACATCTGCAAACACAGAAGTACCAGCAATTCTGGCCAATCAAATACATCTTCGTATCAAGAAAAATTAACTGTAGGCATTTTGATATATTTATATGCTATGTCTAATAACACAATGGAATCTTGGATTTTTCTGGAAAATTAAAGTTAGAATTAAGTACAATTAATAGATTAAGCATCTTCTAAATAAAATATGTAAAACAATTACAAAATCCATACAGTCAGATTATTCTTCAAAACACGTTTCATCTGCCACTTGGTCTAAATTAGAATTTTTTGCTTCAGATAGGTTGATGCTTGCAAGGTAATTTCTCAATTTCAGATGCAACGGAAACTTCCTGTGACAAAAGGATGTAGAGAGAATTTCACTCTCTGCATGGGACAGTGGAATCCCTGCGTAACACATTCATATGCTACAAACATGTGCTGCCATAGATAGCTCTTGCAGAACTAAAACCATACTGCAATCTAGACAGAGAGAAAACCTCCAACCCTGATATGTGTGGCGCTGTGAGAAAAGGCATTTCTGGTCCTTAAGCACAAACCTGCCTTTCAGTCACTCTCAACTGCTTCTCAGCTTTCAGAAAGCTCACAAAAACTAGAAGGAGATGGAAGGAAAAACTATAGCCTGAGTATAATACATAGGCTTCAAAGGCCAGAGAAGTGCCTTAGTTACTTATAAGATAACTTCGTTCTTTGAGAAAAAAATTAGATGGTGTAAAAAGGTGCAATTACATTATTATTTAAGTCTCAAAACAAAGGCTTGGTCTAGTCATTTTGCTAGCCTGTAACACCAGGTTAATCAGCATCTTCAAAGCCTCCATTTTTCAGTAAATTAAATTCCCTGTCCATTGGCTAAGGCAGACAGGGTTTGTGTAGGACAATTCTTTGAAAGTTCCCCCCAAACCAAGTTCTTTTAACCTCCACATTTCCAATTTGTTCTTCATTTTTAGGCCTGAAGCATTGTAGCTTTAATTTATGTTAATGAATGATTGGATTATGCTACTGTTGCCAGAGCATCTGATATGTCTGCATCACTCCTCTGTTCTGTGACAATGCCTTCAGTGATTAGCTGGGCACATTTAAACATTGTTTGCATTGATATTTAAACTGTATGGCTTTTAAGCAAGAAGACAGTGGCAAAAACTTTGTAGCAGACAGAGAGCCAAGTATGACACACCAAAGGCGGATTAGTCGGCACCACCACACAGTGAAGAGAGAAAAGATTAAACGTTCTTCATTTGCTAGTTATGTTGGAGAATGTTTTCAAGTGAGAATGACCTTCAGGGCTCTTTTTTTCCCTTTAACTCAGTAATTAGTAGTCATGGTTGTTTAAAATATTTGCTTGTTTATATTCTGTATTATATTGATTTGCAGCAATTTCTTCAACCCTGTCACATCTTAACGGTACTCACAAAATACAAACTTATGCATGTTTTGTTCCATGAACGTATTTCAGATTTCCACTGATATTTCCATTTTAGAAGGGTAAAAATCAAGGAAATGGATAACTTCTAAAACAGAGAATTTGTTTCAAGTAAGTAAAAGTCTCCACTGGGCTTTGTTATCCTCTATGTCTCAATGAATGTTAATTTCAAAAGTGGATCCCATTTATTGAATTTTCACATTGTTTTGTCCTGCACTTTTAAATAGAAGCCAACAAGAGTTGTTATCCAGTCCAGCATCTAGTGATCGATGACGGATATAGATTCAATTTGCCTGAGACAGGAAGAAAGGGAACCTAGATCTCCTACTTCCTCTGTTTTTGTAGAAAATACTAATATACTATTACTCAAAAAAAAAAAAAAAAAAAGAAAACCTCTACTGCCAGTGTTACAAGCACTTGTCAACGTTCATTTTATTTGAGCAAAATTCATTTATTTATGTTACACTAAGAAAGCATTTAGCTCCAGTCTGTGCATTTCTCTGTAAAGCTTGGTATTTTCCCCTGTAATTTCATCCCACATCCTTCAATGAAATCCAAAAATTGTTGAGAGTTTTTTTCACAGGTGTCATTTGGTCTGTGATTTCAACCCTATTTCATGTAACCTGAGATCCAGCAATTAAACATCTCAGTAAAAAACCCCCATTTCTCTGACTCAAGGTTCCAGTGCTGAGAACTCCATGTGTGGGGTATAGTCAACCGGCATAAATCCTTGCAAGAATCAAATTTTCCAAAGGTTCCAAGTAGCTTAGGCGCCTGTTTCATTTTCAAACACATTTGAAGCACTAAGGAGACTTTGATTCACAATTAATGGCCCCTGAGCCTTTTCGAAGAATATAAATGCAAAAAGATTTGGGTACGGCAATGCAATGTATCCTTGCTGTCCAAGCCAAATAAATAGCCTTGGCATTCGGAGCTCAGCTAAGAGGGAGGTGTGGGGTCAGACCCCTTTCTTTACACATTATTTACTTATCTATGCCAAATTAAATAATTCAGCATGAGATGTTTGGAAACACCCAGCTGAGACAACTGGGCTCAACAACAAGGAGTTTGTGATTTGGAAAATAAGCCCCACCCTCCTCTCCCACGGTAGTGTGTTAATTACGTTGGCAGCTGAATAAAAGACGTCACGAGCACAGGCATGCATGCACACACAGACATGCACAAAGCCTATCAGTCCCCTGAATCTGAAAGATTTCAGCATTTTGCTATTCGCTTTCATATATTTTGAACACTTAGTTAATATATCTTGCAGTTAAGCACCTTGATTTCCAAACATTATAAACAAAGTGCATCTTAAGTTTGTTTTGTAAACTGTGAAATATGTTGGTTTGCAGTATTTCTGTACTTAAAAACTTCTGGATTCTTATCTTTCTGTTCGTGTAAAGCATAAAATTATGGAAAAACACCACTTTACAGCAGCAGAGAAAATAGTTGATGCTATGGATTTTGCCCTCCAAATTTTTTCATATGTTAAAACATTCTAATTTTTCATTCAGAAAATTCACAGCTCCATCTTCAGTAAACAAAACAAGAACTGCTTACTAATACTACTGACAATATTTGTTTGAGAAACCTAATTTAATAACGTAAATGAAGTGGAAGTAGCTCTTAGCAAATATACCCCTTAAAGGCTTTAGAATGAGAGCCAGCCTATAGAAATAATATTTCTCTCTAGAATGACAGATTTAAAATAACTGCAATGATTTGTAGGGTAAGCTATTAAATTGTACTATTTGTATACAATGGTTGCTCTTAACAGCCTCACAGCATCTATTTGCATGTAATTACCCTTCCTACAGTATTGCCATGTGCCATCAACTTACTTCTGGTAAGTAACACAGCAAGTGAACTCTTAAGCAGAAGGTAAATGTTAAAAGGTTCCATTGTGGACCACCATGTGCAAAATAGCTGAGCATAGAAGCAGATAATGCTGATGAGGTGTTTTAAGACTCCATTGACCTTATATCCCACTTCTTAACAATTTTCTAGTGATGTAAATAACAGTTGTTCTGTATCTCCTCTTCAGTACTTACTCTGCTGGCACGGTTGTTGGGTATTAAGAACACATGTTGAAAGAACGCAACCAGGCTTGGGGACAGCTTTGGCTGTGATTGCCTCAGGAACACAGGTTGCCTCTTTCTGCCAATTCAAAAGGGTTTTCCAACTCACTTGTAAACTCTGAGTCTGCTCCTCTTCAGCAATAGAAACCCGAGCCTCTTTAGTTTGCCTTATGGCACATATTACTATTCTGAGCACAGATTCACAGAGCAGTGGTACAGGCTTTTTCTGGAAGGACATTATAATGTGAATCAGCTACAGCCATGAATTTTATTAACTCTTTTTGTTAGGAACTGCATTAAATGGTGCCACTAATGCACAGGTGAGCTCTGCAATGCGCCTGTTCCAAGGCTGAGCAGATGTCTGTTGCAATGTATGCTTGCTTTTATGTTTTCCATTTCATGCAGTGTCCCTTATCTTAGGCACCCCACTTATATTTATGCTGCAGGAGCGCCTTTAAACTTGGTCGAAATTTATGGAGAAAAGGGATAGTATGGTGGAAAAGCCAGAGGGAAAACTCAGATAAGATTCTGGTTGTCCTTTCTCCTCTACTTGATTAATTTGGGAAGCTGCTTAGACTTCCTGTCTTTTCTGTGGAAATGGAGGAACTAATCTGGTAAGAAAAACCCAGCAGAACCCTATGTCAAAATCAGAAAAAAAAAAAAAAAGAGTCTAACAGTTACCAGTAACTAATTTATGTTATATTTTTCCTTTTCCTATTTAGCTCAGTATAAAGAACCAATTTACATCTACAGTAAAATAACTTTTAGAAGAATGAACAATTCAAACAGTATAAAACAATAAGATCTACAGGTGCACAGGTCCGATGGAAAGTAAGTCACTAATGTTGCACAAGAGAGGTGTTCAAACTGAACCACTGAACCTTTAGAGGCCACTGTTCCATTCCCATTGCAGCTGGTATTTTCCTTGTAATTTGCATTTAAACACAGGCAGATCCAGAGATTCACTCTTCTTCCCTTGACAGGCCGCTACTGCAGTTGTTACAAAATGCCTAGAGGTTTCTTGGGGTTTTTTTTGGATCGGTCTCAACCAGCACTCTGACACGTTCCTCAATGATATACGGGATTACGGCGTTTTCCCACCTTCCATGTGGCCCAGGCTACTCCCTGCTGACAGACAGCTTTACAGCAGGATGCCTGTGGATGAGGAGCTGTTGCTTTGCCTTCTTACCCCAGCACCTGAGTGATGGCTGTGGTGTAGTCTGGTTCAGCATGTAGGTGCTGCCATCTTGTTAGCGCAGACAGAGGTTACGCAAGTTTTATGGAATGCAAGGGTTACACAGCTCCAGAGAACCTGGCTTTAGTGAAAATGTGGAAATCCGCACAGGCTGCAGATTACTGACAGTGTCAGGTTAAACCATCTCCCTTTAGGATTTGAGAGTAGAAATTCAGCCGCTAGGAAATAAAATGCAAAAAACCATTGTTATGCCATATTAAAATATAAAGTATGCTTAAATGGTAAACAGCAATGCTTCACCATCCACCTGTGATCACCATGCTCCCCAACTGCTCTACTTTATTACCATATTATCCTAGTAAAAGAAGCACAAGGATGCAATAGTTATGAGATTCAAGAGGAGATAATAAAGGAATCTCTTACCAGTTCTGGGTCCAACTATGATTCAGTTTAACTCAAAAGACACACATCTTTCACTGGAAGGGGTGTCCAAGGCTCACTAGCTTTCTTTTCTTTTAAGGTATTACATGTTAGAAGAAAATTTTCAGATGTTCAGAAAGAATATAGAGCAAATCAGCAGCAAAGAGTGCCTAACTCCCTTTGCCTGAAACATTTCTCAGGCTTGAGCTCCAACCAGGAAAAAGTTGTTGACAGGAATTTGGCTTTTATTTTTCTTTAAACATCAAACTCCCAATTCCTTTTTATCCCTGCACGCACTTGTGATCCTCTTGGTCACATATACCTTTTCCCATTTGCTTCTCTTCCTACTGTTTCATACAGAGAAAATAAAAGAGTTGCAACACCTTGTTGTGACCTGGAGAAATGAAACAACTTGCTTAAGGCATGAGAGGAAACTAACAGAAAAGCTGCGCCAGGAGTCTAAGTCCTGTGCCATAATCTCTATTTTGATTTCTCTCCCTGACATACATATGTATCCTACATCATCAGTATGCATACTTTCTTTTCTTTTAATTTTGCAAAACTAACTTACTGTTTTAGCACGGCAAGTTTTCAAATTATTTTTTTGTAGATGAACATCATGGATATGAGCATTAGTTGTACAGTAAGACCAGATTTAAAAAGCTAGAGGCAGTGCCAGGGAATCAGAGCTAACACCCATTACAATCCATATTCCTTTCTATATAGGGGGAGAGTCTCTTATATGAGCTAAACTCCTCAAGGTCTTGTTCAGACATGAAACCAAATCAGCCAAAAGTAGCAGGGTGAGTAAAGCCATATAGTTCAAAAACTCCCTACAGCTGGTTGCACACCCTTGGTATCACACATACCCAAGCTTTCACAGCCTAATTTAACCTCTTTTTCATTTTAATATTTTTAAATCCAACTAGAAAAATTGTATCATCTATGCACAGCGGGATGTCCCATTATATGTGAAATAAGCTTTACTGGTATTACAGAAATGACAAGTTCATTCTTGATTCTATGTACAAAGCATAATTCAGCTCCGTAAAGCTTATTGCTTTCAGACAACCCAATAGCATATGTGAGCCTTAGGTTATTCTGCCCTTTCACAACGTTTACAAACTGATACATATCTCTTCAAGAGGATAAATGTTTTCCTAAGTAAAAAAAATGTCAGTTTTAGCTTGGACTGCATTAGCTCTATTGAATTCTTCAAATACACACCAGGTTAATGAAGACTAAACCATGGTGGGCTATGCTTTTTGATAAATATTGAAGTACTCTTTGATCCAGATAACCCACAAATTTTCAGCATGAGTAAGTTTTCACAGTCAGCATGCAATGATTTTGATATTTGACTTCATCTATAGCCCAGTGTGTTTATTTTCCTTATCTGGATGGTATGCTAAGAACAAGAAAAGACAGGGAAATTAAAAACAGCACAGTAGTAGTGTTCAAAACCCTTTTCTTTTTTTCCTGTTTCGCAAGAATCCTTGATCAAACTGACCCATGGCTTAAACACATATCTGTACATAATACTTTGCAAATAAATATACACTGTGTTGCCTTTACTTATGCTGGACAAATTATCCTCATTTTTGCACAGGAGGCTACAGTTCCATTTTTGATTCACTCAGTGGCTTTGGACCAGACTGAAAGTTAATAATAATATTTTGTCCTTGTATCAGTGCTTATGTAGCACCTCTTTATCCCAGGCTCTCAAAACACTTTATAAACATTAATTAATTAAGTCACTGAACAGCCCTGTGAGGCAAGGAGCTATTAGGTGAAATAATTCCTTTTGGTTCCTTGGCTTTGCCACAGGGAAAAGAACGGGCATAAAGAGCTTAGCTTGTGCCAAAAAATACAGCCTAGAATGAATGCTGGCAGGGTTGTATCTCATCACTGCAGAAAGCAAGTACTCAAAATCCTTGTGCATTAGCAGAACAAGGAGTGGTACCACAATCCATGAGAGGTGGGAGTCAGTAGTCTTCCCTAGCTGAGCATGGTGCCTTGGTAAGCATACAGGTTATTATTTTACTCATAAGAAATAAAAAGTGAGAGCTTGCACGGTAAGTTTTCTAATGTTCTTGTGGATCCTTAGCAACAATATGTCACTTTTCAAACAGCAGTTAAGGCCAACTGGTACACAATTGAAAAGAATGAGAGTTGCCACATCTCCAGGCATGAAGAATTACCAACACAAGCTGAAGTTGTTTCCTGGATCTGATAAAATTAACAGTATCCAGGCTACTATTCAGACAACCCAAATATGAAAGAACACAAAGATAAAGGATGACAGATAAACATGTGACATAGTGTTTTTTAAAAAATGAACACTAATATTTCAGACAGTGAGTTCAGATGCTGAAGCACAAAACCTCAAAAATAATATAGTGATCTTGATGTCTCATTTAGGGGCACACTTGGCAGTTCCAGGCTTTTTTTAACATTCTACAGGGGCAGACAAGGTAAACAGACTTACACGTTACAAAGGAAAAAACAAGATTCTAGCTTGCAAAGAAAAAAAACAAAAAACCCTAAAAACTTCAACCTCCAAACCCAGACCTGTATCTTGCAAAAAGAAAAAAAAAAATTGCTATTTGAATTCAATGTTTAGCCAAGCTCTGTTTATCAGGGTTTTGTTCTGTGCACTAAGAACATAAATGGTTTCTTTTTTTCCTGGGGCCAGTTTTGGATCACTAACTTGAGTTGGGCCTGAGGGAGAAACACAGCATGTATGATGAGCTGATTAATTACCAGAAATCAAATGCCTTGCAGTCAGGAGCAACGTGCTTGAAAGAAAGCAGTAGTACTATAAAAATGTTGCATATCTACATGCATGCATGGCCAGTCAAGAACACCGTGGGGATTAGGTTTCACTGTAGCCTGAAACAAAGGATTTAGGAATGATTGTTTATCCTTGACAGTATGACCTGTGCCAGTCTATATTAACAAGGGCTTTCAGAATATGACATTTAAAGTAACAGAACCCTCTTAAATAAACCTCAGGATTTTACCTTCTTAAAACATCACTAGTATTTCAGCTGCTTTTCTGAAACCATGAGAGTAATTCATAATTAAAGGTTAGGATATGTCTTATTTCGAGCCTTGTGTACATAAATATAATCCTTTTGAGTCTGTCTCTTAGGAAGAGCTCATTTAAAGTAGAGTGCAATTCTACCAGGGAGCCATAAATGAAGGTAAAATCATGTTAAATATTAGGAACATTATATTGGCTATCTTGGAAAGTTGTTGAAAAATAATAGGTTAATAGGGGAGAGGTCAGACCATTCTACTAAGTTTTCGTTTTCGCTAAAAGTCGTGCGTATATGTGCAGATGACTTGTGGAATTTTGTTTTCTGCACAGGATTATTTCAGAATTATTTTCACAATTATGAAACTCAGAGAAATCACAAACTCACCCATGTCTTCTAACATATCATTTCATGTAGTTTTCCAAAGCAGAGAGTCATCTTGACTGGGTGGAAATTTTAACAGATGATTTAATGTAAAACACTGATAGACTGCTTTAAAGTGTTCTGTTTAAAATTGTCTTTTCCAGTATTTGTTTGCTCCTTCCACTATGGCTTGCCAGACAATAAATAGCCCACTGTCATCTCTCTAAGGGTATTTCTGCTGTTGGATGATTTTTTCTTGTACCTATGAACTACCCTCTGAACCAGTAAATGTGTCAAAACAGTGTGGGTACAGTAAGTGAGGCTGTGGCAAGGCCATGACAGGCTGATGGGGAAGCAGCATAAGACCAAGCCAGGTGATGGTTTCCTAGTTACAAACTATATAATCCTGAAAGCAATTTTTTTGCCTGAAAAACAATAATGAGCATGAGATCTCACTGTTTTCAGCTGGATTAATTTATAACTAGAATATTTTGATTTTCCTTTCCCATGTTTTTTTCTCCTGAAAGGAACATCACTTAAGAAAAGGCATTTTGTCCAAACTTCCTCATTTCCTTCTGCTATACTACCTAAGGAAAATGAGCCATTTTAGAAAGCTCTCCATCTCTCTTTCTTATTTTTTATGCAACAAACATTTCTAGGTGAATTTGAAATTTTTTCTGTCCTGATGACATATTTTAAATGGTTGACTCTGAAAAAAAATTAGCACTGCACTGTAGCCAGCATTGCATGCATGTCTTGCTTTAAGCCTCAATAGCCAACAAGTTTTTTGACCTGAGTTGGAAACCAACACATTTTTTTGACTTTTTTTCCCACTTGGGAGTAGAGAAGTATCCAGCAGAATTAACTTGGCAATTTTCTCTACTAAGCACTGTTAAAGAGAAGAAAGGCTGGGGAGATCCTTTGGATTCCATGGTCACAATCCCTTGAATTCAGGATAGCCATCTTGAAAATTATTTGTACCTTTGTAGTACACGTGTCACCAGATATACCTTTGTCAAATGAAAGCAGTTCTCTGTGGCATGGTGATATGTACAGCAAAATACAGACCAATTCTAAGTACAAATGTCACCCCTGCATGGGCAGTGGCCACAGACACCCTCCCAACTACTCACAGTTTCCTCAGCTGGAGTTACCTTGTCAGACCTGCAGCCTGTGACCACAAGCATGGTAGCTCTGCAGCTAATCAGCAACACCACTTGGGATAGTAATCCTAGCACGAATTATTGTAAACTACTAGCCTGCTTCCTTAACTTCTGTGGTGGAAGGATAATATCATAACAGCCCGTGGCAAAGCTGTGAAAAAATTGGGAGGAAAACCTTCTGACACCATTGGACAGCATGCAGAGAGGAAGATGGTGAGAAAGAAAGTAGTTTTCTCCCGCCCCCAACAGCAGTGTTGGGGTATGGAACTTAAAATCTTCAAAGTGGAAGAAACCTCTAGTCTAAAAATCTAATTTTCTTCCCAAGAACTGTAATGCTAATCCTATTAGCATATTACTGTGTGATCATGGCTCTAGAGTTACATGCAGCCTTCATACCGAACTTGAACATGCTGCGAAGGCAGCTGTGAGGGGTGGATGAACGCGAGATAAAACGAGCTGTTNTCTGTAATCCAAGTCCCGGGAGAGTTGGTGCCACAGGGACGAGGACTGCCGGAAGACAACCTGAAACGGGGCACAGGGATAAGCATCTGTGTTCACCTCTGTGTCACAACGTCATGGGAAGTCACAGTCTGCTGAGATGAAAGGCACGTGTGCAGCCTAACATAGATAGACATGCAACAGCTCTCACTGGGGTGGAGAGGGAGCTGCGCACAGCCAGCAGCAGCCTGTGTTTGTTTTTATTGCAGTACCTTAATGTTTTAAGAAATACTTCCAAAAAGGAGTATGGAATCTTGATGAATATTCTACTTTTTTTTTCTTTTTAATTTTTTCTTTTTTCTTTGCTTTTTTTTTTTTTTTAATTGCTAATTTATTTTTAGTAAAGCCCTGGTAAATATCCACCTCAGCTGCCTAGTTTGGGCACTTTTATACTTAACACCCAAGCAGTTGTAGCAACGACTTCTCCATAGGAGCTTGATGATGCAGTGAGTCTTCGATTCATACCAATAATTACAGTAAACGTGGGGGTTACTTACAGCTCAGACATTGCCTCCCAGCCACCATCAGCCCTCTTCTAGCTCCTCACCATCATCACTAACACTTAAATTTTTTTGGCAACCAGCCCATTTCATGAAGCAGTGCCTATGACCAAGTGGGAAACTGTGACATTCATCTTGAATTTTCTTCCACTCTTATTGTGTTATTTATCTCCCAATGACAGTCTACGACTTCAACTAAGTGAAACATCACATTATATTCTTTTTAAATAGTTCTTTATTACTCCAAAGTAAATATACTGAAAAATAATAAAGTGCTTTTAACCTTTATTATTCATGTTTATTATTACAGAATTAATAAGCTGAATACAACTGGTATGTCATTCACTCCCACAGGTTTGCCATTTCAGAGGAAGATTCTGTGAAGGAGGCATTTTCAGGATGCCTTACCCAAAATAGATATTTTTCTCCTGCTCTTTCTCCTCCAATGCAATGCAATTGAAATTAGACTAATACATGATTTACACATCAACACTATCACTTTGGATACTCTCACCACGCAAACGATGTTTTTAATTTGTTTTTAATTCTGCTAAAACCAGTGCTGTCTTTTGGCAAAGAGTTCCGTAGTATAATTCTTCTTCATTGTGAAGACAAATATTTTTTCCCTCTGCTTCAAATTTCCTTTTTTAACTGAATATCCCTTTGTCTGTGTAATATGAGAAACTTGGAGCAGAATATTCCACTCTCTGCTCTCTCTGTCATATACTATTTTATAAAGCTTTATCTGGCCTCCTTGTATTTATCTTTTCTCTAAAATAAACAGTCCTATTCTTTTTACTCTATTCACAGATATTTTTTCATGCCTTCAGTTATCCACAGAAGTCATTGCCAACTGTTTCCTATTTCTTCTTTACCTCAGGTTTTTTCAACAGAGGTGGCAAATTTTTTCACCATAAAGCTTATCAATGAATCATATAATGACTTGAAATATTTGCCAGTATGTTTTCTATCATTTATAAATGACATTTCTTAAGTTACATGGTGTTTAATTAATGTTATAAAGAGCATAAATCCCTGAAATACAAATAAAAGGGGGAGGGGGACTAAGTCCTTTTAAGTGTCTGTTTTAAACCTGCACATTTTCTTATATCTGTCATGTTTACATATGTTTATAAGATAAAATCAACTGCCTGTAGTTCTTTCTAGAACTTGTAAACATCAGATAAATCAAAATTTTATCCTTTATTGACAGAAAAATGGAATATTAATTTATACAGACACAAACTGTCTATGCTGCTTAGCAATACTGGACTATAAGATTAAAAGAGACAGGTCAACACTTTAAAATTCAGCTGAGAGGTACATTTCAGTAGCTGCATTCATACATGTCTTGTCTTTTGGCTGCCTCCTCCCTATCTGCTGCCATGGCTGGCTGCCTGCTCCCTCTCTGGGGAAGCCCTGGCCACCATGCCATGTGCCACTGTGCCACCACGGCAGGCACTGGAGCCACCAGGGCAGCACATGCTCCCTCTCTGCTGGAGGGGGTCCTTGCTGATGTTGATGCTGAAATATCGGCTTCGCGTGCCCCCTCAAACATCGCTATACCTGCCTAACATTTACATGCCAAAGGTACTAAAATGGAAGTACAGGAAAAACTTGAAAAACAAAGAGTGCAGTTCATTACACAGTGCTTTGATCTTGAGAAAAGAGCTGGCTAATGGAAGAGGACTAACTCCTGCCCAGCAGTGGGGGAGACTGCAGGGAAGATGTGGCGTGCCCAAGAAACATCCTGGGATTTCCAAGCTCGCTGGCGCGAGCTACAGACATATAAGGGCAGTTGCCCCTTTTAGAGACACTATAGACAACACAAATCTGAGTGTTTGCCTGTAAGTCTGTGCAGTATTGAACAAGGTTTGCAGGATTTGAAAAACAGTCAAAGACTTACCTGGATGTTTCCTGGCCCTGGTATCAGTGCAGGATGGTGATGGATGGATATATGTCTAGACATACTCTGATGTATATTGCAGGTGGAAGAAATGAGAGTGAAATTCCTTGTAAATAGAAGCAAAAATCAAGGTATTCATTTCTGCATAACATAATGGACAAGGAGAAAAAGAGAAAATATGTCCATATGCTCTTGAGCGTGTACACACAAAACATATGCACACACATTTGCTCTCAGTGCTGCTTCTGTCACGTCCCATTGATGCCTAGAAAGGCTGATCTGGAACAGAGACCAGACAGAGTTAAAGGGACAAAACAGGTGTTTATTGGAAGGCTTTAAAAGGATACACCTTGGGCAGTGCAAGAGCCTGGGCAGGGCTACGCCCAGGTAGAATCCAAGATGGATTCTTGTCACGAGTTTTGCCACCCCTATAAGTTATGGTTCATCTACATACTGGTGGTATTATAAAACATTTTTCAAACAGAAATGGGATTTTCAGTTTGTTTTCCCTTCTTTTCTGCAGCATAGTTCTAAATGAAGTCCTGCTTGTTATCTGCAACAGCTAGTTAGGTGTATGCTATTCCATGCTCTTTTCCTACTCTATTTATTTAAAAATTAATAAATCTATAAAAATGATAGAATCAGAGAAGCCTAATCAGTGTGGGACACCTGTTTATAGTTCTCACTATTTTTGTTATTACTTCAGCTCCACTGTATTTGAAAAACTGGTATACACTGGCCACTGTTTTTCTTTTGAATAATTTACAGCCTAACTGCTCAGTTTAAAACCTCCCAGGCATCTCACTAACAATAATGCTCCCACCTTTGCCAAATCCAGAGATTTTCAAGGTCTAAGTTAAAACAAATAGTTCTTTTTCAAGAAACAGGGCTATAGTTTTCCTACCATCTTCAAAAAAGATCAAAGGTCTGTTGAAAATGTTTCATGGGAAGCTCTAAACATTCTTCTGCATTCTTGTCACTGTGTTCATCATTTGCTTTAGTGAAACCAACCACTGCATCACCAGTGGTGGCTACAAAAATCCTGGGATTGTCTGGTCATACATACTCCTCTTTTCCAGCATTTAAGTAATGCCTGAACTCCACACTATCGTGACTGGGCACAGTTTAAATAACAGGCTCTGTTTCCATATAGGTCATGCTGACATTAAAAAATCTGATCAATTCTAAGTAAAATATTTGTTGTTTCCTGGGAAGAGACCTAAGTCCTTAGAGAGGAGTTATTCATTCAAGTAATCCTTTTTATTTCAGTGGAATTGCTAGTTTGAGAATGTTTTGAACAAAGAATTTGGCCTACAGCATGGCCCATGGTGATTGAACAAGGGTTTTTTTTTTATATATTACCATAATTCTAAGTAACATGAGAGGGGAAGACTTCAAAATTTTAAAAGAATGTTGGTTTTCTTCCTCATTGCAGGAAAGTGTAATGTTACCAGTGAAGACAAAATAGCCTCCTTGACTATTCTGTGAAAATTCTCTTCTTTTTTTTTTAATGTAAACAGATAAAAATTTATGCAATTGCTATAAAGCACCCAGTTCTCAGAACCCCTAGTTTGCTAGTGAAGCTGTCCACTGGTCATTTTCAAAGGTAGCAGCTTTGCAACTCAGGGATTAAATGGAATCAATAAATGTTTTTCTGGGAGACAAAAATGTACATGAACAAGCACAGACACAGAGACTTTCACATGCAGGAAAGTTGTTTTCCTGGGACCATCCACCTGGCTATTAAGAGGCTGGGAGGATTTGCCCTTCCTTAGAGAACTTGCTGATAAAGTTTACGTTGTTTTGTTGATTAGTAAAAACTTTTGAAAAAAACAAGTGTCTCTCACAGCCTTCATGTTCCTGCCAGTTTCTTGCTAAGTGCATTATACCTGTGTACATATTACAGCTATGCTCCTTAACAGAGATTTTGCCTTTGAAATGGGCCTTCCAAGGGAAAACAGAAAAAGCTCTATTATGAAGCAGGGAAACAAAAAGCTTTTCTTTTGAATATAAAAAAAAATCTTTTATAAAAGAAGGACAAATCTTGCTTGGATGCTCTTCAAGTCATGTGTCTGTGAATCTTTCCATATATACACATGGATATGTATAATCTTATCTCAAATTGACATCATTCTAATGCTTTCATCACACTTCAGTAATGTCTGTTAGTGAAATATAGTAAGGTTCCTTATATCATATGATTGAAGTAAAGTGATTTCAAAGTGATATTAATTAATCTCCAAAACACTTTGGAAACTGAGGCTGAAATTTTAAGTCAGTGTCAAAGCCTGGATTAAGTCTGAGGAGCTAATGAGAACCTTTAGACCAGAGGAATTAAGAAAGTGCTTTAGTGTGTTTTCTCTGAAGGAATGGACTTAATTGAAGTAAAGCCTGAGTAGAAGTATCTATTCTCTTCCCTGGTCTATATCCCCTGTATGCACTCAAAAGACTGATTATTTTGGGAAGTAATTTAAAACAGATTAAAAATATAAAAATACTACGCTGATTAAAGCTATACCTTTATGCTTTAAAATACTCAGAGTAGACATTGAAATAAGTACCAGTCTCGATCATTCTCATTTGGCAAGCACATTTCATTCAGCAATTTCTCTTCTGCCCCAGATAATCTCTCCTTATGTGCAGTTAAGCATGTCACTCTGCATCACTCCTCCTTTCAACTTGCTTGATCAGATGTGGTTAGTTTTCTCACTGATTTTTACCTGTATTAAAAAGAATTTCTTTCCTCAGTAGCATATTGATCACTTGAGTTCAGTACACACCAGTCAGGTCTCCATATGTTGATAGTTCTGCTACATTTTACAAAAAGATCTCCACATACAGTAATAAGCTCATGCAGGAGTCTACTCATGAGTATATTATATGATTATATAATCTATTAACTGCTTGAAAGAAAAATAGCATCTAAAATCTAAAAATATAAGTGAGCAGCCTCTTCATATTAGGTGCAGTACAAAGCCTCCCTAAGCTGAAGATCCTCCCACTGGCACAGAAAAGCAGGATGGGACAAAGCAGAACAGATGGGGTTGATAGGGACATGAGACAATGGTTCAGTAGGTGCAGTTGCCTGATGCAGGGAAACTCCATGACAAAGGCAGGTGGTGTGTTCCCCCAAATCTCCCAGTCTTTGCAATATGATTCTCCTTCTCCATCTCTCACATATTGCTGGTTACTTCCACCCCTTTACTGCTACTTTTTGACAGAGCTGCTCTTCTGGTAGTTCTTTTACATAAGGAGTCAGAATTTCCTTTAATGTAAATGAAAACAGTTTAATTTAAGTTGTCAAAATATAAGACAATTCAAAAGATGAATTCTTGTGTTTCTCAACTAACATTCACCTCTTGAGTGCCTTATAATTGCATTGACACTGACCCCTGGGCAGGGATGAAATGTAATGATATGAAAGGTGTGGGGTAAATGAGCATCAATTTGTTAAATACTGCATTTCTGTCTGGATTTTAATCTTTGGAGAGTACAATGCACATGTGAAATGTAATTGTAAAGAGAAGAGTGAATAGAAAGGCCTATTTAGTTAGGTTGCAATATCATAGCTGCATTTAAAATTCCTGAAGCGCTCCAGAGTTCTGGCTGCAGGATGTTTTCCCCAAAGTACCTAATGTAAACATAAGCCTGTTTATATTTCAGTAGGTGTGAATAAACTCAGCCAATATTCAGTGCCAAGAAAATGAAGAACTTTTTTTTCCCATCACAACAATTGCTGTATGTAATCAACTTGATGTGTGCTGAAAATGAGGCCTTCATTCTGCTGTTTCCAATAAACAATATTAATATGTTTTTGAGAAGCTCAAAGCAGATAAATTTCTACAGAGAAAATATTTCATTTCTCAGTGGTTTTGTAATAAAAGAAACCCAAGAAAATGTTTTACAAGACCAAGTCACTGGTGTTGTGATGGCACATAGCAGATTTTAATGGTTAATTCTTAACCATGCCTGTGCTATGAAAAGAGCCATTGTGCCACAGGTGGCAGGAGGAGCAGAGGCGGGGAAGTGGTGGCCCATAGAAAAGAAAATAGTGGCCTTTTCTTTCTCTTGAGACACTGCAGAGGCAAGTCAGCCACAAAAATGTGGTTAAGCTTTTGATGGCACTGAGGGGAGAAGCCTGAGAGGGGTTCAGGGCAAAGGCAGGATTTTTCTTGTGTTCAAGGAGGCAGTAGAATCAGGTGGAACAGAGTTCCCTGGGTTTGCAACAGCTTTTTTTTAAATGAGATGTTTCTGGGGAACTGAAACATTTAATCTGTAGCCAAGAGCACAGAAGGGAGGTGGCTTTGTATTTTGTAAAAATAATGAAGCCATAGATCCAGAGCCAAATTTTGAAGAGGATTCTAAATACTGTTTTGGGGAAAAGATTATGGAAAGAATTACTGGTAGCTGTTGTCACCTCCCAAAGCTCTACTGCTGAAAGCAAGTACTGAATAGCTTTTCTAATCTTTTCTCTCATCCCTTTCTTTTGGATGAAGTCAAGCAGAATATACTTAAAGGCTCTATTTCCACTGAAATCTGCTGTGTTAAATTAGACCTTCTGAATCCATCCTTTCCCCAGAAGACACTCTTTTTCTTTTTTCTTTCTCTTTTTTCTTTTTCTTTTTTTTTTTCTTTTACAGTAAGTAATGGGTGTTTAATTACTTGACTTTTACAATGGTACAACCTTTGAGACCTTCCTGATCAGCTGAGTACGCAAAGTGTACTGTTCAGCCTGCTCAACAGCTCCAATTGCCTCACTAACACTTACAACATGGGAGAGGAAGGGGAAAAGGCTCTGGGAGCTGTGACTTACACAGGTTTGCTGCATGTCTTGAAATCAGGGACTGCACCGAAATCCAGCATGAACCGACAAAGGCCTCTGTGATTTTCAGCTCTGCCCTAGCTGCACATGCATACATATTTATGCAGACCCACTTTGAGTTTGCATTTGGACTTTGCACCACTTCCTCACTCTGTGCAAGCAGAAAGCAAGGTTTCAACCTGTGTGGGCTCACACCCACTTCCACCCTCAAATTTGACTATGAGGTTTTGAGTTCAAGCAAACTTAAAATTGCAAAGTGAAACACCATCAAAACCAGTGAGTTTTCTCTGGCTTGGTGTCAAAAGTGAGAGAAACTGCACATTTTGCACGCTCTTGAAATACAGCTTCATGGGAACATTTTGCAAACATTAATCATTCTTTCAGGAGATTTCAGGTCTCATGTTTTACATTTGCTAGCACATATAAATCACAAATCTGGAACATCAGTTCTGATCTCAATTATATTTGACCCAATTCTCTTGTCATCAGTTTGATTAAATATGTTTTACATTGAGTCCCAATCCTATAAACAGTTTAACAATTCAGCTTTAAAATTAAGCATATACAGAAATGCTTGCAAGATCACAGTCTCAGTTCTGGGCTATGAAACTTCTGATTTCAGAACAAGTAATTGTTATTTTATTTTATAATTTTTCAAATTTTCTTCTTATTTTTTCCTTTATCCATTTTTAGTTTATTTGAAATAACGCTACACTAACTTAAGTGGAAGCTAGAAACATTGCATTGTCTGACTAATTAAAGCTAAAAAGTTTCTCTTGAACAAAATGTCATATCCCTCAATTATATCTAATGAGGAAAAACATAATTCTTAATAGGCCTCTTGTAAATTAAATAGCTCCTTATGAAAATAAGTAAGAAGTGTTAATTATTTGATAGAAACATGAGCTAAAACCTTACTGAAATGTATATATTAGTAACAGATTGCTATCTAAGGAAAAATGCAATTAATAATTTGTTAAAAATAATGGAAATATTGTTTCAGTTCAAAAAAGTTAACGTTTTTTTTTTTTTATTCTTTATAGAAACACAGAAATAAGAGTTATTATCATAACACTTTTAGTGTAGAAAAGAAATCATTTTATTCCTGTTGCTTCCTAGAAAAGAATTGGCAAAGTTGTACTTAGCACGTCATGGATGCTAAAAGTTTTTTTAAATCTTAAACATGCAGAGGAACATTAAAAGCAAATTTTTGAAATACAGAAGTTAGTAAGTTCATAACCAAAAATTTAGAATTTAACCAAAGGCAAGTTGGCTTAGCTATGACATAGATAACTTTTGGTTTATGACATCAGTCAAAACAATCAATGAATTGATCAGAAATAATAGTAATTCAGTGTAGGTTTAAAATTCAGGTTTCATTCAATCAATAATCAAAGAAATTTTTGTATTTCTAAACTGCTGGAGTTTGCAGTGGTTGTGTAAATGTTTAATAATATTAATAATTAATATTATTTGTGTTTACACAGTGACATTTTTTTATCTGTTTTTGCACACCAAGTCTTAAAGCTGAAGATCTGAAAGTCGCACTAGACTGAAATGTGAATCCATGAAATGTGTTCCACTCATGCTATTACATAAAAACCTGTGGGACTGGTCAAAGTTCCCTAAAGCTCAAAATAATTTCATCTGCAATTAATGGAAAAAAAATTTCAAGAGTTTCTTCATGCACTGAAGAAATTACTTAGTTCTCCTCCTCTTTCCCACCCAATGCACTATCTTCCAGGTTACTTGTTATCTGCTCATGATGGATAAGAGCAGGAGCAATTTAGCTACTCAAACAAGTCTGGTTTGTAGTCTGAAAGTAGAAGTCATTAGCAAAATGCTATTTGGCTAGTGGCAGCCTAAACAGTGCTATATGATTTTCACTCATTTTAAGTAATTTCTGCACAATTCTTAGCTCCTATTTAAGTGATTCTAGGAAATTTTCTCTGTGAAATGGAAAAGATTTGTGCATGTTAAATGGGGGATTATAAAACATTGTTTTTGCAGCTGTCTGATCTCTTGTTAGTTAACACATTTTTCATTTACTTTTTCTTCTTTGAGTTCTGGTGTACTTCAGACACAAAACTGCAAAAGACCAATACAGCTTCTCAGTTTAGTCTGGTTTGGACCTTGAAATAACTTTTTGGAGTAAACAACTGACCTAATTACATATACAGTGAAGGCATTAAAATGCAATACAGTCTGCAAAATGCAGTAGGGTCAGCAAAATACTGCAGACTTCAAACAAAAAAAGCTGCAAAACATACTTCTAAAATTTGCTTTACTACAGACAGACACAGTCAGGTTAGTAATAACAGTGTGGTCTTAAAAACTAAAGACAGCTATGGTTCAATTCAAGAGTTTGGAGAAAAGAGAATGGCAAAGCCAAACCCCTGAAAAATATATTTTTCCAAGAGAAGCAACTTTGTTTCCTGAAGGGAGGTTGGTTATAATCCCTTGGATGCTCTAGTGAGATGTTTGCTAAATAGCAACGAACACTGTACTTTTAGAAACAAATCTAACAAACAATCAGCATATCTTTTTTACAGCCACCCTTTTACAGTCTCCCTAAAAGATTTACAGTCTCCATAGCTGTAAACGGTATGACTGAGTGATCTCTCAGTGAGAGCTGCCATGGTACTGTTGCTTCCCAGCAGGCAGTCCAGTCAGATGATGTAGGGTAGGCGTAGAGAGACAGATCCCATTTGAATGCATGAAAAAAACATGATGCTGAAATTTCATAGCTGTTGTAGAGTTTATTCTAGATGCCTGATCCTCATTTTTTGCTCGCTTGGAGCTTCCATTCAAACATAATGCTGGATTTGTGCAAAACTGCACTCTGTCACTTGTTTGAATTTATCAGCGTTTAATTTATGCCAACTCTGAATGCACTGCAGGGCAGCACAGAAATCACAGGAGCCACACACGGTTGATGACCCTGCTGCTTTCATTCCCCTGTCAGCAGGGACGGCAAAGCCATGCACCCTGTCCTTTTGGAAAGGTAGAGGCAGCAGAAGAAGCACTCCCGAAAATTCTTGCCGCAGATGCCTCATCTATAAATTAGGACTAATAGCACTTCACTATTTTGAGCAGTTCTTAATGTAGAGTTCAGACCTCTCTAATAGATTCCACTCTGAGTCTCAAGTGGTTTCTCCTGTGTCCAACAACCTGCTTCTGCAGAAGTTGCTGACTAGCTTGATAAGGAGCTGGATTAAGCTATTTGTTATCTGCCTGTATTGTACCCCAGATACTTACCTATCTAAGGTTCTTATATCAGCACCTTTACACCTAGGCACTTCCCAGTCTGTAATGGAAAGTATTTCCTTTATCATAGTCCTGGAAATAGTATTCTTTTCAATTTATAGATGGGGAACTGAAGCAGAGAGAGTAAATGACTTTCCTGCAGTTTTAACAAGAATCCTGAGGCAGAGGAAAGACGTGCCCCTGGCGTGGCTGTGGCAGGCTGTGTGGCAGGCTGTGGCAGGCGCACAAGGGAAAGCCAGGAAGAGGGAGCAAAAGATGTTGTAACAAAATGTGTTATTTACCAGCCATGCACACAATCCCATAAACTGATCAGATCAAAAGAGATGAGCAAAGCTCATTAAAACCAAACTATTGGTTTTGGGTTTTTTTATAGGTATCATATTGTATCCATAACTGCATAATTTGCAAATCTTTATGAAGAATGTGAGCATCCTTATAAATATCTTTTGTCGCAACCTCTAATCCATGGTTGAAAAAAGAACCAAACCAAACCACACATCCAAGTTAAGTAAGGCCTAACTAATTATTTTGCAGTCATGTGCGCTCATGAATGCTTGTGGAATTTAATTTTCACAAAATAATCCTTATTTTTCTTAAGACAGAAGAAATTTGCCCCAGTTAGGGAAATTAACACTACAGTCGGAAGAAACCCGTGTCTTGTTACCAGAAACAATTGCAGTAAGTGTTGCTATTTTGATATATAGAGTGACAGAACAGAATTTTGAATTACAATGGGAATAAAACCAACTATTTTGATGGAATTGGTCAAAAGCAATTAACAATTAACCAAACATTAATGTCTTTTGTTCTAGCTGACAATTAGTAATTAGCCACTATTGGGACCATATGTCACATGTCTGCTACGGAAATTAAAATGACTGACAAAGGAAATTAGAGTGACTGGGGTCAGTGATTACTTTAAGCCAACTGAGTATAGGCCAGGTCAGTATAGGCCAGTGTGTATGTATTGCATATTATGTTTTGTGTTAAGTGTGCTTGGAGCTAGGGAAGCAAGCCCTGCAAGTGAGAGGAGAAGAAGGGAAGGGCTCCTTTCCTTCCTTTCCTACGCGCAGCAGTGTTGCAGTCGCAGAGCCCACTGCTAGGCTTCCTTGGAGATAGAAAATACCTAGGCATGGACTAGGCCCTGCTGCCTGCCTCAAGACCCTCTCTTATGTCTTTGTAATACTATTGGCTACATTCCAGATGTCCTAAGACTAGAGGTCATTTCACCCTGACCCTAAAACCATTGGATAGTTTCCCAATCCTTACCCAACCCTATAAAAACCCCTGCTTCTGCCCAGTTCAGGAGAAGAAGCCATCACTGGACACCCCTTTGTGGAACATGCATTAAACATTTCTGTGGAACCTCTACACGGCACTTCTCATCTCTTCTTCCCTGGGTTGGCCGAGACAAATCCTAGCAGGCTAAGAGCTGGAATCCTAAGAGAGCTGAGAATCACCAAAAGAGCTGAACCGCCTGATTCACTCAGGCTGAGCTTTCTACAAAGATAGCCTGTGGCTGGGAGCCTGCTGGAGATCTCCAGGACAAGCAGTCCCTCCCGGGACCCCGCTATCCAGGAACATCTGTGGCAGCAGGAGGTCTGATGGACCCCCTGGACCCAGCCCACATTACAGCAGTGCCTGTGCAGAGGGGGCACTCCTTGAGCAGGTGGAGAAGCTGCTGTGTGAGAATCAGGGAGAGGTACGTGCCCAGGTCTACAAGGAAATAGCAAGGGAGATCCTTCTAGGGAGAGTTTGGGCAACCTTTACAGCCATTGAAAGAATGAAGGATTGGTCCCATGAGGACTGACTGTCAGGGAAAAGATTGGTTTCCCATCTTTCTTATTTAGTCTTTCCCTTGTGGCACGTTGAAGATTTCTTTATCTGAAGTGTTTACTGTCTTATAGTTTTGTTGCCGCTTCTTATTGGCCTTTTGTTTGATAGCCTGGAAGACATCTACGTGTTTTATGTCCATATTTTAAGGAAAAACAGCAGGCAGTTCCACACAGATCTCTGTTAGGCAGGTGGTCCAGCCACTAAGTTTCTCTGCATTGGTTCATCTCCAGTAATTGAACAGTGAGATAGTATGCCATGAGAAGTTACTCTCCAAAGAACTACAAAGACGATTTTTATTTTTTACCCCTCCCAGGATGAGGCTGTAACAGTCTCTTCTGAGAGATGATACTGCAAGGATCAGAGCAAGTGTTTCTGACAGTAGGCAAGGTAGCTGAATATGCGTAGGTGACACGGTGAGATATTTCATTTACCTCCTAAGAAAAGGAGATTCAATTCTGTGGAAAAAATACCTTTCTTTCCTTCTTTCCTTCTTCTTTCCTTCTTTCCTTCTTTCTTTCGCTTCCTGCCAAATCTGGTTTTAAATATAGAAAGATGTCAAGTTATTCCTCACTGCAATTAGAAATTAAAGTGCAAAAAACCTGGGGCAAAGTATAATATATTTGTATCACAACTATTTTGTACAACTATTACTAAATTGTATAATAGGCATTTGTTGTCTGAAGAGCATGTGATTGATCTAAGGAAAAAGAAGTCTCTCTTTCATATTATTTCTATCACTTCACATATAATGTCCATGGCTCAATGCGGTGTGGGGCACAGCACTGGCCAGTGTTGCACTTAAACACAGGATATGTGACATAATGCAAAAGGACAATTGCTATTTAAAGAAAAATGAGGCTAAGGTAAATCAGTCTTTACTACAGGGGCTGTTTAGCTGGATTATAAAAGGAAAACTGTTTCTTCAATTACAGTAAACTGTAGTCCATCCTCTGGCTGAGGCTGCACAGAGAAGCATTTGCTTTATTCTACAGAGAGATTCCTCTGAAGGTGACCCTTGCACACAAACCAGTCCCTGGATGCTCTCTCTTATTGCAGTTAATATGAGCTGGAGAGCCCCAGCTTAGAGACTCATTCTTTCAGAAGTGCTCAGGCTCTGTCAAGAGCTGAGGTGCATGAGAGAAGCTTCAGATAGGAGTAATGATTCTTCCTTGAAGTGATCAGTCTCTGAGGAGCACGGCTCCTTTCACTGAGCAGCACACAGCCCCTGCTCCTCCTCGCAACAGCCTGCAGGGCTGCCTTGAGGTGGCACTGGGTATAAACCCAGCCTGTTTTGGCTGGTACCTGTATTGGTACCACCTCTTGTATCTAGCTGATATACTGAAAGTATCAAAGGTAAGTCTCACAGAGAGATGTCAACAAAAGAATAGAGAGGTTGCTGTTGGACTTGATGGTATGTGGAGAGAAGAGCAGGTCAGATGAGCAGGAAGCCCTAAGGGGGGGAAGTCCTCTGAAGAAATGTGCTGGAGACACAGAGAGCTGCATGGAAATGCCAGACCTCATTTGTATGATGGATATGAAGTATTTATGACATTTTTGTTAAAACATCACTCTAGGTAACCCTGGAGTGAGCATGATGTTTGTATTCATATTTGGAAATGTTCGAACAATGTTTCTGGGAGAGAGGGGTCATCGGAAGCTCTATCAAAGTCTTCAGTGTTTGCAAAAAAAGAAATAGTGAGAAGAGGGCAGTGGAAGAATTTTCTTTCATGTGTTCTGTGTTATAGAGAGAACTGAGAGATAGCTGTGGACTTGACGTATGGATTGCTAAAGGAAAAGGAGGAGGAATAGTTTTGGTGAAGCTCACAGCAGTGAAGAAGACAAAAGTGTGATTGAAAGCAAGATCCCTTGGGCTGAATTCAGCAGTGGAGAGAAGGAGTGCTGGAGGGGCCCCAGCAGCCCTGCTGAGCTCTGATCACTGCAGCAGCTCCAGGTAGATCCTGATCAACACTTACATGTCCTTGGCAGACGTATGAATTTTAGACCAAATAGGCAACATGCAAATTTAATCAGAGGAGGAAGACCATAGCATCTGCCATACCAGCCTCTCTGTCCTGCTGGAATAGCCCAGAGCAGGTAGAGTACTTAATCGTATTCAAGCTTCCCAAGGTATTGTTTTTTGTATCTTCCTCTTCTTTATACACCTTCCTGTTGATTAGTTCTACTTGATAGTCCTCTGATCCAGGGGAGGTTGTTCTGGTTTAAGATATACTTGGAATATTAAGAAATATTGCTCATTCTTGAGCGCAAAAAATAATTTGTTCTCCTTTTCTTCCCCGGATATGGCTTGCTCTGTTACTCAAATTTTGTTAGAAACACAAAATAAAAACACCTTTCCTCCATATTGTGTGGCATATGGTACCAGTGGATCCAGCATCCTTACACTCCTGAGGAAATTGTCCTCATGCTTATGATTTTTAAATGATCTATCTGAATACTGTTCATGTAAAGGTTCTACTTTAATTATTGGTGGGCTTTCCATCCTCCTAATTTTATACCTAAGGCATCTTTTGCAATTCTTTTGTATTTATCACTCTGTGTAACATACAGAGAGAACATACATATTTCTCACTGTAATTTTCCATCTGCATGAAACATCACATCAGATGGTGGTCAGCAAGGGAATAGAGACAAAAAAGCACTGGTATCTGTTGACAAATTTTTGCCCTCTTAGCAGGAACCTTCACTTGGTTTATGCTTTATTATTTCAATTAATTGGACAGCCATATAATCCAAATATTAGTTTGCTTAAAATAATGTTGAGTTTATATGAGTCCCCAATTTTTCCTTAAAAAGTGAAGTATTCTGTCAGTGATTTTACAAGAGTAGACAAGCATGAAATTAATTTTATATATTAGCTTACAGCTTGCTAACATTGGTAGGAAATTTTACTAGAACTGTAATATAAGGCTGTGGGGATTTTCCCCCTTCAGCTAGGTGAATTTCTTCAGCAATTCAAACCTCTAATAACTTCTTTAAATAGGGTATCTAAATTTCTATACTGGGACTTCCTAATCTAATTCTACTCTGCTGCCTTGTGTGTGCATAGCTGTGATATAGAATATATTTTTGTATACATAATATTGTCATGCATCAATATAGATGGACTGGGGCCATGTAGGGAAGATTAGACTCATTGAGTTAGAGAAAGCTTGTTTTACAGTTCTGCTCGGACTGTGAAAATGGGGTTTAATAAACATAGAGATGTTTGTCCACTAGTCTCATATATGGGCACAAATTCTAAAGCAAATGAACGGCCAACACAGTAGACTTTGGGGTATTCTTTAGAAAAAGATGATTCCACTCTTCTCATGGATATGCAAGGAAGAGTTTGTAAGTCTGTGACTGATTTCTACTCACTGGATGTCTGGGTTCATCCTGACACATCCAGGTGTGGCTGATCCAGGCTCTTGCATAAACTGCCATCTACAGTTCAGCCATCTGTAGCTGGAAAAAGCTCCACTTGAGAAGCACCATGTCTTTAATATTTCTATATTCTCAATTAATTCTTTATTTATATGATTGCTTCCTTGCATGAATTCTAGTACAACCATTCTAGGAATTTGGTCTGCAAGTTGAAACTAGATTGTAGTTTTATACCAGCACATATACAGGATTTTTTGGATAATGTCTATCTCCCAGCAATCAAGTAAGCAGCCTATTTTTAACAGTAGACCAAGAAGTATTTGTACATTTTACTATTTAATTGCAATACATAAGGACTTATGATAGGTCTAGGCACAGTTCTACCTGGCTTCTAAGACAGTTGTATGAACTCATTTTCTCTTTTTCTATTGAAAAAGTAATGTGAAAGAATCTTTTACTGCCTCTCATTGTAAATTAGAGATTTAAATGATGTGGCTGTCATTTGAATATGCTAATTATGCAATATTATTTTACAGACCATTAGACACGCCTATAAAAATGTGTCTTAAGTTCTAAGCCTTTTGATTAACTTGTTGACTCTGTATTCTCCAGTACTTGCTTAAGACTGGTAATTAGCATTCAAAGAGGTAGCAGAATGCACCTGCCATTCTGACCACTGGTGACCTTCACTATG
This sequence comes from Phainopepla nitens, assembly GCA_013400175.1. NCBI lineage: Eukaryota > Metazoa > Chordata > Aves > Passeriformes > Bombycillidae > Phainopepla > Phainopepla nitens. The sequence continues at coordinate 1,127,125 of VXBQ01016894.1, forward strand.
AATTAACTGAAAAATCCATGTCAGGCCCTTAATTGAATGAAGCTGTGAACTTGTAAATGGTAATGGTTATGATTAGTGTATAACATGCCATAACAGTAATGATGTAATCTTGGTCTCAAGAGGCTTAAGGTTGAAGTCTTGGGGGGTTTATATGCCAAATTAAAGAGAAGGTAAATGACAAGAGGGAAGCTTGAAAGGGGGAGAGAGGGAGTGCCTCTTCTCTTCATTCCAAAGACTCTAAAGATAAAAATATTTAATTGAACTTGAGAGGTTGGTGAACTTCATATTCCCATCAGAGCGCTTCATCTGTCTTTAAGGTAGAAAGAACTGTCAGCAGCCTTTTCGTCTAGTCATGGAGTGGTATTTGTCACTTGTGGCTGGATGTGAGGAGTTGCATTAAAATGACTGGGTTTTTTCATTGTTTCAGGGAGCCAGAAAACATCCACGGCTCACTGGGGCACATGCTGTGCATAGTATGTACATGTGGACTGGCTTATATACTCCTTTTTTGTTGAATACTTTCATAGCCATTACAGTAACAAGATTAGTGATGCAAAGCAGCTCACGCTTTCTTTAGACTTTACATTTCTGTATGCTAGTGACAAATATGACCTGAGCAGCCAGAAAAAGACATTTGGTAAGGATGATATGGGTACATCGAAGCATACCCTGCATGCAAGGAGGAAGAGCTTTTGTAAACTGGATGGATCCTGCTGGGCTTTTAGCTCTGGAGCCTTTTTGTGAAATTTGTTTCTAATTCCATGTCCTGTTTATATGCTTGTTAGAATATGACATCTTGCAAATATACTCTACAAGGCATGTTGCTGAACCAATAAATGAGAGAAATGAAGCCTTTCATGGCTGTTGTATCAGGCCAGTAACCAGCTTGCTCATGAGCTGAAATGGAGCATATATCCAGAAATGCAAGAGAAAGCTTCGCAAAGTGCTGCCAGTCTAGTTTAGCATAACACTCTCAATTTAGCAAGACTTGTACTATTGAATCACAAAAAGTGCATTTCAGAAATCTGCATATTTATACTGAGATTAATTATGTAAATTATATTTAATATGAACAAATTAGGGGAACAAAATTTAACTAGAGTTTAGGAAGAGTAATGGAATAATAATCTAGCTATTAAAGGTGATCAAAGTTCTGCATCACAGGAGTTATATTAACCTTGCTAGTAATTTAGTGTGTCATAATGGAGTTAGGCTTTCCCTTGTCAGTGCCTTTGTGACCTGACTATAACAAAACTTAGATTCTGCCAAATCAGAGTAAGACATAAACATATGTCATCTTTGCGTAGTCCACATGAGAGCTTCATTGGGGTTGTGTTAATCCATACAAGTACATATATTGAGTGGCATCACCAGGCTCAATACAAAAACAGAAATTAAGTCCTTGTTGGTATAATGAATCCTCTCTCATGCATTATAGGAGCACATATAGGCTGCATTATTTTTACTCATTATCACCAGAGTGAGGATGGAACTATGCCTCTAGGGGAATGTTACTTCTTCTTTAAGAATCTGTCTCTTGCATATATCATATCATAATTTATATGATTCTGAATACAGTCTTTAGAGTTTTGTAATTTACCTCCTATCTAGCATGTCACACTTGACTGTATTAAATGTTTTATTTTTTGCTCTAAACACCTTCACTGTCCATTATTTGATCCAAAGAGAATAAGGCAGTATATGGTTTTCTATATTCCCCTCCAGTTTTGCTCCTTTCTGCTGAAGTTACTGTTGTTCCATGAGGCCTTGGTACATCTTGTAATGCAAAATCCTAAATAAACAGCTCACACTTTTGGCCTTGTTTTGGAGTGAAACGAGTGTAGTGCAGTTATAGTACATGTCTTTTTGAAACCTTCCAGGCAGATTTGATTGAAGCTGACACATGTTTTCACAACGGTTGGAAAAAGTCAGTTAATTCAGTTTTTTCTGATGGTAAGAAGCCAGGTAGAAGAGAGATTCTAATTACCATCTCCATCAAGGGAAAGATCTCATGAAGCCTGTATCAGGCATCAGAGAATCCACAAACAGAAAAGATTTAGAGATGCCTAGACCTGGAAGACGCTTTAGTCTGAATTCATGTTGTCTTGGACCTCCCAAATTAACTTATCTGTAGAAATCCAAGCTGCCCCATCTGCAGGTCCCAGAGCACAGCTTTCTTCAGTGGCTGGACAGATTCTTTGAGGATTTTGGGGCCTTCAGTACCAGAAGTGTAAAATTATGACAGAGCAGAAGCTGAATGTGTAGGAGCTTGGAAAGCTGTGTCCTGTTTAAGATGGGGTGTAAATGACCACAACCAAAGCTAAAAAGATATTTTAAAGAAGATGAATACCCCAGGCCAAACCTGAAAGCATGAAGGAACTTTTGGCCCTTAAAGCACGAAATGTGAATGATTTCTTGCAAGAAAAGATTATGTGACAGGAGGGCAAATCTGTGCAAAATAAGTCAGAGTCTAGGAGCCCTGTCATTTTTGGTCTGTGTAAAGAATGCACATATATAAGTGCTCAATTTTAACACTCTAACAGTGTTTGTCCCTTATTTTGTATATTCAGACAAATCTTGTGGCTTCTCTGCTTTATCAACCAACATAGTACAGTTATTTATCATATGGTTAATAATTGTTCTAATATTTAATTTTTAAATCATTTAGATATCTATAGCAAATATCATAATTGTTAAATGCAGTGAGCTGACATCTGGAGAATCTGAATCTCAATACTGACTGTACAACTAATGAAGGATTTTTCAGAGCCAGTGTCTTTGTCCTTAGGACAAATGTCTGTATTTGACAAAGTTCATTTTTGGTTTAATTTCCAGCCCTGCACTAGAACTTGAATCCTTGATCCTGATTCTGCCAAGCACTGAGCTCACTGTTCTGCTGTTGTCATCTGTGAGAGCCGAGGGCACTTGCACCTGGCAGGAACTGGCACTTTGATGGCAAGCAGGGATATTGCAAAGCAGGATTAAAGTGCACTTGCTGACAGAGCTGTTTGAAGAAGATTTCAGAGCACCTGCCCATGCTGTGCCTGACTCTAGACTTTGCTATCAGCCCCTCAACCTCATTAGCACCAAATTCATTCTCAAAATTAAATAAATAAGAGCCTTTGACAGCACTATTTATTTACTGTAGCACACCTAAGATATTCCCAAATAATAAAACCTAATATCTTGGAGTTCTTTATCCCAAGGGCAACTTAAGGAATAGAGTAGCTCTGAATGCTTTGCCCTAGAACAAAAGAGAAAGGGTAAAACATTAAAAATGCCTGAAGTTTCTTTAGTTTTTATTAAAACATTGTTTTTGTTTTTCTCCAAACCAAGAAAGCAGACAGAAAACAAAGGTAAAATTCGTAGATTGAGGGTTTTCTTGTCCTGAGAGTCTTTTACCTTCACTGTATTTTGGTGGTAACTATTATCATATTAAATCAATATGGGAGAACAATGAATCCTGTGTCATTTGAATTGCTCCCTATCCTTTGGATTTATCTTTCAATAAAAAAATTATTTCTTTGCACTTGGGGTGAATTCAAATTTCTAGAGGGAGAGAACGTTGATGAGGTAATTGGCTTTCTATAATAAGTTTCAAGACTGAGAAGAAACTTTGCCATAATAAAGAAAACTGTGAGCAGAAAAGAAATGGAGGGAAAAGGAAACATAAAAAACTGAAAAACATGTAATTTTTAAAAGTCTCTACTTTCCTGCAATGATGAATTGCATTAATTTAGAATTAAAATTTCATATGCACAGTATTTTTGGTAAAAGGCTACCTGAAGACTTTTTTTTTTTTAATGTATAACTGGGAGTCCATTCTGCTGACAACACAGAAACAGAGGTACTTTGGTATGTTTTAGTGTTTGCCATCAACCTTGGGCAAGAATGTAGGTTACTTTCCAAATTAACTTTAATATTCACTAGCAGCTGTTCCACCCTAGCAAGAAACCACACCCTCTTTGCCCTAGCACTTCATACAGCCACTTTCCATAAAAACTCTTCCAGCTTAGATTCCTACCCCCAAATCCAAAGATTTGGTGAATTCATAACAGATTTGCTGCCATTATTTGACCATCATCCATATAATTTTGATAATGTAACAACAGAGAAAATAGAGCTATATAGTTCAGGGAGGGATGCATGAGGAAAACTCCAGATGAATTTTAAGTTTCATATATAAATAAATTTACACGTTTTTTTGGTTTTTATATTGCATCTACAAAACTAAATGTAGAAAAAGATGTTTTTTTCATTATATTTCTGAAGTTTCTAGTATGTGTGTGGGTGTGTGTGCCCACTGACTAGTCTGGTGGATTCTGTAACATCACTGGATAACCACTAGAATCAATTTAAATCAAATTACATGCATAAATCTAATTATCTGCTATTGTTTATAGAAGCAAGCCCAGAGGGATTCAGCAGACAGGAAAGCTAAGTGTGAAAAAAAAAAAAAAGATTTGAAGTGGGTGGTTCTGTTCCACTGCTCCTCAACTTTTCAAATATACAGGAAATTTTTAAAAAGCCCCCAAAAGCTCTGAATCTCACACAGTAAATCCTAACATCAGAATTCTCATTGGTTCTTTATATTTATTTTGTGCTACAATGCAACTCAGATCAAAAATTGCAGATTCTTGAGCAGAACATTTAATATTTGAACCTGAAAAATAACATAGTTTCCCCCTTCCATCTTTTCTCCACCAAATATTTATCAGGAAATAAAAATGAAATTATAAGTTTTATTTCATTAGTTACCTATTTTAGAGATGGTTTTGTCACAGTTTTGTCTGGTTTGAGACTTTCACAATGTTATTCTTCTTTTCATTCTGTTTTGCATTGATGTATATAATTTCAGATTTTATATATAATTTAAGAACATCTTGGGAATTGTCTTCTAATAGTGTAAATCAGAAGTAAATCAACCAAAGTTAATTTAAACCAGATGCAATGGGCTTGAAAATCAAATCTTCTTCTCTACTGTATTATGTTTTAAACAAAGTTGTTGTTCTTGTTTTTAAATACATCTGTTTATTTTGTGTTTGCTCTCTGTTGATTAGATCTCTCTAGAAGGCTGAGACAAGCCTGCTCATGTTAAAGCAGGAGTGGTGCCTATGATAGGAAGGTCTTCCCAGACTTGCTGAATACTGCAAATCTCTTAGCAACACATTGTTGTCTGCTACAAGACACAGCAGCTTTAGACAGAATTGCAATTCTGATTTATAATATCTAATTGATAAATCCAAATTTTAGAACACAATAAACTCTAAAGTTTTATATAAGGTTTTCTCTTGGTTTTTGGGGTTTTCATTTTTGGGGGGGGTGGCGGGGGGCAGGGGGGGAGTGCTGGAACACCACACCATTAATATTTTGATGAGCTGTCCTGTAAAATACACAGCTTGCTCTTCAGAGATTGCTTTGTTCCCTAACAACCTTTGAACTCTTGTCTTGTTAGGCAAACTGGTGTGTACTGCTATAAATTACAGCTCTCATAAGCTGTGCTATTCATCTTTTTAAGAGAGGAATACTTGACACCGAACTCTAACATACAGACCTTAAAAGGAGTGCAGTATTTGCATTATTTTATTTGCTGCTGCTTAGAGGAGTAGGTGGGAGACTGACACAAGGAAGACTAGAAAGAGCTGGTCAGCTGCTTTGGACATGATTTCTCATTTTGAGAGTTCCCTGAACTTTGCCATTCACTCTTCCATGATATAAACAAACTTTTATTGTTCTTAAATACTTAGGTAGCTGTTAACAAAAATTAAATAAGTCATTGCTCAAAAAATGTCTGTAATGCTTCTAGCAAGGCTTTATCTTTATGACACTAACGATAATCCCTTGTGTAATTAACTGTAGAGTGGTTATGCATGCAGTATGCAGTCCATGACAAGCCTCATAGAAAATACATCAGTATTAGCCACAGGTGAATTCATTTAGAAAGATTAATGACTGCACCTGAATTTTAATGTCTGAAAAGGGATGGAACACTGAATCCTTAATTAAAAAGTTGAATGACTGGTATGGTTTGTTTAACATCGCAAATTTCACCGGGAGATTTTTATATTCAAATGAAGTCTGCAAAGGAAAACTTTCGTTAGAAAGTGGTGAAGTAAGGGTGAAAAGCAAAAATGTTTTATGTGCTTTATGTAAATTGATACATGGATCAGTACCTTTGATATGGATCAAATGAAGTATAATTATGGTTCCTCTCTGTTTACAGTGAATATGGGGCAAAGAATTCTTAAGAAATGCAAGACACTGCTATACTCCTACTGATATAAAGTTAGATGAGAAGAGCAGTAAAATTGACGAGTGATCTTATTCTTTCCTTAATGAGATGGTTTCCTCTTCATTATTATTTTACAAAGTTTTTAATGAAGTAACCTTGAAAAACACTGTTATAATCTCATTCCCAGAAGATGCTTAACTCACCTTTCTCAAACTCAGCTTTCAATTACAAAGTTAGTTAAAAGTAATTCAGAGAACTACCATTATCAATGAAAACAGTGCCTTTCAAAAATTTCATGCATTTTAATATTTAATAAAAAGAGAGGCTAGATTTTGAGAAGAATAAATAATTAAAGTAGAATTCTCATACCTGTTCAGAAATGCTAACATAAGGGACATCTGAATGTGTTGTTGCTACACTATCTAAAATACATCTTTAAAAACCCTCTGCTGACTGCTTTCAGTTTGTCTTAATCATGGGAAATGTATTCTAAAAACTGGAGCCCCAGTAAAGCTTATTTGAACAGTAAAATGGATAACTTTTCAAAAGCAAGGCTGTGATGTTTGTCTACTGACCTAAATAGACATTGAAGGTCAGTTGTTTTGCTGTCTTATTTCTAACAAATGACAGTCATCCAAACTTTATTTTTAATGAGGTCCCCTTCTCTTTAACTGTAGTACCAGACTCCAGGAAAACAAGTTTCTAAGCAAAAACAAGAATACAAGTTCAGACAAAGATTGTCTTCCTAATAACCTAATTATATTTCCCATTGCTCGCTTTTTATCCTCCCAGAAAAGAACATAGCCTGCAAATTTTCGAGTGAGAGCAAAAGGAAGAAAATGGGAAATCAAAAGTCAAGGAAGGATTCTGAGTGATTTATATGGGAAGTGTGTGTGACTACTACTCAGAGCTGTAGTAAAGCAGATTTTGGTGTACTTTACCTGCAGCACAGTACCTGCTGTACTGCTTTTGCTGCCAAGCAGAAACATGGTTTTATTCCTGACCACTTTCCAAGGAAGCATATTTTTAATAAAATGTCATTAAAGTACGTACTTTCTTGTAAATCTTGAAGGAAAGGAGGAGGCATTTGAAAAACTGTGTAGAAGTTGTGTGCACGTGTTCATATGTGTGTATCAACACTTTTCCACTTACTCATATAAACTACCTGCAATACTTCCCCAGACACAGAAAACTAGAACATTATATACATATCACATATATGTCTGTGTGGGTATATATATAGGGTGTGTGTATATATATATATATATATATAAAAAAAATAGTAGAATGGTTTCATTTTCAGGTACATCAGCTGTTTTAACATCTCTAGTTTAAGTTTAGTTCTGTTAGTTTGTTCCTCCAGATTTCCACAGCCTCTACTGCAAAGCAATCACTGGCATATGAACTGTAAATATTTTTGATACTCAAAGCTTAGTTTCCTGGAATTAAACTCTGACATGAAGGATAAAAATAAAACTGGAAAGACATGTTGAAACTTCAATAACCCCTTGTCTTGATGAATTTGATTAATGCAACTCAGCAAAAATCAACTGCACAATACAACTTTCAGCGAGTTAAAGTAATGATTTTGTTAAAATCAGTTGCAAAAGGTGTTATTAAATTTGTAGCAAGAAAATGCTACCTGATAGAAGCAGGTTAAGTCCTTGGCTATCCAAAATATTTTCCATAAAATTTCCACTCATTTGGACAAACCACAGAAAAGCATATTGAGTAAAAAGTATTGAGAAAAGTATTGAGCTCAGATACATATCCAAATATTTCAGTCCAATGTATTTGGAACAGGATCCGAAATTAATAGGATTCCTTTTGTTGACTTCAGCAGAATCTGGACCAAGTAGTCTAGATAAATAGATTCCTGGTTCAGAAGATGTTGTGAGATTCAAGTTCCCTATTTTTAGCTTTTCAGTTTTAAGGATGGTGGTGACTGTAAGAGACAGGACTAGAATAAGAGCTTGTCTCTTGATATGAATTGAAGACCAGATACTTTGAATTCCCTGGGCAGTAAATGGCTTTTGAAGCAAAAATTTGCACTAGACAAGAAAACAAGCAAGATGAGAATTGATATGATACGAAAAGAATGGAATATGAAAAATAAAAATAGCACTTTCAAATTTGTTCAATTTTGCGTTGAATAAGCATTTTGATATTTCTTATTTTATTCAAGCAAGTTTTTTCATTACTTTTTTGAGGAATCAATTTTTCAGGAGAAAACAAGCTTAACATTTACTGTACACACTGTCCCATATGGCAGTTAAGGAGTCCTCATGCAGACACATTACTAAGGACATAGGGACACACATTCACACACATCCCACCTTTAAAAAAATCAAATGTTTCTGCACCCTAAGGCTCTGACTTCCCGGAAGAGGTGAGGGGTAGATGGAATAGGACATCCTGCCTCCCTTCACTCTGAAAATTCTACAGAAATAGCTCAGAAACTTCCTACAAATCTCAAAAGTTTATAATGTTCAGAAGGTGATCATCCTGTACGCTCAACAGAGGTGAAGTCAAGTGTAATCTCCTTCCCAGAAACACAGGAAAAGGCTCCCTAGTTTTTATGGCAGACTTTCTATTGAACTACAGCAATGTTCTGGGTCTGCTACAAAATGTTGATTCTTCCATGAAAGTTATCCTTTACGGGAATGATCTTTCCTAATATCACCCTTTGAACTCAGCCTATCATATTTTTAGAGCAGAAATTCTTTTAACTTCAGGTTACTATTCTGCTTGATAGCTGGACATTTTCAGAGCACCACAGTTCACTTTGTCCAGTAAAATAATTTCATGTGTGGATGTTGAATATATATAACTGAAGAGTTCCTTTCAGAGTGAAAAGTAAACAATTTTATGCAGCTTCTATCAAGTCTAGAAATCTAAAAAGTCTTGGACAGTTGATGTCCATGATGGGGCAGTGAATAACATCCTCAGGGTGGACTGCAAGTCACGAAGCATGCCATAAATCCCCGCGTCTTCTGTCATCTTGGCAAGCTTGTCCATAAACCAGACACATGAAATGCACTGGTGGACTAACCTATACCACCTTCTTTGCTGAAAGATGTAAAATTATTCTTTTTTTGCTATAACAGAGCTCAGTAGGGTGTTTTGACATTATCAGTGCAATGCAAACTGGTTTTAATGCAATTTAGGCTTGTGGCCACAGCTGTGGTATCTAAGGGGTGTATCTGAAACAGTCCTGTTTCCTGAGGTAATCACTTGAACAATATATAACCTCAGAGAGAGAAGTCCCAGCTAAAAGCTATTTGAAAACAATGTAGCCCACAGGGCACCCCGAGATAAGCTGATTCCCCTTTCATTACTTCTTAACCATCCATTAAAAGCTAAGCACTCTATTCTGCCCCTACTCGCACACCCTGAGGATCCTGCAGGTTTGTGTGAAGTGAATGAAAGGCACTACCCCAATCTGTCATTCAAACTACAATTACACATCCATCTTTAAGAACCCAGGGCAGAAAGAAAATATAAAATAGAGGGAAACAAGAGCTTACTTTGGAAGATAGGAAACAAAGAACACATGGCCCATATAGGCATTTTTCGCGTGTTTTCATTTCTGAAATGTTTTGTAGGCTTGGAAAAAAATTGGGTGCATAGGTTAAAGCAGTCCCTAGGCAACTTTAATGTGCACAACCAGCATTTACTGAGCTGATCACCATCCGTTATCACTGACCTTGGCAATACTTCAAGAATCCTATATTCACATGGATAAACTCTTCTCTGCAACTTCACCAACTTATTAGGGATAAACAGGCTTTACTTGAGCATCTGGCATGTGTGATCCATATCTATCTATTTTTCATTCAGCCTCCTCTTTCCACCTCTCTTTGGACAGTGATTGCTTCTCCTCCATTTCTCCTGCTGTGTGCTATGTAAGTAAGTTTTCAAGAGATCAGTTTATTCAACAGAGAAAGCTGACAGTGAATAATATCCAAAGGAGTGCAAGCTTATGTTACCCCAATTAGTCATGATGAAGTACGTAGAAAAATAAGAAATACAAGGGACCTAACTAAGATTGGGAAAAAAGATCCTTTTCTTTGGGCTAAACTGTACAGAAGATGCTGTTGCCCATTTTATATTGTTCTTTGCTTTGTAATTGTTGGAGAATAAAGCCTGAGTGACTGATACCAAAGTGCTTTTTAAGAACCTTGTTATATTTATATTTTAGTTCAGAACCTAAAGTCAAACATGGATTATGTTGTTATATTGAAAAAGTCTAAAAAAAGCCTTTGTGTATGTATAAAAATAATCTAAGCTGATTATTACTCAGAATAAATAGCTCTGACTAGCACACTCACATTATACTAAAACCATCTCAGTATCATTCTTGGACCAGACTGTACACTTGATATCAGAGAAGCTCATGGCTAGGTATTACTGAAAAATAAATTATACTTATAAATGGTGAGATTGAAGTAAGCATTTCCAGAATAAAAATGTAATTCTTCAAAGGTAAGTTACTCTTTAAGACCACATGCCTAAGAAGTGTTTAGGTTTTTCTTTTTTAAGAGCAGTTTCAGATTTAATATTTCTTCTATAGTAGAATGTGTGTGGAAAAGCCAAGGAGAACACTTACTGCTAAGCCATTTCTCATATTAGTTTCACTGTCTATTCTGTACCTTTTGTATACCAGTAAAATTAATTGCCATTTTTCGAAATTGAGTATTGCATACAATAAAGAGCAGCATTAGAGCACCAAAAAAATAAAACATTATTTAAGTATTCATTATACATGTGTATGTCCTGATTTCAAACATTGTAATAATTTCTTGACCAAGGCAGACTGCTGTACAGTCATAAATTTTTTGCCCAGCAAAGCTGGAGGTTTACAGTTTTCACACTTAGCATTAATACTCTGGGATTATGCAACTGAGGAGTTGGACCAACTAACAACAGTGCTTTTGTTTATGTGGTGTTAAGGTGAAACAGTCCAGTGACAACTGTATTATTTCTTGCCTTTTCTGCCATCCAGCTTGTGCAGTAAGCTCCATGTGCTCTCAGGTTTCACCATTTATCCTCTTTGTTATCACATTGTGTGAATCGGTATAGTTATAAAATAGATTGACTTCTTTTTTTTTTTTTAAGTTGAATTCCTCTTCACAGCAAAGATGCCATGGTTACCATGCCAATCAGACATGGGTAATCAAGGCCATAATAAAGGATCTCAGGTATGTTTGGTATTTGGCTGGAAGATTAAAGCTTTAAAAGTTAATGCCACTAGAACCATTGAGGAAAACAGCTGCAATATGGAACCCAGTAATTTTTTTTTTTACTTCTTTTTAAGGCTCAAGAGGAATGCATAAGGCAATGTTTGTTACTTAAAAGATGTCAGTAGATTTGATTGTCTCTCATGTACACACATTTCTATTCCCCTTCAGAAAACTCCCTTTGAAAACATGATAGCAAGAATCTGGTGTTGTTGATCAGGACTATCTGAGCACAGCACCAGGTTTACTGTTTGTATACTGTGTTTGTCACTGCGATGTGGGACCCATTATATTTGCAATCTTCATAGTCTACATTTTCTTTGAAAAGCAGTTAGCAGCACAGCACAATCCCAGAGCTTGGCTCGTGTTTGTTTTCATCAGAATGCAATAATCCATTCTCGTAGGATGGCTGTGTGAGCCACAAAAGTGTAAATGCCATTCTTGTCTATGCTCTCATTGCAGGTGCTGAAGCAGCTATTTCTCCTTTGAAAGAGCCATGAATCTGCTAGTTGTCAGCAAACTGAGATTTAGATGCTAACTTCCCCTTGTGTTGCTGTGTATGGATCTCTTTTATCCTAATTTCTGTTTGTTTGTTGTTCGGTTCACTGTCTCTGAGTAAGTTAATCTATTTAGACTTTTATGTATACACATGGCTCTGGTTTAGGCTTGTGTTTGCTTTAGGGTGGTAGAAGTACAAGAGTACTCAAGGTGTCTGTTACATGGGGCAGGTTGCCTGTTATGCACACCCCCCCTGGGATACTGGAAGCCCTTGATAACTGCACTTTCACTATTTGGGGTTTTTTTTCCCCTTGATAGCAAGATTTGGTAAATTATTAAAAAAAAAAAAAGTATTAGTAACATGGACTTCATAGTGAGTTGGATTTCTCTTGGTAGGATACCAAGAGGTCCCAAATCATCCAGGGTATCCCCTGTATCTCCTTGTGGGTTACTGCATGACTCCTAACTGCTCCACAATGGGTATTTTGATCCTCTGCCATCTGTGTCTCTACTCATTATTCCAGAGTTATAAAATAGAAACAAAGACCAGAGAACAAGCAAATAAACAGAATAGAGTGAGTCTCTCAAACCAATGTGGAAAAAAATTGCTAATAATTGCTTGTAAATTGATGGTAATTGCTAAAACTCATAGCAATTTGTTTGCTTTACATAAACAAATTACTAAAATATGTTGCTGTGACTTGCAGGTCCCCATTTCATCTCACTCACTAAGTGGTTATGGCTCCACACTTTAAAATACTGTTTATACACAATTCTGCAACAACCTCAGTGTATGACAAACTCACATTAGCATCTCTAACTTGGTGTCTGGAGCATTCACACCCACAGAAGGTCTGTCTGGAAGGCCCCGAAGATCAATGAGAATTTTTCCATTGCTTTCAATATGCTTCCTGTGAATCCCAAAGTGAAGAGTAGCTTGGGGGGAGCTGTATATTGAGCAGGCTGGTACACACAAGTAGGAAGTGCCAGACTGTAAATTTCTGGGGAATGTTTTTGCTTATGAGCCAGACTGAAGGGTTTGGTGTGAAACTTCTGCCTTTGGTTTCCTTAACAGTCCCTCGTGCAGTTGGAGCTACCCAACATTTGGCAACAGTGACAACGAAGGCCTGACCTCCACTCTAGTGCTTCGGCTGCCACAGCATCGCCCCACTCCACATGAGTGAATTCCACATCTAAAACACAACCCTAATGGTTCTTTCATGCACTTCAGTAAGCAATTTTTCTTTTAAATGTGTAACATATGCTATGTCTATGTATTTTCTTCTCCTTCACTGCCCTCTCTTTCATCTCCATTCTCTAAGACAAGGGAATTTTTAGCAATTTTTCCTCTTCTATGCATGGGAACACTGTTCAAACTTGTGCTGTGTCAGTCAAAGCTCATCACTCTGCAGTCAGGCATATCAGCTTAATCCTGCTACAAAGTTCAGATTTTCTAAAAATCTGAGAACTGAGTTTGTCAGCCAACAAACAGCATCAAATTCCTTGTGCTGCATGTTGAGTGATGAAATGTCTATACTTTATTTCTTTTTCTGGCTTCTAATTTCCCAGCAGTTCATATGCTTCTGTGATGGGAACTTCAAAAACTTTCATTAATTATTAGTAGCCCTGGTCAGAGAAATTTAGCTGGAATCATATTCCCCTGGAACATTCAGTTCTGTTATCACAGTACAAGGTCAGTTCTAATTTTGTCAAAATTAACTTTCCAAAAAAGCCTGGAATACATTTCTGTCAATGTTACGGTACTCAAATATTAAGTTTTTATTTCAAACTTTTTTATGTTTGTGATTATAAATTTATAATTTATATGATTAATGATAATATTTATTATGATAAATTTTAAAAATAAAAGTAACTTTTACTTGTAAGTTATTTTCAGAACACTCAAGTGTAATTTCTTGTCTCTTTCTAAACTGAAAATGTTTTCATAAGACAAAATGTTCCCATGTGATCCAGGAAACTCCAGTATAACACTAAGCAGAGAGGACTCTAATACACATCTCAGTAAAATGTCTTGTTGTACAGGCTGCCATAGATGTTTATCACATGTCAGATATTTCCTATTTGATCAAATATAAAGGAAGAAATATTTTGGAAATAATGCACTTGATAGAATGCATTTGCAGTTAAGTTTTTTTTTTTAATATGTGCTATACAGTATATTGTGGATCATAAAAAGAATGCAAATTAAACTAGTTAGTTTAGTCTCAGTGAAGAACAGAGTCAAATGCCTTTTGCTGCAAAACTCAGGTAGCCACCAAATGCATTTAAAGATCTGAAAATATCCCAAAACTCTCAGCATTTCTCAACCTATTTTGCAGTGTGATTTTTTAAATGAAATATTCCAGTGCAAAAGTGTAAATATAAACAGAAGCACAGATTCACACTGTATGAACACTAGATCTTACATTATAGCAATGAAGTTTAAATGGCATCTATCTTTTAATAAAAATATTGTGAAAAACATTTTGTATCCCTCATTAAAAATACAAATAAAATACAGAAGGAATATACAATCAAAAACACATGGCAGAAGTTCTAGGAAATCAGTTTATTTCTTTGAAATGCATAGGTAACTTCTCTGTCTTCCTCAGTTTGCTCTTGATTATCCTGTGTGCTGCACTCTATCAAACTTGCTACAAATTGCTTTTAAACACAGGCTTCTAATTGTGGCAGGGTTTTCCACATCTCTAAATTGAAAATTCATGCAAACATTGGTTGTTAATTCAATAAATGTGAGGCCTGCAAAACAGCACAAGCCCCAGCTCTTATTTTGGGCATTTTGACCCTTCTCAGAACCAACTCCAGTGAATTTCAGTGCTCCAGATTAAAATTACAAAATTAAAATCTTTTTAATGGAGGTCCATTTCAAAATTCAGGTTCTATTTCTCTTTCATAGCTGACCATTGACTTGAGTGAGCCTTCTTGAAAAACTTTGTGCTGTCCTCTGCTAAGTGTTCTTTGGCACACAAAAAGCAAATGGTGAGAATGTAAGGTAAAATCTGTTTGTACTTTTTTTTTTTTTTTAATGGAAGTAATTATAGCTGTTTGCTAATTCCACTGAGAGGATCAAATTCTGCTCTCTAAAGTCCACTGAAACCATCTGAATTCCTCCAAATTCATTCCAGGTAAGTGCCAGAAGAATTTTTCCCCTTGGACTACAAAGACAATTTCAAATGTATTAAACAGGAAATCAGAACTCCAAAAAACAAAGAGTTAATTAGTACACAGCCGAATATATAAACTAAATAAATTATCCAGGACATATTGTGCCCAAAGAAGTGGTGCCAAGCATAGCTATTTTGAAAAGCTGTCAGATGGAGGCGTTTGGTGGTTTGCATAGCAGATAGAGACTGCTGAATGCCTCCCTCGAGCCTGACACCATTGACGCTGTGTAACCTTAATTGCAATCTGATTCCAAACCCTTCTCTCTCTTTTGCTGTTGGCAGTCACGTCTACCTGAGAGTGGACAAAACTCCAGATGCAGTAACTTGAAGCTGTAACCTCCCTCCCTGAACTGATATGTTATAGGAATGCTTAATACTGAAATTGCTTGGAGAGATTAAAATAGCACTTGTCATCTCTCTTCAGAAAAGGAAAATAAACCTGACTTTCCAAGCCGAACGAGACCTACTATAATTATGTGACAAAGCGAATACCAGACACACAGCACCAAAGCAAAGTGTCTAAAACATAAAAGCCAAACAAAACATCCAAGTCTGTCTACTTTTCTCCTCATTTCTGTTGAAATGGTTGACATGTATGCATAAAAAACCATACTTGGCACATCTGCATTCAGAGGCCAATTGTCTCTCTCAAAATAATTCTGATACTAATTGCAAGAATGATCAAGCCTAAGACATACATACCAGTGACATGAGTCAGCAAAAAATACATCCAGCTGTTCTGCCCTTGACAGAGTCCTGGGTCTTACACAACACAAAGCTCTGTCTTCTTTTTCTTTTTTTTTTTCATTTTATAATTTATTTTATTTTATTTTATTTTTATTTTCCTCAAGAACCATGGGTCACAGTTTCATTTTGTCTTTATGATCATTAACTGCAAGGATAAGAAGAATGATTTCACCAGAACATCTCAAAAGAATTACAGTTTGAGTTCAGTGACTCCTAGTCTTTGTACCGCTCTCAGCTGTGAAATGGATCCTTTTCTGCTCACCTCTGTGCTGCCATTGTCTCCCTGCCCTACTTCTCCCAACTTCTGCCCTTTCACCAATGCTTTCACATTATATTGCCTAAAATCTTTAGACTTTCTGATTCTTCCTTAGGATGTGTTCAGCATGTTGCTCTGCTTTAAAGAAAATGCAACAGAAGGAGAAAGAAGATAGGGGATGGCCAGGAACCTTAAATAATCAAAAGATACTTTTAAAAAATTTCCTTTTCAAGATTCATATTTTCTATGCTGTACCCTAAATTATATTGATGAAAAAAGAAAATTGATAAGTTGCCATTATGTCCTGTAAGCTCTAACAAAAACAGATCTGGAAGTATCTTTTTTCCTTTTTATTTTTCATAAAAGGAATTAATTATTATCATGTTTTATATTGTTTTTAAATGTTAATGCAATTCATAGTCAATAGTCTTTTGTTAACTGCAAACCAGTTTATGGTGCAGTATTCCTTGTGTAAATTGGTGTTTTCACTGTACTATTATCCCTGGTTGTGGCAGTCACTGAAAGGAAACTACATCTGCAGATGTCTTATTTATATCTGATGACAATATATATACCACTACTAACATATAGGCTGCATTCTTGGGTGCTGTAAATTGAATTAATCTTCTTGAAGCAGCAGAGCATTAGAACCATTCATTTATCCTAACAAGTGTATAAATCATTTCCCTATTCATGGTCAGTTAGGTATTTCTGTTTTCTCAGTAAATTAGGATATCCCCCATAAGATGCACACTTTCTGCAGCCTTCTTTCCATGTATTTCTTTATGTGTAAAGAGAGTGTTTTTTTCTGTCAGGACATGCATTTTCTGCAAATAACAGGGATGAAACAGGCCTTTTTAGAGTGTTATCAAAATCAGATGAGCTCAGAAAGAGGAAATGTCCTTTCTCATACTCACACTTGACAGAGGGAAACTTGGTGGTTTTCCATTAAGTGAGGTGCTTGATTGTAGTCAGATAGTTACTTAGGTCTCATTACGTGTGGTTAATTTGGCTAAGAATAGACACAATCAAACCAGACATCAATGTCTTAAAAGCCACTCATGGGATAAACAACAGCTTCTTGCTTTAAGCCACTTAATTTTTGCCATCAAATTAATATTTTATTATTCCTTAGAGCCCCTGACATGGTCTTTATGGTTTTAATATGTGCAGCACACCATATACACAAATTCTAAATAGAGTCTTGCAAGTCTATTGAGAAAAGGTGCTGAAAAAAAAGTGTTTTAGTTTCCAGAAGAAGTAACTATGTATAATGTTGTAATAGTTTATTTTAAGTTAAACTGAGCAAGAGAATAAAAGTATAAACAAATACAGTTTCTAGATTGCTTGTCTATAACATTGGCTTCTGTTGTCATCTCTAAATACCTTTTTTTAAGTTGTTGATTGAGTATCCTGCTGGTAACTATAAATTTTATAGCCTAAACCATCCCATATTTCACACAAAACACTTCATAAAGGAGAAAGATTTATAATTTTTTTTCCCTGATCTCAAAATTATCAATTACTGTTCATATAAATTTTTGCATCATTTACTGAGAAGGTATTCATGGCTTTATAGACTCTTTTTTCATCAGTCATTCAGAAGTAAAAGATTTATGAAGTCAAATGTTTTTTATCATGCTCTGATTCATACAAGCACGCTGGTTAAAAGTGGTGATGCTTCAGACAAAATAAATGTTCACAGTAATGAATTTATACTTTTTAATAATGCAGAAGAAGTGAATTAAGAAATAGGGTGACATGAATACATAGAAAAAGGCAGATTAATGTGGGCCAACATTTTCAAAAAGGATATTCATTAATTAATTATACCTTCTCATTTGTTTAATACCTGGGTATTTTTTCTGGATTATTGGGAAAAAAATCCAACTCCTGACACATTTTGAGGCATGACTACATCAAACAAGCAGAAAGGTAATAAATTGTTTGTTCTAGAAATGGCTAGAACATGTCAATAGTAAGCCACAAAAGGAGATTTGAATTCTTTCATATTTAATACAAATCAGGGACCACATAATTAGCAACTTGTAAACACTGTAGAAAATGTACATTTTGAGAAGTTTTCTGCATAGCTCCCAAGGCGTGTTCACTGATGTTGGTACACTGTGAAGGATTTAGTCAGGTGGGTTTTAATAACACAAATGGGATTCCTTTATGCCTCTGTAATATATGCTTCTATAATAATAAGCCTTTTACAGGAATTTACATTTCTGTCTAGCTCCCAAGACATGTACAAGGACTGTTCACATCTTTGTACTAATATGCTTTACACAGATCATTTTACATTAATGTGGAAGTGTACATTTTTTACAGAACACATGACAGGTGGACAGTGTAGTTTCCTGTCAAAAATATGCCACAGAAAGGCAGCTACCAATCTTAGTGGTCATTCGCAAATATCTAGATTAAATTCCACACGGACAAAATCTGATTATCGAGACAGCTTTCTATAAATGATGAGCAGACTGATTATAGAAAAGCACAGAGGATTACAGGAGAATGACCATAAAAAAAGAGCAGAGTTAGAGAGCTTAATCTGAGCAGAGTGGAACAGGCCAACTGCAGCCAAGTAGGGTAGGATGGCTCTATTGGAGCAGAACAAAGTAGGCCAATAGTTTTGGCAGTGGGAAAAGGAGCATGAGCCAAGTCTATCTGGTGGAAAAGAAGAGCTGAGAAGAACTGTTCCTTTGATGAGGAGTGGAATGAGCCAGTCTTTTTTAAAGAGAGAATCAGACCATATTCAGTGAAGGAGAGAACTGTATAGCAACAGCACTTGAAAAGCCTGAAATCAATATTACTTGATTGGAAAGAACTGTAAGTATTATGCCAGAAGAAGCAGCTTTAGGTTGGAAACAGAGTCAAAACCCAAGAAGTACTCCATGTAGAATAGCTTGACATGCAGTCAGACTGCTAAAGAGGAAGTGGGTGAAGCTTAGAGCGCTAGTGGAAATGTGTGTTGATCGATGCTACTGGCAGCAAGATCAGTGATTCAACAAGTGTCTCTCAAGGTATTTGCATTCCATCCATATTTCTGCCCTCTCCTCTGCCTTCCAATGGCACATTGAGAAGCGAGGCAATCACAGAATTTTTGAGGAAGGATTTTGAGAGTAATGTAATCCAGTAATTCTTTCCATTCATTGCAAAGTATGATGCAGAAGTGAAATGAGGGGATTGCTGTAACTGCTCAGTCACAGACAAATGGAACCAAGCAGTAGAAGTTTAAAGTATTTTTTTCATGTATATGAAAGCAAATATTTTCCATTTTATACCTCAGAAGTTTGCACTGCAGCAACAGTAAGCTCTTTCCTTTAAATGTTGAATAGCAAATCAGGGACAAGCAGATTTCTCTGAATAGGTGCTGGGGAGATGCATCATGCTTCCTGTAAGAGAATAATGATCCATGTAACAACGGGTTTTGTGCATTAGTTTAAATATCTTTTATTTTGCTCACACTCTGATGATCTTCAGGTCAGAAAACAACACGAAGTTCAGAAAGCCAGCATGAAGCATGGCCCAGAGCTGCCAGTGGCATCCTCAAGGTATGTGCATTGGTCATTGTGGCCAGAAGTCCACTGGAGTATCTCATCAAAGCAAACTAGAAGTTGGGAACCTGGAGATTAATTTTTAAAAAATAAAAACATAATAATAACCTTATTTTTTCATTTATTCTTTTTTTTTTTGTTTGGTTGGTTGGTTGGTTACTAGCTTGCACTTTATTATGGGTATAGAATTGCCTTGCAAATCCCTCTGGAATGATAAATGGTGGATGTTTTCCCACTTTTTCCTCTCCCAAAGCTCAATCCATGGTTGCGGTAATGATTAATCCTTGAGTATTCATTAGCCTTTCTGTATAATCCTGATCTAGGAATGACAGTAAGGAGGATTCCTTATAACAGAGTGATGTAATACTCTGGGAAATTAGACACTAAGAGTTCCAGTACAATAATGTTACATTAAAGAGAGATAATCACAAGAGGGAAAAGTCTTACAGTGTCACAGCATGCCTATGAGAGTCTCTGGGTTATAGAATCAAAGTGTTTTCTACAATGCCCTGTCCATGTCAAGCTTTAATAAGGCATCTCATCATGACATTAGAAAATCAGACTGAGTTTGCATTATTGGAGTAGCTTCAAGCCAGAACTGAAAATTCTGCTTGTGTCGGATAACCCTAGTTTAAAAAAAAAAAAAAAGTCTTTTTTCATTCTCCAGGGACTGTCTATTATAGGCAAATCACTTGCAAGGAATGAGCTACAATTTGTGGTAAATTAACATTCCTGAGAGTGGATAGGAGCTGAATTTCTGCTAGAGAATGAAGCTGCTCTAGAGACCTACAAGTGATGCTAAACTGGAGCATCCAGGCAGCCATCTGATGAGGATTCATTTTGGCCCACGTGTAAAAATAACAGTGAAGCCGTAACAAAAGTCTCAAAAATTTATGTGTGAAGGCCTATATGAAAAAAAAGCCTAACAATTTCCCTCAACTATGTACAGCAATTAGCAACATAAAAGA
Organism: Phainopepla nitens; assembly: GCA_013400175.1. Classification (NCBI taxonomy): domain Eukaryota; kingdom Metazoa; phylum Chordata; class Aves; order Passeriformes; family Bombycillidae; genus Phainopepla; species Phainopepla nitens. The sequence goes on from VXBQ01016894.1 coordinate 1,147,814, forward strand.
TGCAAAAGAATTGAAATATCACTTAGTAAAATGTTTAATAGAAAATAGGCAAGCAGGGAGCACTGGGAGTAAAGCAAGAAGGATGATAATATGTAGAATGCCCTTATGATATCTCAATTTAAGACTACCCTGAAAACTTTTCTATCTGCATCAACTATTCAGATTTAGCTTCCTCTTTCCTCATTTTATAAAGGACTTGAACTGCCTGCTTGATATTAAAAGCAGTATATAAATTGAAATTCTATTATGCTTCAGAGCAGATAAAGATACTGCAAATGCTAAAAAAAACTTTCAAATGAGACACATTACAGCTGGAAATGCAAACCACAGTAATCCAAGAAGTTTTGGGGGTTTAGTTCTGCCAAAGGAAGAGAGAAGTCAAGCGTGACATTCTAAACAATGAAGGAAGGGCTATGAAACAAAATCATAGAGGAGAGTAAACTAGCTGGATAACAAACAGAAGCACACACTGTCACACGAGTCCAAGAGACCAGGCAGAAAACCAGCAAATGAAAATCATCAAGCAAATTATAGACATATTAAATGTCTCTGTGTGGGGAGGAAAGGGGCAAAAGTTAGTGACACAGAGAGAGAGTCATTGGATGGTTATATTTTACAGCACATGCAGAACACTTGGGGTTTGTCACAGTTCACACAGGGCAGTAATGAGGGCATCCTAAATATTAGATAAAATCTGGCCATGTTGGACTCAATGTGCATTTTGACATTGATCCTAACAGAGCCAAGATTTCCTTCATTAAGGGAGGGCTTTAATACCCACCTCAATAAAGTAGGAAAAAGGAATATTTCATTTTGTAGAGGGCAAACTTGGACTCCAGTAGACAAAAGGTCATATTCTTTTAAGCTTTGTTGCCTCTGTGAGGTCTGGAGACTTTGAATTTTATCAGCCCTGTGTCTAGCATGTAGAATAAGATCTCAAGACACGGTTTAAGCGTTCAGCCTTTCACTGCAGTATTCAGGTGGAATTAGTTAGGTAACAAATCAAGAGCACTGTTTTGAGCTAAGCCAACAGGAGTAATCTTATGCTGCACATTGAAAAAAAACCTTGGGCTTCCCCAGACATGCCTAATCAAAAAGCCCATTTAATGATTTTGGGGGTTTTTTTAGCAAAAACTCTGTGAATAACTGAGAAATTACTGGCTAATTAGCTCAGGCGTGGCACAACATGAGCACAGCCACATAGCATTGTTTCAGATCAGAAGGTTCTCATAGTTTACCAGAAAAAATGCCAGAGGACACAATTATCAGTACACAGATGAGAAATAACTTAGGAAATACAAAGTCAAGCAATCTGTAAGCCAGCCCTTCAAACTCCAGGAAAGAGGGAAACAACTCCTAGGCATAAACATTTGTTTGTATCCCTTGAGTGAACTGTGGATGATTTTTTTTCCTTTAAAGAGATGTTGGAGGACTTGTTGAATGCATATTAAACAATTATTGCCAAAAAACCTCTGAAATAAATACTGGGAGTACATCCTAGAACACTTACCCCTTTTCATAGCTGAATGCCCTGATAAAATTGAGAACCATGTAGTATCTTTCATTCTTCCTGCTGATGAAGCTACTCTTGCTTTGTTTGCTGTTTTTATTATTTGTTATCATACAATGTTACCAAGAAAGAAGGTGTATATTAATTCCAGAAAGTCTGGTGACTCACTCATTGTGGTGATTATGGCTTGTAAACCTTCTGATGTGTGGAAATTAATAGTTCCCAGGAACTTAAGTGCTTCCTTGTATAGTTTTTGGTTTCTGATGATGCTTAGAGAGATTTCCCACTTGCTGAAGAATGTGAACAATGCATCTCTATATAGACTAAAAGATGTGCCAGGTAGGGAAAAAAAAAAAGTGTTTTTTGGCATATAAGACCAGAATTCATAAGGGGATTTAAGGATTATTGGACCCCAGATCTCAACTAAGTCTCATTTTCAGTAAGTAAGGCATATACAAACACTCAGTTTGGAACTGGCTGGACTATCAAAGTGTTCCAGCCCCCAGACTCTGTCTGCAGCCAGCTGGAAGCTGACTCTGCTTTCCCTAAACCAAGGATTACATAAGCACTATTTCATCCAAAATCACCAAACCTTCAGCTCCTGAAACCTTTGGTAAAAAGCTCGCCAAACTTTGCCTGAAAGTAAAGGAGCAGTAACAAGGTCTGTCCCATTCCCTGAGCTGCAGCTGCAAGGCTGTGGCTGTAGCTGGATGCAGGAAGGATTTCTGTGCGTGCCTCCAGCTTCTTGGACCTATTTCTACAAAATGTGCTTTTGATCTCCCAGATCTCCCAAGGTTTTTGATTAATGAACTAACCCTCCATCTTCCTTGCTGCTGGGACTTTCCTCATGACTATTTGTCCTGGAGTCTGGCAGTCTTTCCCTGGGCAGTTTGTGCATGAATTATTACAATGTTCCTAATACAGGGATCAACAAAACACCCTGTCTTATTAAAAACAAGATTTTCAAAATTATTATTTATGTATAGAGTTGCCTACTAAGACGTTGGTTTCAGTTATGGTTGTTATATTTCATACACTCCATTTTCTGTTTCTGTATCAGCCAGGGACCTCTCTTGGAACCTTTGTAAGAAAGAAATTAAAATAGAAAGTAAAATTTTGTATTTCAAATAATTTTGAAGTTGTTGAGCCGCTACAATTTTAAGGTTGAATATCCATACACCATTGAGCCAGACTAGAGTAAATATCAATCTGGAACCAAAAATACCTTTTTTTGCCCCCTACTTGAAAAAAACCCAATTCTATTATCAGCCTAAGTTTCTGACTTACATTTATGTAAAATTAAGTTGTATGCATTTTTTCCACATTTCTAATTGTTTCTTCACCTTTTACTACCATAATTAGAGCTGTATTACGGATGAGGGAGATAAAAAGGTTAAGTACCAATACATTAAAAATAATATAAAAAACCTGCTCAAAACACTTCTCAAATATGTAGAGCACAGGTTACATTTAAGTAATTGGTATAAAAGTTTTAATTATGTTAACATTGGCCAGACTATATAATTTACCTTAAGCTGAACCATTCAAATCTTGCACTCTGAGTCTGACAGCGGGTGAGCAAGGGTCAATGCACATATAACATACAAATAACCAGTCAATCAGCTGTATTCAGCCAGTAATTATGTAAGGTGTTTCATCATCTCTGCCTCCTTATATCTCTGCTTGTGAGCTGAGTCTGGGAGTTGCCCCCACCATCTGCACCACAGCTGCCACCTGCCCTGGCAATACCGTGACCAAGTGAAACGTGCCCTGCAAAGGGGAACTCTCCAGGGCAGTCTGGGGGTCTCTCCTTTTAAGAATTGCTGCCAGAAAAGACAAAGAGAGAGGGAGAGAGACATGCATAAAACTAGAATAATACGTTATAAGGCTGATGATCATAATTAATGCTCAGTTCTCCTTGAAATTCAAGTAGTTAGATATAGAATTTGCTCATTTTCTCCTGTAGATAGTCATACAGCTTCAATGTGCTAAAAGCTGAGAGGTATTATCAGGGAAAATCAGTTAAAGAAAACAAAATATTTTATTGCCAAAAAATCACAATATAACTCATAAAAGAATAACATTTTTAAGCATGAGGGTCTGTTTATTGGGATTCATTCACTGAATGAGTTATCAGCTTGATACATCAAAGCAAGGCAAGTCTCCTGAGAACAAGATTGGGTTTTACTGATTTTAAAGCCCCCATGCAATTAGGAAACAAAATCTGAAGAAAAAGAGTCCTGAGTGCACAGAACTTTTTTTGTAAAATATATCCTACCATTGTATGTATAGAGAAAGACATAGATATCAAAACATTACAAAAAAAATCCTAAAAAACCCCCACAACCCAAACAAACAACAAAATAGAAGAACAGAGAAATGTATATTCAAAAAATAAAGGTAATAATATTTCATAAATGCAGAAGTATAGGTGGGCTACTCCCTGCTGGAGAGTCATTTTCAGGAACTAGCAATGTGGTTATGTTTAATTCCCAGTTGTGTCTTTAAATATTTACATCATTGTTTTAGTAACCCTTCTACTGTTAAAAGCTCTGCTGATCTGAATTGTGGTAAGGATTCAAAATTAGCAAGATTTGAGTCGTTTGAGAAACAAATTACTTGCAGCATCTAGTTAGGAATTGCTTCTCCATTGCCTTTATGTTCTCCTTTCTTTTTTTTTTCTTTTTTTTTTTTTTTTTTTTTTTCCTAATAAATGGGCCACAAACATTGGGTATAATAGACAACAGTGATTAGGCCTAAACAATCTTTTAAAAGGAATCCATTAAAAACCTTTTTTGGAGCCCTTATCTTTTATTGTGGACTGTTTAGCGACTGCATCATGAAGATCTGTGAAAGTTATAGAGCCTGTGTTCTAGGAAAATACATACAAGCGTGGGAATAATTTGAACATTGTGTATATAAGCAATCAGTCCTTCCAAGGTCAAGCCACAAATTTGCACAACTAAGAATTTGCCAGGGTGCATAACCTGGTAAAGTCCTACAGTCTAATTCAAATATTCTTTTTCAATTTTGTCTAGTTCAGACTGAATATATTTTAAAATCATGTATTTGAACAAAAAGCCATGAAATTAGAATCTTTCATTGAAAAGTATAATTAATAGAAAAGAAGGTAATAAATCTAAACTAAGTTTCATCTTAAGAAAAATTAAAAGAAAAACAAATATTTAGAGAGAATTTTGGACCTGATATGCAATAGGAAAAACATTATTTTCAAAGACTGAAAATTAGTTTTGTCTCCTATGGAAATTTTACAGCTGTCTTTCTCCTTCAGCCTCTTCACTCCTTGCATCATGCAGCACTTTTTATTGTTGTTCTAGCATTTGGGAATTCCAAAATTCTCTAGAATTCTCTCTATATCTTCATGCCTCCCAGTTCCTCCAATTCAGGGAACAGCTGTGGAAGAACAGAGCAGACATATCAGACTTTAACTAATGAAAATAATTAAATAAAGTATTAAAATTTGCACTCCTTTATCAGTAGTTCCAAAATGAGATAGTAAATAAAGTTGCAGCCTAATTAAACAATATTCATGTTATCTTATCTATTTCTTCCCGAGTGCACTAGACAGCTATACCTTACAAAACAGGTATCAGAGATGCCTAAGGAGTAAATTCTCATTAGGGAGGTGCTCTTAAGCATGAATCTTCTTGTATGTCATACAAAACACCTTTAAAATGCAATTCTACACCTTTTGTAGCAAAGTACAAATAAGGTACATAGAATAAAATGGTAAAGCAGAATAAAGATATGTTGCCTGTTAATTCCTAGCATGAGATGTTTCTCCAATGACAAAAGCAAGGGACTCCCACATGGAATGCTATTATTTCCATCTTATCATCTCTCAGTGAGGTACCACAAGTCCCAGCATATTAGGGTTTTTCTTATCTTCCCACTCGAGCGGTCATGTGCCTGTATCAGAGTCCCAAACTTCACTCTAAAACAGAAATGCTCTTGCATTCATTTTGGGGTGTGAATTGATTCATGACTCTTCACAGCTTGTGTTGCTAGTACAATTTCTAACCTACTTTAATGTCATTATCTAATAGCAATAAGGGATTTCGATAGCACAAGCAACAGCTCAGAAGTGTAACTACCTCACACAACAGAAATTTACTGGAAAATAAAGCTATATTTCAAGCACTTACCATGGTTGCTGTTTCAAAAACCTGTGACTAGCACCTTATTTCATCCCCAAACATGTCATTTTGACTCATTCATCAAAAGCACTTACTTCAGTCTCAGGCAGCTGCAAAACCATTTGAGGTTATCTTGCCAGAGAAGGAGCCTTCATATCCTGCTTGACTTAAAAAGCACCTTTGCTCTTTACATACCGGAAGGTAAATACACTATAAAAATGCCAAGGCCTACCACAGTTCAGATATTTGAGAGCCTCATGAAGAAAAGGCACACAGAGAACCTGAGTAGATGCTGCCCATGAACTTTTCAAAGAATGCAAGAACATAATTCTCGCGTCTCTGAGGTGAGCAAGTCATCAGCTCACTCCTAATTCATTCCGCTCTTAACAAGCTTATGGAGCAAAGCATTACAAAGAAATGTGTGCTTTAAAGAGAGACCAACAGCAACCCCACTCCCCAGCTGTGCTGTGAATCTTCTCAGGAGACAAGAGCTATTCATGGCGCCGTGTAGCATTTATTATTAACAGTAAGTCGCAGCAGCAATATAATTAAAAATTCCTTTCATTTCTTTCACTTTGCAAAGCAAAGGATGAGCAGGTTTGAACAATGTTCCTAAGGATAAAGCAAATACCCAGTCAGGCTCCAGAGATGGTACCTTCCTAGCAAATGCTATGCCTGTGTTGAGATCTCCCTGTTCATGAAGATATGAGTTCCTACCAGAAACGATAACAGATGCTTACATTTACCAGCATTAGCAGATGCCCCTTTATTAAAGACAGCATCGGAGCGAACTCTTTGAGTTTGAATTTCATAAAGTTTGTTAAGGATACATTTTTGAAAACAGAGAGAAACTGTGTTTAATGATGTTCACATGTTTCCCCAAAGAATGAAAGCTGATATGTGCAGGCGTCGAAAGGATTACATTCTAATTTCATTACAGTGGGGGAAGGTACCTAGAAAAAGCACAAAAGTAAATGCTGTTGACCTCCCTGACAAGAGGCTGAAAAGGAACCTCTTCTGGGAAGCCAAGACTTTTTGCCTCTGTAACAACTGGGTAGGTGATGGCTGTCTTGGAAAATTTATGGTATCATTTTATTTATAGCAGATGTCCTCTAAAAGCAAACAGTTTTGCTTTATGCTCCACAAATCTTATGGATAATTGCACAATGTAATGGGGAGGCTCAGTAATGCTGCAAATAGCAAAATTATTTTCTAAAATTGATTATGAATGAAAAGAGAAAAAAATGTCCTGATCCTGATCTGAGGCTTGAAGATAAAAGGTTAATCAAAACAAGACTTGCCAGTGCTTTCTAGAAACTTGTTGTTTTAAGTGCAAAAGGTAGAAGTTGAAACTTTGTATGGAGCCCACTAATTAAATTTTTGTATACCCCAAACAAGTCTTGCAGTTCCAATAAAGATGAGCAGATGCCAAAATAAGCCTCAAATAGCACAAGTAGTTATGATCACAGTCCTATAACCCAAGAGTTCATTTTGGAAATGTAACTTTTTGTTCAAGGATAGTCCTACTTGCATCTCTTGTTCTGCCTAAGTGAAACAAGTTCAAATTATCAATTCCATTTTCTTAGTGGAACTCATATGATAAACTTCTTTTTCACTTCAGCTATAGTGGCTTTTTTCCATGAGAAGACATTGATGAGCTGCATCTTGCAGAAACTGCATAAACTCAAACCAATTAAAATAATCAAGAACAATTAAATCAGATGTAATCTCATGGAAAAGTTTTATCAATACAGAGGATGATTAAAGAGGAAGCATCACCTTTCAATATCAAAACTTCTATTTCCCAAGTTAACCTCCTACCAGTTTCAAAGACAATACTTGAAGTCCTTGGATGTGAACAAAACCACTGTTGATGGGGTGTTTGCTTCCTTCATTTTTCCCCTAATTAGCAAAGTTGAAGGTGGAAATAAATGAATTTTTTGAAAGTAAAATAGAAATGGACAGAAATAATAGATCTGTGAATTTGCTGTTCATTATGCATGGTTTGTAAGAATGCATATTTCAAAAAGAAAGTCATTAAAGTAATTCTGCTGTTCTGTTTTGCAGGTCTTCATGACAGTTTAAGCAATAAAATGGTTTAATCTCTCTGGATTGCAAAAACTGAAACCCCTGACAAGGACAAGAGATTAGCAGAATTCATAATAATATATTTTTACTTATGTCACATATTTGTAATTTCAAGGACATGGTTCACAATGACCCTATTGTAATGTTGCCTAGGCATTGTTCTACACTGATTTGCATTAATATCTACAGAAGAGTTTTCCTCTCCTAGTACTGCTTCAGAGGCTATGCTTGTCATTAAAATTCTGGTCACAGATGCGGGTTAAAATATCTCTAACCTTTACAAATGTATTATGTGGCACTACTGACATAGCTTTTATTGCAGATAAAATCTATAACAAATCCTGTGTGTGACAGGAGAGGAACATGATTTTGTATTAAACTCAGATGACAGAGATGCATTCCCTGCTTGTACTTTTAAAATGCTTTGGATATAGTAACAATGAGTTAGGCTTTCTACTCCATTCCTGTTAGAAAGCCATTACATCTATTCTTTTCCCTTTTTTTTCTGCTTTGGTACTTTAATAAATTCTTCTTAAACTGTCTTTCAGGAGACGACATAAAAGAGTGGAAATATTTCAACTCACCTCCAATTTTGGTTGAATACATCAGAAGTAAACAAGAAATCAGTTTATTAGGATAGGCTATGTAATATTCATCAACGAAAATCTTTTATAACCTGCATTGAACACAGACCACGATCTTCTATTTCCTAACTTCAATTCATATTCATGTCCAAAAGGGTCTCACATTAATATATTTATTTCCCAAGTACTTTTTGCACATTCCACTATATAAACTGTATTTTGACCATGGCTTGACTTGCCCATACATGCTGCAGGAAGGTAATGCTTTCTCCATTGTTTTAGTCACAGTACTGTAATCCTGGATATTTCTAAACAAGGTTTCCTCAGTTCGCAAAGTGAAGGCATGTGTTGAAACTAGTCTCTAACAGATATTACTCCCCAAAACTTATTAATTTTTTCTGCAACAACACTACCCTTCTTGCTTATATCAACTGGGTCTGATTCCATCCTTGTCGCAAAATAATGGTTTCCACTGGATAAGGTGAGAGTTCCCTTATATGGGAGTAGCTAATACCAAAATCTTACACCAGCTCTAGTACTGTAACTTTGTCCTTGAGAGAGGGGAATCTGTTGTGCAGCTGGAGGAGAGGGTTTGCTGTGGGTTGAGACCTAAATATCACAAGTTTGTTGTTCTTTCCATGTAGAAAGGGAGGCTTGACCAGCTTGTGATGTCACACACTTTAGGATGAGTCTGCCCCAAGGAGCATAATACAGTATGGTAGTCCTTTTCACAGCAGAGTTGGGATCTGTGTCAGAGCTTCTGACCATATTAATACATTATCCATATGTTTATATAAATACAAAAGCTTACTACTTCTTATTCTGTTTTTAAAGGAAAGGAGGTCATACCAAGTGATTGCTGTTGCTTCATCTGTCAGGGTGGACTCACAAAATATATTTGAATCCCATATTTACTGGTGGAAAGGACAATATCTGTGTAAGTAGATTACCTTTAATTCCAATGTGTTTTCTTTGGGAAAAGGAAGTGGAAAAGGGGGAAAAATTAACCAAATAATAAATTAAATTAAATTAACTAATAATGATTACGGCATTTTTAGTTTCCACCTTAGGAACCAGCCTGCAACGCACGTACACAGGAAGTGTATCTAATGTGAAATCCAGTGCCAGGACTCTTCAGATCAGTGCTAATAGGTCAGTGTGCACTGGTAAAATGCTCGTAAGGGCCAGGGAGTATTTCACTCAGATGCTGTCAGATCTCTGGATCTTTGGCTCTCAAACATTTTGTATGTCCTTGTACAGCCCCTAGCACCTCAGATGTCCAGGAGCAGTCTAGGGTTGTGGAGTAATTCATTGCACATGCAGGGAGGAATAAACTCTGAAAAGTTTACACAATTGTCTGCAGAACCTTGCAGAAGCAGTCCTTATTGACAGTAATAAAGATAGAGAGAAAGTCACATAATTTTTTGTTAATCAGTCATGCTCAGTGATGAAAGGATGTCAGAAGAGAACCAAACAAAAACCAATGAAAAGATGGCATGGGAAGTTACAGAATTACTGAATTTAGAAAGGTATGATGGGTGGTATTTGGCTGATTAGGTTGATATACTCTTGAACTTGAAGGTTCCCAATGCCTTTTTCCCTTCCAGAAGGGAGGTATTTTGAAAGGGAACTCTCTCAGCCTGTGATGTATCAAAATATGTTGTTCAGCACAGAGGTGTCCGGTGGGCAGTGCTCACTCCTGTTGGCATGGGACAGGGCTGTGCAGAGCTAGCAGAGAACCCTCCAGGGCACTGGCTGCACACTCAGAATGCAAACAGACAAAGTGACAGCAAGCACTCCAGTGTCTTTAACTGCTGTGCTCTTCTTGTCTAACCCTTCCTTCAGTGCAGCAAGGAGGTGTCCCAGGACCTGGGGACTGGATATTCAAGTGGGAGAGCCGGGATATGGCCACCACTGAGTGGCCATCTGTACCTGTCCCCTCCGTGCGAGGCTGCTGAGTGCTGGCACTGCAGGGAGCAAGGGAACAGGCCATGGAGCAGATGCTTTGGGCACCACAAATGGGAAGTCAGCTCTTCCCAGTGCCCTCTCACAGTTAATGTTGCCTTGTAAAGTCTTAAGTCAACTTCTGTTCCTAGAGAATCGCACGTTAAGTATACATATATTTTGACATTCCAATTTAGGCACAGCAGAATGTACGCTCAGTGACACATTTCCTTGTCTGAAAGAGTGTGAATTAAAATCAAGAACTCTCAAGTTATTTCAGTGTTTCAAATTATTTAATTGAAAACTTTTGCACCCTTCTCAGATCAATTATTTAGCCAGACAACTGAAAAACAAAATCTTTGTAAAATAATTTACTTTACCTGTGATAGCAATGAAATGTTTCTTTTGAGAGTTGCAAGAATGAGAGGGGCTTCTTGATGAAATGAGGATTATGTAGAAAAGAGGTCCCCACCCTGCTCTTGAAGTTTCTCTGAAATTCACTTACTTAATAAGACTATGGGAACAGATACCATTTTGTTGTTGTTTTTGTTTTAAATTTCTTTAATTTAGTCATGATGCTAAATAATTTCCAGAATTCTTCATGCAGTAAAGTAATTTGAGATTTGCAGAGAATATTCATTGAGGCCTTTTCTAAATACCAAATTTCTCTACCTTTAGAGTGGGAATGATGATGCCAAATCTATTTTTTGGAGAAAGTCTAAAGTTTGGGAAATTCTAAAGAAAAGTGTTATGTGAAAGGTATACATACATATTATTTGTATTACAATACAGTTTCAAATATTTTATTCATTTAAACACATGTTCTATAATTAAAGAACTTCCTGATATTATTTCGAATTATATTTATTAAATATATTGTTCATATACATTCTAATATCAACACTAAAATTCTGATGAAAGATGCCCAAAAGGTTTCCAATTAATGTTATTCACTTATTGTCAGTTTCTAACACCACTGACAGCAATTTCATAGAGATGTTAATGAATTTTACATTATATTCATGAGAACGAATGTCTTTCTCATCAAATAAGATGTATGAGGTTCTGGCCAGAAAAGTGCAACTGCGTTTGCAAAAATGTTAAGACGTAGCACATTTCTGAGAGAACAATTTGCAGTGTGCATGGAAGAAAGCTGATAGCACTTGATTATATTGTAAATTACATAATTCTTCTCCATATACTATACTTCTACTAAAATAGGAGAGGGAGTTTGCCTCTGTTTAATGCCTTTTTCAGGGCTACTGAACACAGACGGATACACATGTATCAGTCTAAACCTTTGTGTCAAGGAAAATAGAAGTCACTATAAATAAAATTCCAAGGCATTTCAGTCTTCACTCTCACTAAATTCTGGATGAAAAAAAGTCATAAACAACTAAAATAGAAACTACTTTTATTTCATTTTGCTTTGGAAACAATTGCAGAAAAATATTGAATTCCCACTTTTGGCAAAAAACCCCCCAAACTTCTTAATTATAACAAAGACTTTTGTTCCAATTTTTACTTGATTTTCTGTAAACGGTTTCCTTTAAATACAGTCTATCTTTATAGCCTCAAGAACAAATACAGCCTGATTCAGATGTGTGACACACTATTGAAGTCAACAGAGTCGCCTCTGTATTTCATGGATTTTTTTTTCCATCTTTGTGTGTGTCATATATTGTCATGTCAGTGTGATTGAAGACAAATGAGCTCCACACAGGCCAGATCCTGACAGGTACTGAGTGCCAGAAATTCAAACTAGCTTCAAAGGAAGCACTCATTACCTCCCAGCATATCTGGCTCAAAATACAGTATTTTACCCTAGGAAATACTTTGAATAGTACAAATACTGACTTTAGCCAACTGCCAGAGCCAGCCTTAGTGGTCCTGGATAGAACTGTGACAAGTTGCATTTGGTTCATCTATTGGTTTTTTGACACCTTTTTCTCTCCTCTCCCTTCTCCACCATACACATATAACAACTATTTTTCATGCAATTTTGCCCTGTAAAAACCAAAATGGATTTCAGAAGTCTTTTGGAGGGTAAGATGTAGACTTATGCTGCACACAAAGTCTGAGTCCACCTGTGTGCCTCTGTCTCTCAGGGGTTTTTGGGGCAGGTGATATCTACAATCCCCGGAATCCTTTCTTTTTGCAAAAGTGGAACCTGGCTGCCTCTAACTGTCATCATCTTGCAGAAGTCCCTGTCATCTTAAAGGAAAATGGCAGCAACAAACTTATGTCACCTGCTCCAGGAACTGAAATGTTCCTCTCCTTTCCCAGCTGTCCCACACAGTCAATGATTCAATTCTTCCAAGAGCAAATTTTTAAAAACTTGCTTGGTTCATCCAGAGGAGCTTTATAAGTTGCCCTTGTTCCTGCACGGTAAATTTCGGAGCTAAGCCCACTAAAGCAGCAAAGACCTGCTTTCAGCTACAGGTAGGGGAGAGAAGCAGAGTTGGGTTATTTCAACCTGAGCCAGGACTGGCAGAGCAGAGAGCTCTGCTGTGCAGTCCCATGGCTGGAAACAGCACCTACACATGACACGACTGAACCTGCTCTCAGCTTCTTTCAGCTGCTCAGTGCTGTCACAAACTGCAGCACCTCTGACAACCCAACCCAAAGTAATCCAAATTATATTTGCTGTGATAAATATTTTGAAGGGTTCCAGGTGTGAGCAAATGGACATAATCCTCCTCACCTTTTCCCAGATTTTTCCAAAGAGATGACTTGTCTGCATAAATTAGATTTTCTGAATAAAGTGCTGGTACTGTAATAAAACCACGAACATTAATAACAGGACAAAGCGTTCGACAAGGTGTCATGAAACAGTGACATAGTAAGGAAAAGGTGGGTAAGCTTTACACTCCTCATAGAGTAATTTCTTTGCATTACCTAACCCAGTGGAAAAGGCTAAAGTGATTGCTTAAATTCAATCTTCAATATTGCTTCTCTGCAAAAATAAATGTGATGAATTAAAAAGTAAGACTTGCATGAAGAATAGGTTTGCCTGAATTCCTGAGCAAACAGAAAACTAGTCCAGAAAGATTTCTTTAAAGACCGATCAACTAATTTGTTTGACCTTATTAACCCTTCCTTAGCAATTTTGTTGATTTTTGCCCATCATCCCTCTGCTTCAAATCAGCTTCCACACTTATAAGGAATACAGTTTGGTAATATGCAAATCACTTTTAATGAAAAGAGCTTCCTAAAGGCAACCAGAGAACTAAAATTTTTAATTCATTCAGGTGCTGCCCAAACTCTTTTCATTCACTTCTGAAAAGGATGAGTTGGGTTGCTAAAACAAGTAGTGAGAGGAAGCAATAAAAACACCTTGGGAAACAACTCTCCTTGGTTAAAAAAAAAATAAGAAAAGTTGCAAGATTTTCTGTTCAAATCTCCTGGGATGAGATTTTCAAAACAATGTCAGCATAGACATCAAATTGTCACTAACTGTAATGGCAAATGGGTATCAACATCCATTAAGTGCTTGTTAAAAAGATCCCAAAATAAATGTGTTCATCTTTGACACTGCAAACACAGCCCTCCTGATACTCAGCTGGTATAAAAGATGACAGATCCATTTAATTAATCCATCTTCTCTGGAAACTTGATGTTGCTTCTTCACAGGTGAAACCTCAGTTCAAAGGTAAAATGGAAGGTTGGGGGCCTAGCCTGCCCTAGGTGACTTGGATTGCTCTTTGAAGGAATGGTTCTTTCTTTCTCTCCTTTTATAGTACACAATTAGTTAGAAGATGAGTCTCCTAGTGCAGTATTTAAATTAAATTTTTAATGCCAAGTTTTATTAATGTGCTACAGGATTAGCAAGAAATTAAAATTCTTAGTCTTTCAAAATATATTTTTATTTACGTGTTTGGCCATAGCCCCATTAAATAAATGTTAGAATCACAGAATGATAGAAGGGTTTAGGTTGAAAGGGACCTTAGAAGTCATCTAGTTCCAACCCCCTGCCATGGACAAGAACACCTTCCATTAGACCAGGTTGCTCAAAGCCCCACCCAACCTGGCCCTGAACATTTCCAGGGATGGGGCATCCACAACTTCCCTGGGCAGTTTCTCCCAGGAGCCTTCTCTTCCCCAGGCTGAAGAGCCCCAACTCTCTCGGTCTGCATAAGAGAGCTACTCCAGCCTCTGATCACCTTTGTAGCTTCCTCTGAACTCATTCTAACAGGTCCATGTCCTTAAGTGGGGTCCCCAGAGCTGTTTAATTTTAATGCCTTTGGAGCTGCTGTTTAACAATTAATTTTATGTGCTGTGTACAGTTACATTGAAATTATTAGAAACAGAAAATATGAGACTAAAGAACAGCCCTAAACCTTTCAGGAATCAAGGTATGAAATGGGAACATTCTCAGCTGAGTGTTATTTAATATACTTGATCATCATACTGTTCCTGAAATTAAATAGCAACTCTCAAAATGGTGCTTGAAAAATGAACATTTCATATCCTAAAATACTACACTGGTAATTGGGGAGAAGAGAGGAGATTGCTGTATGTTGTTGACACAAATATTGTTGTGTTCACTTGACTAATCTTCTGTTCTTCTGCACAGACCAAAACTAACAGACTCTGTTGAAGGGGGATGAAACAGGAAAAGAAACAACAAGAACTCATGCCAGGAAAATACCAAAAGTCTCCAAGTGAGTCAGTCACTGAAAACATCTATCTGTAATGTTAACAGATCTATTTTTTCAATCACAAAGACAAAGGTGAGAAAGTGATGAAGTCATTAGGCAGTCCTGAGCTGCAGAAAAGGCCCTGAGATGCCTGGAGGAGAGGACTTGGTCCTCCAGGAAGACGACTGGGCATGCAAAACTTGGATCAGGGTGAAGCACTAAAAGGACTTGCAGGGGAATGGAGGGGAAGCCCTGCTGCAGGTCAGGAGGCAAAGACCCAGGGAGGATGATTTAGATATCACTGCCACTGAAAAATTGTGAGGGAATTATCAGATATCCAGCTCACCCCTTGAACCATTCCAGCAATTACAGGCAACACCACTAATATATTTACAGAGAGAAGAGGCATTGGATCTTTTGTAATGACAATAGATTCACTCTTTTGTCTTGTTTGATGGCATTGTATTCACAAGAAACAAGTGAAAAAAGTCCTAAGCAACTCTGAAAACAAAGCTCCACTTCACAGAAACTCACTGATCTCTTTCTTTCACACAGTTTAGCAGATGTGATTTGTTGCAGTTGGTCATTCAAAAAAGAGATGTGACAGAGCTGTATCAAATATTATCAAATGTGATATCAATCAATGTAATCAGATGTGATGACAACAGTATTACAGAACTCACTGTGAATTCTGATAAAAAATCTTGAATACCAGTAGATAACACTTCTGCAATAGAGGGCTTCTGAAATTTTTGCTAATCTTAGTAAAACAGAATCCCACATAAAACTAATCAAATGTCTTGGATGTTTTTACTTATCATTCATCATGCTGGTTTTTATTTTTATTTCTTGCTGAATTCATCTAAATACATAAAAGTTATCACTCATATATCTAAAAAAGAAAAACTTCAGGCACTTTAGGAATTAAACATAATAGTTGTTGCAAGGACTAGCTGGTCCTTTGAGGTGGATAATAAAGACAGAACAGATTTATGAAAAGAAAAATCTAAAATAATTTTTGTTTTAAACAATTAAAAGAATATGTACATTTAGTTTCCATAGATTTTTGTAATATTTGTTTTCAATTTGTTTTTAAAAAATATTGGAAAGTGAATAAGAATACAATTATTAATAGAATAAACTTTCCTGTATTGCCTTTTTTGCTTCTGTAATTATGAAATTTATGGGTGGACTTCTTGCATACTCTTATTTGGAAGTCAGTGGTATTATATCTTATTCTGTCACCTGATATTTATGGTAGTTTTTCTTTCCCTATATGATGTTCCTCAGAGTCCTTTCCAATACTCAGAGCCTCACAAAATATAAAACTGTTTCTCAGGGTCAGTTAGCATAGTTATACATAACATCATGTCTATGTGAAAGCATTCTATCCTTAATATGGAGATATCCTGAGTTATTTTTATCTCATTTCCTATCTTTTCTTGCTTTTTCTACTCTATACACCATTTTGAACAATTTCTTAGTTTTACTAGACTTTATTTAAAAAACTGTAGCTTCTATTATTCCTGTTTAACTAATGAAATTTAATTAATCTCCTGTTTGGCAACTTCTTGTCTTAGTCTGGTTAAGAAATGTATTTTGTTTCCTTCTGAGCACGGTAACAGACTGGCACCAAGAAATGTGTTGAGGCCATTTATATGCAGATGATCTTCTGTCCTGCTTCTTTCACTAGGTGCCATAAATTAGCATTCAGATTTTGCTACAATTTTGTCAGGTTTTTAAACTCATTTCATATGTATTTAATCCCACATCAGCTTCAGTTCTTCTGCAATATGTGCCATATTGTAGCAGCTTTTTGGCTGCCACTGATGATCTTCACATTCCTTTAGTGTGAGGTTTTAATTCTGCTAACACCTTTGTTAATGAAATACATTTCACTTAATGGAATTAAATGTATAGTCTGTCTACTGCTCATTATACTATCCAGTCTTAGAGTCTGGATTTAAATTTCACCCTTCTTCCATAAAGATTATCCACCAAATTTTGGCCTAACAGGCACTCTGTTCTTTGTATAAAGTGTGGGAAAGCTGTCATTACAAGCAAAGCTCCAGTAATTGTTTCAAAGTTCTCTGAAATGTTTTATTTTATTCCTTTTTCTTCTGTTACTAAATATGTTTTAAATGCATTTTCCACCATTTCTTTATGTGGGGTTTGGAAGGCTGAATTAGCAATTTGATCACCTACAGACATCACAGGTAAACCTCAAACTATCCAGAATATCAATTTTTCCATTTCTAAACAACCTAGTATGAAACTACTTCAGAGATTATCTTTAAAATAAGAAAAAAACATACATGTCTGCAAGCATACAGGAAAAGTAAAGTCATGCAGGAATTCACCAGTGAAATAGTTTCTCACTAGGCACCAGCTTGCTTTTTTTATAGATTGCACATTTTGTGAAAAATCCATGGAATCCATTTTTCAATTCAATTTTTGTTGGGATGTGGATTCTCAGTTTCTGAGTAATTATTCTAGGGGTGAATTCCACATGCATAACCTAATATCTCCCTGGAGGGTTAAATTTGAACCTCCTGCAAACTAAAAGCTGAAGACTGGCTGCTGTTCAGACAGGTTTTTTCTGAGGTGATTCATTGACTTTTATGAAAATTTTGGTACAAGGTGGAGTAAGAAAAGAAAAGCATTTGGAAATTTCAGGTTTCTTCAGGGAGACTTCATTTCTAATTGAATTATTTTCTCTCTCAGACCTACAGAATTTGAGATTCTCTACAGAATGGTCCCTTTGGACTTACAACAGGTAGTTGGAAAGCTTAGTATCTGCCTCACAGGATTAAGAGAGTTTTCTCTTTTGTTTCTTTATTTGTTTAAATTAATAGAAGGACCTTTTATTTTTTTCTTTGTTGCTTCTAGACTCTTTAACTTCTGAATGAAAGTGAGTTTATCTAAGCAGAACAGTGAATATATTGCCCATAGTTACACACCTGACATGGGGAAAACAGGGTCCAAAACTCACAGCCAGCTGCACCACTGCTGCACCACATTTCTCCACCTCTACAAAGAGACCTGCAAGGGATCAAAGGTTTCCTTAGAGCCTTCCTTGGCATCCACAACACTTTATCAAAAGTTCTCCAGTTTAACAAAGCAGCTTTTCTCAATGAAATTTCTTCAGCCAGAAAATCTCCGACTGGCTTGGCCTCCTTCAAAGGCTTCATTTAGAGGGTCACCAAGGATCTGATTTCCTCTACTTTTCTCTTTAGGAAACCAGATCATAGGCTCTTCTTTCTGGAATTAATCAGCTCTGTTGGAATTACTTCAGGTAGAACCTTTTGATATTGATTATTTTGAATATTTGAGATTCAGTTATAGCTTGCATATACATTTATAATAAGTTAGGAGAAATCCAGGATCTCCTATTATATCTGAATGTATTTTTTCACTACTGATGTTCACATCTGCCTATATTTGGAACAGGAATAAACAAAAATTGCACTAACAGCAATCACATTGGTGTTTTTGCATCTTAATCTGACTTTGTAAGTACTGAGCTATATCTGCTGGACTTTCCTTTCTGGGATGAAGCAGATAATGTGATAGCCAGTTGTGAGAATGTATTTGGCTTTTCTCCTGTTTTAACCATGATTGGTTCTTTTCTGCTTTTCCATTGTCTAATCAACAGAGAATTGTTAACAGGGTGTGCAGTTGCAGAGCAAGGATGTTCAGAGGGGATTTAAATAAATCAAAGGAACCTCTTTTATAAGTGAATCAAAATCAAGCCTCTTGTAAAGTTAAAAAATGTTTTCTTCAATTTCTTTGTCCATTTTCTCTAATCTTTTCTACATCCTTCACTCCCTCTGCCTGACTTGCTCTGTGATTTCAGTCATGGCTAAAAGTTAATATGCTTTTCTCATTTCTTTTACTCCAGCAATATTTTCCTGGTAAACTGAACTCTTGTCTTTTCCTGCTACATTATCTTGCTCCTTTCTATGTTTCTTTTCTTTTTCTTACTTATCTTGGATGGAGTATGTAACAGATTCTGTACTGGTTGCTAAAATAATTGTTATATCTATGACATAATCTTTCCTTATCAGACAGGTTTCAAAATGTAGGGTAGAAGGGGGAAGAATGCACAGTGCATCTCCAGACAGCATATTCTGAAGCATGACAGATACACCATTGAGTCTGCTTGAGTCTCCAGCAACACCAGAGACACTGACTGGCACTAAAAAAAGGGGGAGGGAGAAGACACATGACAGGTCAACGAGTTCAATGGAATACATTACAGAAATTGGGAACAAAAGACGAGGAATCTCTCAAGTCCAGTCTTCTAATTGCACAGGCAACCAGATGAAAGGATCCCTTTACTAGAAGAATCATTCTCCATTAAAACACATTTAATATTTTTTTACCTCTACCACAGCTACTGGGAGTCTGGAAAATTCACTTTTCTTATGGTTGAAATCCTCCCTGCATTTTTTATCTAAGCAAGAGCTGTTTTTCCATTTGTCAGCCTTGTTGTATAGCTTTATTCAACTGCTTTCCAGTCTGCTGTCTAATAAATACATTTACAGACACCAGTCATATCCTCTTTCAGTTTTTTGCTTAGTCAGACAAGAGCAGCTAAGTATTTTACTTTCCTCCATGCATGGTGGCTCTCCAGTCTTCCAGCCATCGCAGTTGCACCTTTTTGCAAATATCCCAGTTCTTGCATGTTTTCTTGATTCCAAGTGACAAAAGACCATGTACAGAATTTCAGATAAGGCCACACTCTCAGGTCTTTACATGGTATAAATATTCTTTTTTTTTATTACAGAAAAATATAGTACCATATTTCACGAGTGTGTGTGTATAAAAATTATTCAGGCACTTGTATTTTATGTAATTTTAAAAATCTAGTCATCCTCTTTTGTATGGTCTTTGTTTCCTAGCTCAATGGAAACTATAGATTTCATACCTTTTCTATCATGCCTGAATGTTAAAAAAAGATTGATTGGAAGAATGATTTTTGAGAATTTCTGCTAGTAGATTTCCAGGAGTTTGATGATGCTTCTTTCAATGCCACCTGTTGCCATCTATCCATTAGACAATCTCTTATCCACTTTACAACTCTTCTCCTAATCCCCCGTTTCCTATGTAATGCTGTATCATATGCACCACAGATATAGATAGGACGTATCACAAATTTTTTGTTTGGAAAATCAGTTATCTTATTAAAGACTGATAACAAATTCACTCTGTACGTTCTATCTTTAGTAAATCCTTTTTGTATGTTATCCCATTTTCCATTTGCCTCTCTGTCTTCAATTATTTTTGCCTTCAAAATTTCTTCTAAAGCAACTGAGGTCAAACTAATGGGTTTGTAGCTGCATAGGTCTCCCTTTTATAAATGGATAATACATTTGCTCTTCTCCAGTCAGCCAGTATCATGTCTGAGCTGCTTCCTACCAGCTCTGGGATTTCATGTTCTCTTTCTTGTCAGATTGTGGAGCAGACTTTATTTGATACCACTCCATGTCCTGAGTACACTGTGCTTTTAATTTTGCTTCCAGTTTGGTAATTTTCTGTCATCATAGCTTCTTTCCCACTATTTATCCTGTTTCCTCTGAAAAAATACATAAAGTAGTATTTAATTATAGATATATTTTCTTTATTTCCATTGCCTTGTATTGAAGCCCCATGCTGGTTTTGGTTTTTTGGGTTTTTTTTTGTCTCATCTGCACGAAGATTGTTTTCCTCTTTGTTTAAATAGACTTTCCAAACTGTAATTCAGTTTGACTGCTGACAATTTTCAGTTAACTTTCTATTTTGACCTCTAATACACATCTGCCTGTTGGTCCATCTTTTTTCTTTCATCCTGTGATTGCATATCTCTTATAAAAGAAATGAGTTCTTCCATTTCACAGAATAGCTTGACCACTTTTCCATGCATTGTCTCATCTCCATCTGCTACACATTCCACATATCTTTAGCTTCTTAAATCTAAATGAATTTCAAGGGTCTTCCATATTCAAAGTTTTGAATAATCTGGTCAAATTTTACTAACAAGACCTTTTAGGCTAACAAAATTTGCCCTTTCAGCCATAAAGCCTTATTTTTATTGATTGTTCCATTTCATTTGAATGAGCTTCACCCATGATATGGTTTTGGATCAGTTTTCTGATAGTATCTGTACTGCTTATCAGAAGAAAGAGAATGGTAGTCTCATCTCGTACTGGCTGGTGACTTCTTGGTAAATATTTGCATTAATTTGGCCCAGGTGTGTTCTTGTCTGATGCATGCTATACTTCCTTTTTCCTTCTAAATCTAGAAGATTATTAGAAGGCAGTTACACAAGTTTACTTATATTTCTTCAGATCTTTCCTGAGCAACTTGAACACTTCCATACCTTGGTCCCACTATGTAAATTTACCCTCTCTTTCCCGATCATCCACCACTATTTACTCAACCATAGCTCAATTTTCATGGAGCAGATTTGCTTCTCATTGCAAGAGGAAGAAAACATGAAGCTCTACCAAGGTTTCCATGTATTTCTAAAAGATCTTTTTTTTTTTTTTAAATAATGTGGTTCTCAATTCAAATTTTTTTTCCATGGATATTCAGCCAGCTATCATTCCCATGATTCTTCCCTTTTTAGGCATTTTTTCTCTACCTAAAATGAAATCATTTAGTCTAATCATCTTTGATTTATTCCAGTGGGAATTTCTTAGCATCATTTCCCATTGAAGAAAATTAAATTTAAAAAAAAGATCCTTCCCTATTCCCAGCAGAACACATTTTTCCTTTTCCACCCACATCTTCCATATTGAGAAATTACCTCACATCCTGCCCCGTGGAATTGATTTAGTGACAGTTTATTTGTTTCTGATTAACACAGGCTCCCTGTTCAAGCAGCCACTTTTTTTTTCCTAGTCTATTTTGCCTTCTATTAACAGATGATCCTTACTTTCATTCTTGCTTTCTCACTAACTTCTCTACCATTATTCCTCCTTTTTGGATACTACAGGATTTTTTTCCTGGAGTTAGCTTTTCCACTTCCTTTCTACCTTCTGGTTTGGTTTTTTTCTGTTGTAGTTTTTGAGTCTCCCAGACGACAAGCATATTATTTTGCTTTCTTCTGTTTCCCAGTTTGCTGCACTTGTTATATTTTTACAGACTTCCCTGACTCACCAGTCTCCCCTGAGGTATCTCTTACATGACCTCTTGCTCAACAAGTTCCCATAATTCTCCAGTTGCCCCTTCAGTTTACTCTTTCTTACACCATTTCCTCAAATCCACATCTTCATTCAACATTACCTCCAGGCACATCTCTAGTAAGGTTTTCTCTTGCTGAACTTTAGCAGATGACATTACAGGCATCTTTCCAGAGAATAAGATACACCCTACAGTTTGTGAACCCAGTGCACATTGTCCCTGGATTTTTTCTTGTACCTTCTGTGGCTGTCTCGACTCCTTACACAGGCATTTCCTCTTACATGTACCCTTAAGGAGAAAATCCCTCTCACTGCTGGATTATTTCATTCTTTTTCTAGGATTCCCTGTTGCTGGTGAAATACAGGTTGGTGGGACTGAACAGCTATGCCATTATCAGCTTGGATACTGCAGCACTGAGGAGTGTATTGCAGGGTACAGAGTAATAAGAGCAAATTTAGTTCACAGTCCATCTTTTTCAAAGCCATCTATCAGCCAGGAGGCTGCTTTGCACAGCTATCATATACAGGTTTGATATTGAGACTAGACTTCTGAGTGCCCCGCTGGAATCAAATTCATCTGTTATTATCTGGTGAGTGGTCACTGGAAATGGAGTGGTAAAAACTGGGAAAATAAGAAAAAAAATTTGAGGCCCAACTTACAAGTAAGATATTACCAGAGAACATTGTTGAGAAGTTCTGGACAGTGCACAAGGAAGGATGATATTTCAGTCAGGTTAAATACTGTATGGGTAAGTATTGAAAGAGACAGAGTCTAGTTGAAGGATCCTTCCCCTCTCATAATAAAATAACCAAACTCCAGGACCTCCAGTGAATCTAGAGCATTTCTCAGAAGAAACACTTTTAATGGTATATCACCAATAACTATATCATATAGCATGTCAAATATATCCTCCATTACTTTTTCCAATGTCTATGGGATCATCTATCTGTAGCAAATTTTTCTCAAAGAAGCAGTTTCTCATTCAATTAAATACAGTAGTTACCCTATATTCTGTTCAGATAAAGGCACCATTCTGGATTCTGTGTTACAAATAAATATTGGCATCCCTGGAAATGTGAAACCCAACAGACTCATGTTGGACTCAGCTTGATTTGCACATGAGCTAGAAACAGACTTTTGTTGTGGTTGTCTTTGTACACAGTTTCATTCTATTTATCTCTGAACAAGCAGTATTTTACCGTAAGACACGTGTCTTACAAGGCAACATTTGAGTCTTTTGAGTGCTAATACAGGCCATTTTGTCCCACCAAATCTCACCAATGAATAGTTCTCAAAGAATGCAATTGCATCCATTCCCATTTTCAGATGTTCATGAAAGAACACATGACCAACCATTCTACTATCTTTTCATGACTTTTGGTCTAATTTCTGAGCAGAATGGATCCATGCAGAGGTTCACAAAATTCTATACCATTGTGTAAAAAGAACTTATTTTAAATATTCTGAACAAAAGAAACAAAGTTTATTTCAGGATCCTCTTGGATTGGATGCAGGTTCAAGAGGGTTGAACATACTCTCATATTTCTCTAATCAGCTTAAGTACAGCATTTAAATCAAATCAGAAGTGTGCAACAGGTAATGTTTGTGGTATTTATGGTAATAAGGGAGAAATTCTGAAGTGGTTGAATGCAAATTTTTTGTCTCTCTTTTGTCTTGATAGATTTTTTAGATAGCATTGAAATCACTGGCTGGAACACACACCATCATCCTGTTAGGGATCTTCCCGCATGCTTTGAATACTGCTGTCCCATAACTATTTTAAACGCACCTGTACACTCACAAGTAATAAATCTGTCATGGCACACTTGGAAATAACCCATCTCCACTTGTACAAGTTACTATGTTCAAAATATTTCTGTGTTTAAAATCGTTTAGCAGGGTTTACCAGATTTATAATCATTTGAGGCTTGCAGTCCAAAACCCTGGGTGCACGTCAGGCTGAGTTATTAAGTGTTTATAGAAATCTGATCAAATGGACCATCATAAGCTGGGGGGAGCAGGGGCGGGGGTGGGGGACTCTGTGTTAAACTCGACCATAAAGACAGCGTTCCTCGTCTTACGGCTGCGGCATGAAGAGGGAGCTGTAGCTCTTCGGAGCCGCGGCGCTGCCGAGTCAGCGCACCCAGCCGAGCGCCTCGCTCGCCGCTCGCCCTCCGCGCTCTCCTCCGCTGCCCGCGCTCTCCTTCGCTCTCACACTTACTTTCCTTTTTTTTTCCTCTCCTTTTTCCCCTTTTTTCTTTTTTTTTTCTTTTATTTTCTTTTTTTTCTTTTTCTTTTTTATTTTTTTTTTATCCCTGTGCCTCTGTGCCAGTTAATTTAAATGTATCTGTTCAAGTGGAGATAATCCATGCAAATCAGAGGCACTGGCTCCCAGTGCTCGATTCACAAAGAGAACTCAGCTTCAGGAGGTCACTCGTTCACAGCTGCTCCTCCCATTATATTTTTCCCTTATTGCAGAACTACTGCATGTATACAGTGACTGAAAGGACTCAATTCACTGCAACTGCTGCCTGGCTTTACTTACAACTTTCTTTAAAGGGGGACTTACCTTCTATCACTCTTGCTAAGGTAGGAAGTCTGATTCTTCTAAAGACATGTAATGCCTCCAGTGTTTGCTCTTTATCAGATCCCACTATAATGATGTAAATTGTTGTCAGAATTAGGTACTAATAGATTTGCACCAGGTGCCTGATGCATTATTACTCGTGTGTATAGATACAACTGTTTAAACAGCTCATTTACTGTTTATTTAGCCAGCTCTGTATCCTCTACCCCCTGGTTCTCTTTTCCTTTACATAATGGCAGGTAGGATCGCAGTGCAGTCGCTTTCTAATCTACAAATGTAATCTGCAGCTAAGTTTGTATTCCATTTTAAAAATGTTTTCTAATGTCTATGTAAGTAAATGCAGTGAACTGTACCCCCATGAAAGAAAACAACAGAGCTTTCTGGCCTGAAACCTTATTAAGGTGCTATCTCTGGAGCAGAACAAACTGTTGAAAGGTTTTAAACAAAAATAAAAAGGTCACCTTTTACTTTGCAGTGTTGTAAACAAGGAAACTCCAGGCCTCACTGCAAATGGGCCTGTCATAAATTTAGACCACAAGATAAACATATAGTTAATAGAATTACCAGAAGAAGTGATGAAATGGATCCCTCACTATTCTGTGTTAATATTTATTGTTTAGAAAGGTTGGATAGGCAGTGCTTCCTCTGCAAACCAATTGCAACTCTGAAACAACTATTTGAATGTGATTCCTAAAAAACTCCTTAAGAAAAGGAAAGTCAGTCACTACGTCATTAGTTACATTCTAATTTTGAGCATACATCACTTGAAATATTGAACTAATACATCTGACAGCACACACTGGTTTTATGAAAGCAGACAGTAAATCTTGCATTTATTAATGTATATTTCTTTGAATACATTGTCAGAATTTAGGGCTGAAAATAGTTATATAAATAACTATATAAACAACTTTAGATATGTTAAATCACAAGTAATGGATTTGAAGACTAATATATTGTAAAAATTAGAATTTTTCTGACTTGTACTTGTCCCACAGTAAAGTTCTTGTTTGTTGCTTTGCACAGCTGGATTTTAAAAATGACAGCAATTAGATTTGGAGCCACCCTGCTTTTGGATAACTTGCTATCTAACATAGTCAAGTTAATCAAATAACAGTTCTGTGAGGCTTCAAACAGAGTTCAAAATGAAAATTTAGTTAACCAGCCAGGACAGAGAGATATTCACAAACATATCCTGTGTAATTTCTTCAAGAACACTTGAGTCATACATTTTAATTTTACATTTCTAGATTGGGTAATTTTACTAAAAATGCTTCAGGAGAGTATTTGCTCACTATATTAAGTATTTTAGTGACTAAATTGTGCATCTCTTTTTTTTCTTTCATATATCATCTGCTTTTTGAACAAAAAATGCATTCTGATTTTGGAGTACAGTAGAAACCTAAAGAGCCTTGTCATTGTTAGCATAAAGAAGACATCTACACAAGTATTACTGTGCAGAGGGCAATCTTTCTTTCTCTGGCATTTGTAAGGTTTTACTGTACACAGAATTTAGCAAATAAATATCTTTTGCTTCGTGGCATTTTGGAGATCCTATTGGTATGCAGGTTACCCTGTGAGGATGGCAACTGAAAAAGAATATGTTTTATAGCAGTGTGTA
This sequence comes from Phainopepla nitens, assembly GCA_013400175.1. NCBI lineage: Eukaryota > Metazoa > Chordata > Aves > Passeriformes > Bombycillidae > Phainopepla > Phainopepla nitens. The sequence goes on from VXBQ01016894.1 coordinate 1,174,112, forward strand.
ATAAAAGCCCTTCACAATGATCTAAGTGGAGTCTGACCTTTCTTTCTTATCCTGTAATTAGAATTTTTATTAACTCTTTCAAGTGCAGAGTTTTTTGAATAAATTAATGTTAGACAGAACAAGCATATATATAATGTGGAGGAACAAACATATATTTTTGATATATGAGTTTAAATGTAAAATTTGAGAATCCTTTCTAGACAGGAAAAGAAAAGTATATTCTTCCCAGAAACTCAACTTGCTCCACACAAAGAAATTTTGATTTACAGAAGAGAGGCATTTGATATCAACATCCTGCCTGTCCAGAAGAAAAAAAAAATAGAAAATAAAACAGAAAGGGAAAAAGAAAGCATTTCTTAAAAAAGACTTCTTTCATTTTGTGAAAGAGACGGGAAATGCATTTTAGAGAAGTGAGCTGAACTTAAGGAGAGACATTAAGGATCTTTTGTCTGACTGAATCTCTGGCCAGGGTAAAGTTTGGAAGTAAAGGGGATCCCTGTGGAGTTTAGCAATATACAGAGATGAGATTAGATGAGTCATCACTGGAGATATGAGAAAGGCCCTTCCAAGGAAGATTTTTTTGTAAGTGGATTAAAATATTGTTGGAGCAGACAGGTATTTCCTGATTCTTTTCCACCTTTTACCCAACGACCAATATCTCACAGGGACAAAAGTTGTCCTTAGTGGGTCATCAGCAGCATTTCATACAGTTACTTCCAAAGTATGTACTCAAGCTTCCTTTTAAGTACACCAGGTTTACTTGACATAACTCAGTTTAATTCTTTGATACACCAAAGTAAATGAGATGAAACCAGGTTGAGATGAAATATTATTGAGGCCTCTGAATATATTTTCAGTAAACTCTCAAAAGAGTGAGACCTTGTGTTTCATTTCAGGCTAATTTATGCTACATAGTTTTCTAGAGAAGATTGATAGAGACTTTCTGCAGCCAGTTCCTTTTTTCCATTGGTTTGGTTTCCTCCTCTGCCTCTGCAAACCTGCCATTGCTACAGTAACTCAGTCAAACCTCTCTTCTAGAAAAGTTACCTGATGCTCTGCTGTAGTGTGCCTTGCAGCAGGATCCACGGGACACAGCAAAACTTGTAGCTGTATATAATGCATGGCTCTTACTCCCATCAGGCTCTTTTCTTCTGGTTTTATCATCTTAAAAGAATGCTTTAGAGATTGTTATTAAGTTCCATTCAACTTCTTGAATGCCTTGTTTACAATTCTAAGCTAAACAACACCTTAAAAGTATTCTGGGGGGGGAAGATGGGAATCCTAAAAAGTAAATTGAAGAGCTTTTGAGAAAACACATGACTAAAAGTAGGAAACTTAATTGTCAACAAAGTCCTCAAGGATTTGTTATTATATTTTCTATAATTGCATAGGTAAAGACTATTCTAACTCTCATCAAATTATGTACACCATTATATAATGCTCTCCTTTTTTATTATTGCCTTGTGCTGCAGATTATTAAAATGTTGCAGAGAACAGACATTGCATGTCTTTTGCAGAAAAATTGTGCTTATAGCTCTAGGGGTTAAAAGCCGTATCAGATCTATAACTTGCCTACTAACAGCCTTTGAAGTTGCTCCTGATTGTTTGTTTGTTTGGGGTTTATTTATTTATTTTCGTCTAAAGATTTGGATTGACAGCCTTTAATATGTTTGGAATTCTTCAGCAGATGTAAAATGCTTGGTAATGACTGAAGTTAACCTGAGGCTTTACATACCCATCTTCCCCAGCAACTGCGCTGAAGATTTAGTAAGAGTTGAGAATTTTAAGCAAACAACTATTCTCATGAGAACTTCTCATTTTTCTGTCCTATCTTAGTCTCTTTATAATTTCTAGAGGTGTTTTAAGTCAAGTTGAACCCTTTTGCTTCCCTCTCTCCCAAATACCTGTTCTGGGAGTCTGCATGAACATTTTCACAGATGAAATGCACTAAAAGAGAAGCTGATAAAAAGAAAATAAGTGGAGTGGAAATGAATCTTTAAATGGCAAGTCTGTGAAACACTGAACATGGTTATCTGACATTATGTCAGTGAGTGTTATCTCTTGAGGAGAAATGAGCAAGAGCAATCCACACAGGAAAAGTAATTGTTGCTTTACTTCTGTCTGTTTATTTGGGATAGCCTGAACTGCCTCCCACTTTTTTATTTTTCTCAGTGTGAAAAGATTAAGTATTAGAAATGCAGCCAGTAGGCATCTGACTCAAAAGCAATTCTCATTTGACCTTTGGACACAAAAAAACTAATGCAAATGAAAATCTAAGCAACCTCAAAAATCACTAAGTACAAGAAATACACAGAATCTGGGTCAGTAGAAATTCAACACTTTTAAAAATGAAAACAAAATAAACCACTGAAATCACTTGGTTAGATTAATATTTATTTCTCCATTCCATATCAGAGTATCGGATGCTGCATTTTTGTCCAACTTACCTGAGGCAAAAGATCTGTGGCAAAATTCTGCATTAGTTTTAACCACAACTGAAAGGTTTTGGAGAAGAATACAGGGAAAAAGGAGGGTAAAAGATCCTTAATCAATACATACATATTTGTCAAAAGCAAGGTTTTATAGGACACAAAGAGTACATAGGAATTAAGATGCATTTAAAATGTGTGATGCTGCCACTTCTTTGTTTAAAGGTTACATTCATCATGAAAAGAACTTCATGCTTCCCACTGTTGTAGTTCTGCTGTTTTAGTTGGGAGGCTGATTGGTTTTTTATCAGAAGGGGGAATGGCATGTGAAAATGCATGAGTGTGAATGGATAAAAATCTCTCACCCACTAGACACTACTTCTTACTTCTCCCCCTGCCAAGTTATGAAGGAAGAAGGCAGAAAAGACAAAATTTACTCCATGTGAGACAAACGACTGAGAGAGGGATACAGGTTCTGTCTCTGGAGAAATAAGACTAGTCACAACAGGCCTCTGGAGCCAGGACTTCGATATCTGACTTGCCCCTGAAGAAAAGTCTATGACTTAGAAATCATGCTCTAAGGAAGAAGATGAAATACTTGTTACAGTCAAGTTACAGTCCCCATGCAATTTTTGTTCCTTGTCTTTGCCATGGCTATGTTACATGAGTTCACAGAATGGTAATAATAAAATGTCAGTTGGCAACCCAAAATTTAAAAAAGAGAAGAAATTTTAGTATTTTCTCCAGTGAACCTGAGAGTATGTAATTCCCACTACCCTTATAGCTGAGGCAAGAATTTTTTACCTGGAAAAGAGTACATATATTGCATATATGTACACATACCCAGACATAAATACATATACACACACACATAGGGGATGTATATTTAGCTTTTCTTACCAAAATTTCATTGCCGATGTTGAGTACAAACTTGATCACTCCAGAAACAGCTGGGTGAGTGAGCAGGCAGGCTGGAAGGGAGGATCCACAGGCATCCCACGTTTAAATGACTTTGTTCCACATTTCCTCCATAGATTCAAATAATTTTCTTGTACCTGTCCAGTGAGTAATGTGTAACTTGGTACCTCCTTTTTCAAGGGAGGAAGAGATGGTCCATAAAGACATGTCCAAAAGTTAAAGATAAGTGTTGAGTCTGCCAGAAAACTCTGCAGGCATTGCTTGATGGCTCCCTGAAGTCCACCTGCCAGCCCCAAAAATATGTCTCTAAGTGGGAAGATCAAAAATGTTTGACAAGTTTGTGCTATACGGCAAGTTTTGATGTGAACCTAGCAGGATGGAGATGGACAGACAGAGAGACACTGGAGAGTACTGAGGTAACACGAAGGACAGCCAAGGACATTATAGAAGACTGCCTAAAAGTACAAGATGTGGTTTACAGTCAGAACATTTGAGTTTAATTTATTTAGAAATTATATCAATAGATTGTGAAAAGACAAATACAGCATGCCATTTCTGGGGATCTCCTCTGTGTTGTTTGCTATGGATGTTTTCTGTAACCTTGCAGTCTCTTCACCAGGCTTCCCTCTATCCACCATAAAAAAAACCCCACCAAAAATGTATCATAAAACCTGTTTAATTTCATACAAAAGATTATACTAAGTGTGCTTTTAATGTAATGATGTCAGTGGTGGATGATAACATGTATTAAGTAGCGCAAACTGCTGATTATCTGTCAGGATAAATCTGTTTATTTCAGAAATAGCAGTCTGACAACCCCCTGTTGTTAATCATGAAAGTACATCCTAATGCCAGGTACTGTTTGGTTGGAGCCTCTCAGAGGAATGTGTTTGTTAGATTTGTGCTTTGACAGTCTTTACACTGAGTTTTGCAAATTTTCTGTATATTTTTTTTCACATATTTTTAATACAGGCTAGAACAAAGCTGCTGATCTACAAACTAGGCTCACAGCAATTCAGAGGAACGAATGACATGTGAAAAGAGAGACTAGATTATAGGATTACACAGTGGTTCAAACTGCCCATTGTGCATTCATCTGTAGTAATTTCAGAGCAGATCCATTAGCGATGAGCAGGAAAAAAAGCAAAATGAAAGTTAGGGACTTCTTTTTTTCCCCCAGAATAACTCCTCTTAAATTTGTTTATTTATTTTTCAGCATTTACAGCAATTCCTAATTATATCCTGAACTAAAAAGACCATCTCCATATGATGCTCATACCATTCCTTCTTAATGAGGTAAATGGCAAAGTGAACCAGACAGCTTTTATAATATTGTGATTTTGACCCAGATTTTGTGCTGTAGAAAATTACTATTATGTATTTTGAGTGAAACATAAATGGAGTACTGAGGTACAGTTTGTCAAACCTTAGGTGAAAAGGTGTTTTATCTGACTTTATTGCATTTTGATCACTTCATGAATGCCATAAAAAGCTGAATAGCATAATAAAAATTGATATTTATATTGACATTTCAGAATTCTAAATAGAAGCAGAGAAAATCTAAACAGTCCTCAGTATCTCTGCAGCTGTTCCTCCAAAACCATCTGAGTTCTGACTAATTCACTTTTTCTCCCTATATACCCTCAATTGGCACTAATATAAACATCTCTCTCTAAAGCAATTTCTCTCTGGAAGATTATGCACATCTTCATCTTAATTCAGAATTTACATGTGTACTTTGCATATTTTTGCATCAGTATGTGTGTTTTAAATTAGATAAAGGTCACTGTCATTCATAATCAAGAAGAAGGTGCATAAAAGGTCAGGATTCAATAAAAAAACTGATTAGATGCAGAGGTTTGTTCATATGATTCAGTATATCATTGGATAAGTGGAAATCATGAGTCAACAAATTAACCTTGGTATAATGGGTTACTTGCTTCATTAGGATCAGAAATGAGATTCACAATTTTTTTTTCCAATATACTCCTTGTTTGTCGCCATAATAAGAAGAAATACTATGGTGTTAGTAGTTACATAACTGAGTATTTTTATAATTTAATTTGGCTTAAAATGGGACACAAATGAAATGACAATTCTAACGTGAAAAAAATGAGCTGAGGCACCAAATACATTTTATATGCATATAAATATCAATGGAATAAAAATTATCCAAAAAATAAAAATAGAGAAGTTAATTTAAAATAATGGTTTGTATGTTTCATATAGGCTTTAACTTGAGCACATATAAAAAAAATCTGCGATGAGTCAAGCATTCAGACTTTATTGTCAGGAGGAGGTTCAGGTGCAAGTAAGCCTTAACTAAGGGGGAGGATAAGCTTCTACTCCACATGTTGATTCTGCCACAAACATTCCACATGTTCTTGGGTAAATCTGCAGCATTGACCATACGGCCACTCAGATCTGCAAAAAATGAAAAATAGTAACAGGGCTTATATTCTTATGTCTGCAGACATGGGGTGACCAGGAGAGCTAAGATTTTAGGATTTCTACCACTGTTCTATTTGTTCCACCATATTCCTGGTCATTTTCTGCAGTCAAACTGGCAGAGCTGGGAATCTGCACTAGAAGACATCTGAGGATTCTTCACAAATATTCTCCAGCATAGACAAGAAATATGAGAAGTAAAAGATCCTACTTAAAAAAAAAAAAAAAAAGGCCTAGGAAAGACAGCATCAATTATGTAAAATGATAATGCTATATTCTCAACTTTGGACTGTACAAACTTGGTGCAATTTTTATGACTCCACCATAAGCTTTTGCAAACAGGATTTTTTTTTTTTGGTCACAGTCTTTTGTATTTGGGGGTTGGTTTTGGATTGTTTTTTCTTTTTGTCTGGAAATTATTGCAACTATTTCAAGTTCTACCATAGCAGAATGGTCTATTAGAAAATCAACATTACAATTAAAATAGTTATACATGTCAATGTTTCAGACATTGTGTATTTCTGTGAGCTTTCTTCACGTCTGTGTAGAATAAATATCAAGTTACTACTTGTTCATTTTTTTTTCCCTTGGGCAACATTCTGTACCCATTAAATCCTAAGTATGAAAGAAAATTAGACTTGCCTGTTACCACTATAAACTTACACCCAATGGTTTTTAAATAACATGTAGGTAATCTCCCTTCTGTAAACATAGAGAGCTGGAGTTGCTCATAATTAAAGCTGCAAGCATCACAATACAAGCTGACTTTTCTGATGTTCATATGCCTCATTCTCTCACAAAATGCAATGGAAATACACTGAACCATAGAGAACTTTCTTTATTTACAATACTGTTTACATTTTATGCAATTTTAGTACAGCCATAGCTTTACTCTGTTATTTCATCCTTTGAAAGTCAGCTGTGTATGAGTAGGACTTTCAGCTGGGGCTTAGTACAACAGGTCACAGGATCTGTTCCTGATCATTAAAAGGATTAAACAATTCTTTGTAGTAACCTGGCTTTGCTTACTGTAACTCCTAACTTGCACTAATTCTCCTTCATAGGTTTCTAAGCCAGAGGTATTTGACAACTTCCGACTTTACAGAGTTCTACTGTGGGCAAACTCCTGATGTATGCTGGCCCTGGAAGCACCAAGGCCCAGAACGAGCATGGAGGTTGTACCTCCATGAGGGGGCACATAAATTACAAGCACACTCTTAAAGAAAACCCCCCCGTCCTCCCAAAACACTGAGCTGCAGCCCAGAGACAAAAGAGCCTTGTTCCTTCTGGATATCACTAAGCTAGAGGATGTGTTTCAGGAATGCCTCTGGTGGGACCTGAGCATTCAAACTACAGGAACAAGCCACAGCTAGCCCCTATTCAAACACATGACATGTGTGTTGGGTTCTCAGTGTTTGGTGATTCACATTACAAACTGACTTCTGCTGAGTGGCAGCCATATCCTGAGAAACATTTACATAGAGAGCTGGCACAAGACAGAATTCAACAGCTCCACCCCTTATTTCAATATTAGGAACTCACTGTGTGTTCAGGTCATTAGTTCTTGAGTCTTGCTGCAGATCTAACACAGAAGAGAACTTTGGCTGCCCCATCAAACCTAGGAAATCATACAGATGAAGGAACACTTCTTCTGTAATGTGACCATGTCCTGTGGCTGTCAGCAGATGAGCTGATGTCAGCTCCTCATAGTGTCCCCTCTCAGTAATATCTGCATGGTAACAGCTAGAATTGAGATAAATTCCTCATGCTCGGATGAAGCTGAGGAAGTGATCTTGGGACACTGGACAGGATGATCTGGTGCACAACTCCTAAAAAGTATAAACAAAGCTAAGCCACAGGAGTTTTATTCCAGTCAGTTTTGCGCAACATGGTAGGAAGTAACATTCAAGCAGATGAGAGGAGTTTACATGAAATGACCAGACTTCTTCAGTGTCCTCTCCATGAGGCAGTGTGGCCTCAGCTATTTTTGCAATTAGGTTGCTCTAGGAAGAAGGGAAAGTTCTCTTGTCCTTGCAGTACCTGGACTATGGCGCAGTATTCCCTGCCCACTCCTTTAGCTGAACTTCCTTTAGCTGAACAGATGTACCATATTGTGATTTTCTTAGTCCATGGTTTTTGTGCTGGAATCTCTGTGAAATCAAGGTGTTGAAAATCAAGAATTTCCTAGGTCTAACCCTGGTTTATAAGGCACCTTTGGAAAAGTCACCTAAGCAAATTTTTCCAAACTTAAAGTTGCAAATTTAAATTTCATGTTTAAGCATCCAAATTAGTGGTCTGATTTTAATGTGTGCTGACACTCACATTTTCAATTGACTTCAAAGGGAGTTGTGAGTTCTCAGAAGTCTAAACCTATGAAAATCAAGCCAGTTAGAGACTCAAACTTGAAAGGATTCTCCCATACCATTATTGTTATTTGCATTACTTTAGTAGTTTGACACCCCAGTTACAGGACTAAAGTGCTAGGTACTATATTTTATATCTCTTTTTTTTTCCTTATTTTGCTATATGTAAAACCTGACACACAAGGATGTTGTGATGATTGTTTTGTTAATAATTGTATACAGCTTTGAAAATTAAATGCTCTGTAAACACAGATTATATATTCATGGATAAAAAACACAGATTATAATTATTCATTCCTTCTTGAAACAAATTTCATGGATTTTGAACCTCTCCTTAAGAAACAGACCTGATACTGCATGCAAAATACATAAAATAAAATAAAGGGGCCAAATTCATCATTTGCTGTTAAAATGTATGCTGTACCTGTAGTAGTTTGAACAGTAAACAGAAATTAAATTGTCTCATACTGTGCTCAATTTAAACAGAAATCCACACAATTTAAAAACTCCTACATAATCCTCAAAGAAATTAAGCAGGATGATGAACCACAAAGCTTTCCTTAGAAACTTTTGTCTTATCCATACCTCTTTATTTTAGTTAAGCTGATCCTTACTAGAAAATAGTAGACTCTTTGTAACTGGGACCTATGCAAAGCTTTCTTTTTTTCCCCTGTGGATTCAATAACTAAGCTGCTTGGAACACCTTTGATTTTGACAAAATGTTTTGCTTAAAAGAAACTTTTTGCTTACAAATAATTAAGAAATTTTCCAAAGTCCATTTTTAGTCTAGAACTTTAAAATATGAGGTGTTCTTTGAATCAGTTTCCATCCTCTGAAAAGCTAATGACTTCAGTAGCAGAGTTCCATTGACTTCAGTGACAGAGTGCAGTTGCTGTGTGTGAGCAAATGCAACCACAATTGAGGTTTTATAAGGCTAAATGCAATATGTATAATCCACCAGATCCCTAGTTTTAGATCACAACAAAGTACAAGTATTTCTCAAGAAAAGGAAAACAGGGTTTCTATAACAGAGCTTTTACTGATGGTGGTTGGGCCCATGGCTATGACTTCTCAACACAGGCACATTCCAGTGCTATCAGATCAGGAGTGCAGTATTAATATATGTAAAAGTGCACATTGGTGGCTCCTATTTAAATAAGACAGGTGGTTTAAAACCAGACCCTAACTGATTAATAAGTTTGTTCATGCAGACTTTCATTCAGGCTTTAGGAATAAGTGCTCTGTCTGCTTGATAAATATCCAGGCTAAAAACAAATGTTGTTATTTGTCAAATAGTAACTGTTTTAATGAGCAATTCTTCATGATCTTTAACAGCTATAAATTGATCTGCAGAACTCAGATGTCACAGAATAGTCCCCGTATTCTCAAAGAATCCCCTTAAAGAATCCAGCTTAAGGGAAAGCATAGTACCAAAGAAGGAAATGCTTTAATTTACTCCAGGGACAGAGTATATTAGGCATAGTAATGAGGATTTTACAAACAAGCAGCAAGTGAAGGATATTATTTTTCTACAAAGCAGATAATACAGTAATGAATCTAGACAGTCATTGCATATCTTCCAATACTTAGGATTTTAATAAAAGTAATCATCACGAATTCTATTTAGACTTTCAGACCTTTACATTTTGAACCATTTAAAACATTGATGCATGATTTTAATCTGTATGGTGTAAACTTATTGATTTTTTGCTTGCAAACGGCACAGTCTTCAGATAGATCAATTTTCACATTTACCATACCTAATTATTTTCTGTTTCCTTCTGACTTTAAAAGGCATAGATCATTGGGGGCACCCTTTCTTTAACTGACAGTTTCATGACAGGTAATACAAATAATAAAATAAAGCCTGACAAAAAAAATAAGCTGTATTTAATAAAATGTTTAGCACAAGTCTTTATGTCCTGTGAGTACAAAGAGCTGTGCATGTTTCCTTTATCTTGTAGTATCGGGTAGCAGCATTAACAATGTTTTCTATATTTCATACATAAAGTTCCATGTGATTACAAACCTGAGCCAGGGTAGTGGAATGAACTTTGCCTGAAAATGAAAAGGAAGACATATGCTCCTGGAAAAGGACCCAGACCCATATCTTCTGGGAGATCTGGGAAAGTCACTCTTTTGGAAGCTACATAGAGAGATAAGTTTGATAACAAAGGCTCACAATTCTAGCAGGTTCCCCTAGAATAGTACTTCAGAAATGTGAGGTGTGAAAGAAAGGAAATCTGTGCCAGATACTGATTAAATTTCAGTCATCTATCCAAAGCAGTCCCTGGTTGCTTGTAAAATGCTCCATGTAATTACAGCAACTACAGTTTTTAAAGCAATTTACACATTAGCCTTTAACTTGGATTTCTTTTAGTGGCTGCATTTCTTCTTTGGAATCGATATCCTTAAAATATTCGTAAATAAGTTATATGACTTTGCAGCCATATAGACTTTAAAAATTCCATCTCTAGTATTTTCTTCACAGATTCCTCTTGGCTTTTGAAAAAGCTTAACTGTAATAAAAAATCACACTCTGGATGTTTAGCTAACATTGTTCATTGACCCCAGCTGTAAGTCACAACCATATTTAAAACTGTTAAGGAGCAAGGAATTGATGCAAAATCAAACCAGGATATACTAAGATGCTGTCAGGATAAAATAATATTAAGGGCTAAACTTTGTCCTTTGCTAGTTACACAGGTGCAAATATCAAACTTGGAAAATCCTTTCAAAACTTTGTGTATCCTAATCTTCCAAATCTTCTCCTGGTGTTTAGGTGTGGAAGACTTTGCTAATGCAGGAGCCACTTACATAGTTACAAGATGAACACTGGCCAAGTAAAAGATGTCTGGCTCATAGCTGTGGTATTCCAATTTTAAATTAATGTGTGAATTTTGGAAGGAAACTGAACTGACTATTCCATTAAAATTCTACTGGCTAAAAACAGAAGAAATGCAAGGAGTGAATTAAACTCCTCACAGTCAGTAAAACTCTTCCCACCAGAGCTGCAAAGTGCAGCTGCAGGTAGATTTACACTTTAGTTGTTGTTGTTTTATTCTGTTTGTTCAAGGTGCCTTTTGTATCTGCCAAGCACAGAAAAGCTCCCCAGTTATTCTGCACCTCTTTGTTTCCAAGGCTATTATCCTAACTGGGGCTAATAATATGAAACACATTCATGTTTGTGTAGGAAAACTAGGGTCACTAGAGATAATCCAAAAAGTTGTTCCACAAGGGATTATCTAGGATGCTGTTTTCCAAAACTGTCACATATCAGAAAAAGGGCAAAGCACTTGTAACTCTTGTGATTGATCCTCTGTCAAGTCATGATTGCTGTCACCAGCGGTTACATTCCTTCAGCAAAGCAGTAGACGCTGCTGAATTTTTAGCTAGGCTTCCAGTGTGATGTTCTTTTCCTTATCTCTTTCCATACTTCATTCTCTCACATTAGAAGATAGAAATTTGTAGCTGAAAAGAGAAGATGACGTGGTGTATGTTGTAATATCTTAAAATTAGTGCTCCCCTCCAATAATGTATTTGGCCCAGAGGAGTCAACATAATTTGGATTATAGGCCTTGAAATGCCACAGCTGAAGCATTTAATTTGCTTAAGGTGAGAGGATACGGAATGATTAACCTGATAGAAGTCAAATACAGGCCTTAGTGTCCTATCAGACAAAACCATAGGTTTATGATTCTTGTGAAATAACAATGTTTTTCAATCTGATTTTGAAATTAAATGCTTGTATATGGCTCTGTCCAAAGACTCTGAAGCCACTCTTGTACCATCAAACATCATTGGTTTGTAAGATTGTGGTCAAAGATGTAAAGTGCTCTCTGTCTTTATCTATCCAGAGCACTTTTGGTGTTTTTATTCCCTATTGTCTTTCAGTCTTTGAAAGTGTTCTGTGGATGCATCCATAGTTCTCAGATATTCCATGCATATTTTCAAAGAATGTCAGAGATTTTATTGATTTTTCCAGTGAATCCTGGCATTTGTAATTTATTTGCATTAATTTACTTTAATTAAATACCTAGTTTTTTTTAAAGGCCTTTACTTTCAAATATATTTTTAGTAAAACAGGTAGAGATCCACCTGCTTTCCTGTACAGATATTAAGGTGCAAGTTAGATTTTTAATTTAGCATTCACTTTTTGTTTTTTAAAGTTTTCATTATCAACTCTTGTTTAAAATGGTTGTGGGTTAACTATTGATTTTTCTAAAAGTTTCTCCATCAAGTGCCAGTCTTTACAAAACTATCTCAGGGAGCCTCATGGGGCCAGACTTTAACTCGCCTTGCATAAAAGGTGATGGTCTGTCTGCTTTGACTTAGACTTCATGGAAGACATTCCTGAGCAAGCAATGGAAAATGGCTTTTTCCCCAGTGGTCTGTCACGTAACTCCACCAGAAGCTCCCATCCTCCAAGCTCTGTTTGTGGAGGAGTTTGTGTACACATCCCTTTGTATTACAAAAGACAAAATGAACTGGGAAAGCATAATGGACTGTTGAAGGTGGGTATGAGCTAACCCAGCTCATTTTATCTGAAATGGATTGAGAAGCACTAACACGACCTCCTTCCTCTCTCAGAGCCCTGGGGTAGTTGCTTCCCATGATGGAAAACAGCACTAACCAATTCACTGAGGTCTTGAAGAAGACTTTTGTCTGTGTCCTGAAAAGCAGGTTCATAACTCACATTACCTTTTCTCCAGCCTTTAGAGAAAGACTTATATCAACTGTAAATGAGGAGTTGACTTTTAGGGGAAGCTAAGCAACCAGCAATGAATTACAAGTAGGCAACACAGGGTTTTTCAAAGCTATGGCCATAGCCTCTATTGGTCATTTCAATTACTGAATGTCTAGGGGCAAAATGTCCTGGCCAAATTTAGCAAAGTCAGTAACAGCAGTAGTAAAATGCTGTCTCTGGAAAATTCTCTCTTCTCTAGATGGTGGTTCATTTTTAAAAATTACTGTCCAGTGACTGAGTCTTCTATAATCTTTAGCAAAGAAACTTCTAGAGGTGAAAGGCTCTTTCAAACAGCCCTGCTCTGACTCCCAGTTTTTAACCCATCCTCCTCATTTTAAATAACATGCAGAAAGCTTAATAATCTAAAATGTCCACATAAATATTCCAAAATATTCTCATGTTCTCCATACACATGAATGTAGCTGATGTCTCTATTATTTCATATGCTAGTAAAGCAACTGATCCATTTCTGCTACTCTTTTGCCCTCTAATATAATGTTTGAATAAGGAATTGTTAAAGTTCTCATTAGGTTTGTTGTGGGGTTTCATAATGAATTCATTTTCACAAGCTGGAGAGTCTTTTGATTTTTTGCTTGCATATTCATAGAAGAACTATGTCATAAACAAATTCTAAATCTGGCACCACTCTCTTGCTAAGCCATGCTAAGACTCTGTTGTATCTTTCTACACTTTACCTCATGAAGAAAATAATGTCAATGCCAAGCATAGAAGGTGAAGAAGATTGCTATTTAAAGGATAATTTTCTGGCACATGAAGCACCATTGGAGGCACATCATAAACAAACAAAAAGAAAGTGCATTGCTTTTCTTCCACATGCCAAAATTCTGCCTTGGTCTATCCCAACAGAAAGAACAATACACTTCTGTGCAAGATTGTTCAGTAAAGTCCAGCTGCTCAGTAGAAGTGAATCCCTTGCCATATTTACATATGTAGAGCTACGGAAAAAAATGCACATATTTCAGAGTTCTTTTTTAACCTACGCTCTCCCTCTAACACAAATGCTCACATGAATCAATGAAATTTATCCTGTCAACATGAAAAGAAAAGCATATATCGACAGATAATCTACATGAATACACTGGTCAAGCAGTGGATTCGAGCTTAACTGATATGTTTCATTCAATGGCAGGTATACATGCTTAGGGCAGCAAAAAAATTCCGTATCTCCTAATGATGTGGAACTGAATTCTTTATCTCCCTGCTTCTAGCTTGCATTTAAGGCAGAACTGGACATATCTATGACAACTAAATAGGTATTTTGTAAATTGTACTTAGCTACCTTTAAGGAGAGGTCCAAACCACATATTGTATAAGCATTGTCAGAAATATTATCAAGCTTGGCTGGAAAAACAACCTAATGCTACATTCTTCTTGCCAATTAGCACAATAGTATTTTTGGTCTTTTTTTTCTACTCTCAGCTAATAGGGCAGTATTACAGGCAGAATTTTGACTCAGAGTTGCTGTTCTCTTTTAGGGCCTTTTTAGGGTACTTACAGAAATGTCAACAATAATATATAAAATCACTGTCATGTGAAATAATTGATTAGCTGATCAGTTTCCTATTCTATTTCTTTAATATATTTTCCCCAAGAATAATGATTATATTTATAGAAATATAATAATTTTCCATGCTAAAGTAAAATGGTATTTGACATTAACAAAAGCAGATCAGCTATACTGTAAACCACAATGAGTATTGCTTTTAAAGATTATTGAATTAAGAGGTACATGTATTTGACAAAGTATAGAATTCCAATAACTGCCATAGTAGCAGTGCCCTTTTACATGCCATGGATTTATTGACATTTCCTAACTGTAAAAATGCAAAGTAGTTTGCACGTAATAGGCACTATCAATTTCAAAAATAAAAATGTCTCATTCAGGAACACGTCTATTTTCCTTCTGATTTTGCATGCACACATTTGAACACTCAAATATCTATGTATCCCATTATGACTGTGGTTCATAGGGATAAAAATATGTTCAATTTTTGAAGGCACTTCTGCCTTGCGCATCCTCATGCAATAATAAACCATACCTTTTCTTTTTCTTGAAACAATAGTGTTGCTGCTCTGTAAACGTGACCCAAGACTTTTCAGGGGCGTTAGCTAAAATGAGTGTGAGGACAGCATCAGAGCCTCTCCGTGGTATTTGCCCACACCACAGATCTGTCACAGTTTGGTGTGACTGACAGGCCTTAACTGAAGTCCCCGGTCTTTTAAGGGTCAGAACCACTGTTGGAATTGTGCCAAAGGCTGTCTAGAGAAAACACCAGAGCTTCAAGAACTGCCAGGGTGTTTCAAGCTGTGAGGGCAAATTAGCTAAAAAGGATTTTTAACATTGATAGGTTTGAATAATAATACTTTGAAAATGTAGCACCTTTTATGTGCTCCTGCAGTTAATAATAATAGAAAAGCCATAGAGAATGAGCCTTCTATTCCACAAAGCTGTGCCACGTTACTGTAACACTCTTACAAGAATAAACTGTTTATTAACAAACCAAGCTCAGTTTCACTTTAAAAGGATGTTATACATTTCAATTCATCTGTATTTTCAAACAACTTCTCTGGTAGTATCGAATGAGTTTCTTATAACAGGAGGTCTTGAGGTTTTTGTTGTTTGCTGTTGCTGTCATGTTTCTTGTAAATTTGCAGTAGATTTTTTGATATACAGCAACAGAGCCAAATTCCCAGATTGGCCAGTTCGATGTTCAATGATTAAGACAGAGATTTTAACCTAAAAATCTGCCTTTTTATTAGTTTCCTGTATGCAGAATGTGGATTCAGTGGAAGGTGGTTATCTAACAGCTTTTCATCAATTGTCGTCCACTTGTCATCCGCAAATGTGTCATTCACATAAGGGTACCCTTAACTGTTCCTTTTTTCATCCTTTCTGGACCCTTTAAGCTTCTAGTCTCTCTCACTTCTTCTGCTACCTACAAAGCTATTGTCTGGTATTTTTCCTTCAAAGTCACATCAGCTGTTATGCCCAGGAAATGAAGTTTAGATTATAAAGGAGCAGTTAAAATTGAAAAAAAACCCCAAAACATAAACTATAGTGCTTTTCTGTAAATAAGTTGGAAAAGTCCTCAAACAATCAAATAAAACCAAACAAAACCCCAAGACAAAATCTGGATGCACTGTAGCATCTAATAGGTTGTGTACAGTACCTGAGGTTTTGGTAGAAGAATTGTCATGGTGGATAGATTGAAGGCTTGCTTGCACTGAACAGCAGCACAAAAATTGCCACATACAATTCAATGTCAGAACTCACTTTTCAAACCTGGGTGCCTTGACAATACTGCCAAGTCTTGGATTTGGTCTATTAAATCAGCACTTAGGCAAATAAAACAGTCATTTGAGTGATAATTTCAACATGCTAATGAGATATTCAGATGGCAGCAATTTAAAAATACACATTGGTCTTTGAATTTAAGCCAAGATAGGCTTTGAGTTTTATTAGAAAGGTTTAAGACTTTATAGAAGGATCAAAATAATTTCTGAATTTATCTTAATCTTTCTGGGAGAGAGGCAGATGAGATTAAAGTTCTTTATGAAGTCTTCACTAGTTTTAGATATAAAACTTTTCTTGGTCATCTTATTATTAATTAGTTGTATTTTGGTTCATATGCAGGTCAAAAAGCATCCTTATTCAGACATCCTCACTTTCACTCTCATTCTATACAGTTCTCACCATGACACTGTTCCTGTACAAGTGCCTACATCACTTCTGCTGACATGAAACTGTATCCCTTTTCTTGCCCTATTTCTCTCTCTTCATCATCAAAACCAAGGTTATCTAAGCCTAAAGGGATCTGTGTTAGATATAAGTTTTGGCAGACACCCAGATCAGCTTTTTTTCATCTAAATAGTTTTGTTCATATAGATATCAAGTATTTAATTTTTTTTGTTGGTCTTTCTTTTTTTTTAATGAATTCATCAGTTTCCAAAAAAAATGCTAAGACAATGAAAATAATGCAGATAATATTTATCCTGGAGATGAAAAGTCTCTCTTATGCTTCACTTTTCATAGAAAATTAACTAGATAATGTTTCTTTAATTATGATTTTGACTTTCAAGGACTAAACCAAAGTATGAGCTACTCAATGCTGTTCTTTTTATTAATATTTTAGTAATATTAGTATGCTGTCTACAAGCATAATAATTGTTCTTACTTGAAGTCCACTCTACTGAAATCCTTCTAAAGAGGCTGGAAAAATTCCTGTGCTGTGTTTGAGTCTAAGATAGTACAAATAGTATCAATCAAAAGAAAATGAGACAAAATTTACCAACAAAATCACTAGTATTCCTTGCAAACCATAAGCCTTACCATTTACAGGTGCAACTGAGCAAAGAGGTTTTAAGGAGGAATTTGAAGTAGAACAATGACATGTTATTTAACAGACAAATTAGCTCAGATATTACTGGGCATGCTCTCTGCCTATTCTGATAATGTAATCTATTTTAGCTTATTTGCTAGCTCCTTGAAATTGCTAGGTATCTATTTACTGGATTAATTAATTAAACATATTTAAATTATGCATTAGTCATGGCTTTAGAAAGTTAGAGTAAATAACATAGGCTTTATTAATTTTTTCCCTCTCTTATAATTTTCCTATCCTCAGTCTCTTTTTTTCATAATTTCATTTTTTTCCTATTCCTTTTAAGTTTTTGTTAATTTTTTTAATAGTGCTAACTGTTTCATCACTGGCTGAGACAGGAGCAGGTGTCTTTGCTCCAAAGTGACACCAGAGCTGCTCTGTGGAACTGAGAACAGAGTTATCCCTAGGGATGGAGTGCACCCAGTTTTTCCCATGCCAAGTTGTCAAGGCTGGAGGCTTAAAAAATTAGAGGGATTTTTTGGTTGTTGTTTTAAGCTTAATATTTTCCACCACTTTTATATTTTCAGAACATTATTCTGGCCTTGTACAGGAGACAGGGAAATGTAAATGTCAAACATTCACTTCTGTTTAAATGGGCTTATTATACCACAACGTGTAGAGATTTTGTTCACTACCGGCCGGTTCTTTTCACTGTCGTTCCCTGTAAGCACTTTCCTTGCACCTGCCTGAGGAGACTAATCCTCTATTAAGACATGTTCAAACTGAGCAAAGGCAGAAATAGCAGCCATTTCACTCAAACAAAATGAATCAAAACCTTGTAAAAAATAAATAAATCAGGATAGCTCTGGAGAAGGCATTTGGCCGTTTGGTCTGTAGTAGAAGCCCTGTTACTTCACTATATTCCATCTGGAGAGCAGGCTTTGCCCTTAGGGCATGGACCTGTTTTGAAAACAATGCAAAGAAAACCCCCTCCTATGTAGGTTCTCAGCTGCTTACACGTATCAGTGCCACACAGACCTCATCATTCCAGGGGTGTAATCTTCTTGCACTAGCGCACCAATGACTGGCCATGCTCTCACTTTCTTCTCCAGGATCGTGGCTATTTACTCAGATGGAACAGTAATAACATGGATAATGTGTATTTCTCTCCAAGCTTTGGTGCAGAGTTAGACTCAACAGGGAGCTGCGGAAACACTGCAGAGAACGGTGATGTTGCTGACTGGTTCACTGAGGAGAGAAAATGCCTCCACCAGATAGCAGAGAACTGCAGTCTAACAGGGCAAAGGATGAGGGAAAATCTTTTCTGAAAGGGTAAATCAGCAGGCTGAATCTGTGGGCCTGGACTGCAGTATCCAAGAACAGAAATCCTGTTGGACAGCCCTCCTCAGTGCCAGGTACAGGACTGACTGCCTTGCAATGCTCAAGAGATAACCATATTTAAAAAAAACCCTTAAGAACACAATAACAACAACAGATACCCCTTGCTCTGAAAAAAAATCATTGTATCTGTTGCTCATAAAGCCAGCTAGTTAATTTATGGCGTGAGGTGAGGTCACATTTTTCTACAGCCAAATCCATCTCTGCTGATAAAACTGGTATAGAGATCAAGGATAAAAAGTGAACTGTACAATTTGCAGGCAGTCAAATTATACAAACAAATGTGTTCATCCTAGTTGCAATGAAATTTCAACTTTCAAGTCCTAAGCATTTTATATCTTTTTAAGTCGGGTATATAAATGGATCAGGCTGACATATGATGACAGTAAATGATTTATAACCATAAAAGCCACTTGAAAATGCAGTACTCACCATTATGTCTCTGTTTTGTGCAACTTTTGTTCTCAGTTGTTTCATAACATTACCTTTTGTAACATGGTTTTTGCCGTGTGTTTCCTAAGGATTTAAAAATTCCTATCTTATGAACAAAAACCACTCACTGAAATTTTCCCTACAAGAAAGGGAAAAAAGGTCTGTGCTGTTGCTGAGAGACATGCCAACAACCTTAAATCTAGACGAAAGAGAGCTGGATTGATGCTGGTTATTTTTCTGGAGGTCCAGATGGGTCCAGATACTTCTCAGAGAAGTTGTATAGAAGACTAATTTAGAGTAATATACAGCAAAAGCAGGTGTAAGTAACTGCAGACAACACCCTTTAGCTTTCTGAAGCTCAAATGGTAAATTATTTTATTTTAATCTCAAGTATTTTGATATATATGATTTGGTATCTGCTGAAAATATTCCTTTCCTAATGCTAGCAAAACACAATTAATGATAGCATGTTTCTGAATTAAGATTACATGGAGCACATCAGCAACTGATTGTGATTTTGATTACAAATTCCCACAAATGATTAAAAATAGTAAGAGCTCCTTTGCAGTGCTTCACAAGTTTCACAAAGACAAAGAAATTGTACACCACTGGTCATTCACAGCCTGTAGCAGAAGCCTCTTAGTATGGCAGGATGTCAGGTTTCTGCCCTTCCTATATCATGTGTTTGGGCAACTCAGCTGGTTTCTGATTGGCAGAAAAGTCATGCTCTAGAAAGGGCAAAGACAAAGAGCTAGAGAAGTTCAACAGACTGTTAAATCATAAGTCCTGCTGAGGTACAGCTTATGGATGAGCTTGTGTTAATGGCTGCTCTTCAAGACAAATTCTAGCCTCTAGAGACACCCTGAGATTTCCAGCCCACAAAATACTATAATGCAACCTATGAAGCAACATGCCACAAGTAGGAGAAAACATTACATATGTAGAACAGTGGAAGTTTGTGAGACCCTGGGGAAAATGCATAACTAACACTGCTGAATTATTATTGGAGGTTTTGGGTTTGTTTATTTGTTTGTTTGTTTGGGTTTTGGTGCTTTTTTTGTGGGGGGAAAGGGTTGAGGGAGGTCTAGATAAAATTAAAGATTTCTTTTAAATATCACACTATACAAAAGAAATGGAATTCCTAACTATTTTAATTTCCAGATTACACCAAGGATATCTGGGTACAGCAGTTGAAACAGCTTAACAATTTACTTTTTCTTAAAATTGTGCTAATAAATTTCTGTGTCTCATTTCTAAATTATCAGCAATTATTTTTAAATACGACCCTTTAAATACTATAGTATTATTCCTAAAGCTGCAAGAGGCACAGAATTTGAACATGGTAAGACATAACCATGGTAATTTGTGATGAATGTCCCCTGATTTTGGTAGACCTATCTCTGATGTGATTAAACATGACGTTTTATTGTTCTAGTCATCTTATGCAGCAGCCTTCTTTCACTTATAAAGCAATATGGTTTAACATATTCTTCTCATCCTCACTATTGCTTTTGAATTACTTTAATACTAGCTGTAAATAAGCAAAGCTCATATGATTGTCCTATTACCTACTTATTAGCTTAGATCCCAAGATGGATTGTACCGCATATGGGCAGATACAGATTTCAGAGGACCTGTATCTGATATAAACACGTGGCTCATGTTAACATTAATGAGAAACTTGGAGAGCACTTCTAATTTAAACATCTTGTATGTAATAAGAATAAACTAAAGATTTTTTTACTCTTTACTCAAAAAAAGACATGGGACAGAAATATGGATTCTCCCGGCTGGTCACTGAAGGAATATGTAGGTTATGAGTTACAGGGTGAGAGAAGTCACAGATTCTTTTAAATCCATTCAGTTTTGAAGGTCTGAAAATCACAAATGTCCTACTGCAGCCAATTTGAGAAACTACAGGGATACAAAAGAATTTTGCTGATACTGTCTTCAGGGATAAATAGAAAGCTCATTCTCAGCCAGGTGATCTGTTCATCTAATGCAGTCCTTTGTTCTACACTGTAAATGTACAGCCTTTCTCAGCCTCCCTCCTTCAGTCCAGATTTCCCCTTTATGCTCCCCTGAAATCCTGGTCTTTGACTCAGATCTCTCAAAGTCTGTTTGGCTGAGGAATATCCTCACTTCCTGCTGTTCAATACCCTGAGCAGGGCCCTAATTTGCTGCCTGAGTTAACTTCATCCAGACCATTGGGCGCTTGTAAATCCCATCACAGGGACTTCATGATATTCTTAGTTCTATTTTATTCTGAAAACTCCACTGCCTAAGGTTATCATATTATGGGAGGTTCACTTCTCTGTGAAAACAGAAACCCCAAAAGCTGAAAACATGAGAAATAAATAATAATCCAAATTATGGCTGTTGAAGGGGTTTTAATCTCTTTCTTTCTGAGACAAGCTCTTGATTTTGCTAGAAGCATAAATCATGATTGTTAAATACTTAGCTATTCTGTACGAGTCTGCTAGGAAAAATATTATTTCAAGAAAATGAATTTTATAGTATTTCATCTTAACCCATTATTCCTTGTATTTCAAAGAAAAATGTCAGTGTTCCTCACGCTATTAGTGTCTACCATGTTCTGTTTGGTTGTATCTAATACCCTAAGCGTGGTACTGTTGAGGACAACTCATACATTGAAGCACAACTCATAAACTCTGCCTATCAAATGACATGCAATGCTTTGTAGTGCCTAAAAACTGTTATGGAAGTTTAACTGACAAATCTAAGGCTGGCATTCATCCCTAAGAAAACACAGAGAATAATAAAAATGTTTAAAATTATCTCATAACAAATGCCAAAAGGGGATGGGAGGAGGGGTGTATTTTTCCTCTAACTGAATTTCTTTGGTCTACTCCATAGCCTACTGTTTGTTACTTTCATAAAAATGCTTAAGAAATTAGAATAGATTTTGAAATGAAGATCCAGCCAAGCTTCTCTGGAGTAATACTCAGACATAGTAAACAATTACATTACATAAACCAACCGTCTGAGCAAAAATTATAATTAAAGTAATGCATTAGTGTGCTTCATTGATTTATGAATTGGTTTAATGATTCCTGTTAGAGCAGAAGAAGCCATTATGCATTCACTGATTTTAAGAGACAGTATATAGTTGTGTGACCTTTCACTAAAGAAGAAAAGTAATATTCCTGAGCAATTAAAAAAAATTGTAAAAGAAATGTTGTTATGAAAAACTTTTTACAGCAATTAGAAAATAACATCCCAAGCCCATTAATTTTGTTCATGATCAAAGCTGTTCCCATTTTTCACACTACTATTCAGAAAAGAGTAGAGGAATTTGCCGAGTCCATGTTTGTATGTTGGATCCTGTCTGAAACAAATAAAATAAAAGAATCCAAGGCTAAATGTATCTGCCTTTGATTCAGATTCAACCCAACCAAGTACCCCAGGTTTCTGGCTGAAAGATAGTGGCCCACATTCCCCACTCAATTACTGTTATTCATTGGTGCGCCCAACCAAAATTAGAGCTCTGCTGTGTGAGTTGGGGTTAACACAGACACTGAAATACACACACTGAATATCTCTGACCCAAAGCACTTATGATCCAGACAGACAGTTGGGGAAAACCTGAGCGTACAAATGAAAGCACAAAAATAATATCCTCCTGCTGAAATCCAGGGAGATTTTAGTCTCTGTTTCAAGCTAATTCTCAGTGATACTGAAAATCTCACCCACGAAGACCAAGAAAATGTATTATCTTGCTGTTATGGAGATAGGGAGTTTAAGCAGAAAAAGATGAAATATTATCATCCAGGTCTGTGCAGGAATTTTGTGGCAAAATTGAGTCTTAAAAATAGGATCATAGACTTCTCTGCCAGGTCAACTTCTGTCCTGACCCTAGAAGTTTTGTGAAGAGGGTCTTCTCCCAGCCCTAATGTGCATCCATTAGTGCTGGTGAAATCCACACCAGGTACTAAAAGTAAATAGTATTGAGTGCCTTAAAACCTTGACACAGCAGGAGGCATCCTGAAAGTAAGGAAGGAGGAGTCTTTTAAATTAGCTGTTGTAAAACAAATTGAAGGGTCCAGGGAATGTATATGACATTTATCTGTGTATTTCCTTGCTTTTGTTGTTTTCTGTCATTGTCCTATCATTCCATTCCCCTTGATTTTTGTGTAAACTTCCTTGTTTGTTTGCTTTTCTGATAACTTGTAGAGTAAACTGCTCCTTCACAAGAAAAAAAATGCAGCTGGGAGAATAAGGCAGGGGGAGGTTTTGTGGCAGAAATACTTGCAACATGGCATCAGTATAGTTGCTTGTGACTTTGAGCACTGTGAAACATTTGTTTGTCTTGCTTTCTTTCCTTGCTTTTCTCAGTCCTTTTCAATCTCCCAAGCAGCGGATGGAAAGAGAGAGAATCTCCTACAACACTAAACACATTTTGTTATTTACTGTTAAATCTCTATTTTCACACACAGCAGAGATTGCACATGTCAATATATCTTTTTAATTGTATGTGGAACTTGCCACATAAGGTTGTAAGCCCCTTGAAGTCCCAGAGCCCATTCTGAACTGGGTTGACACTTCAAAGAAAAAAGGAAACAAGTATGGAAAGCTCTTTGAATCACAAAGAGCCAAATGAAAACACTCCATCAGACTTCAATCCTCAATTATGCTTTTTCCCTGTGTATTTTGTCTGCCAAAATCCATAAATGACCTTCACAATGGCAACATGATGATCTAGAGACCAACTCTTTATCCCTTGTTATCATTTCATCAGCTCAGCTCATTCAGGTAGTTTCACTTTTTTGTAGGAATACAGAGGTGGATGAGAAACTCTGAATTTTCAGAGGAACAGACCCTCAGCCCTAAGCCTGACCTTGTCCTAGTGAGACTTTTTGTCATCTGCTGAGACAGCCACTCACACTCAGTAGGTGAGAAAGTGAAGGGTTTACAGATAAAAGCATGCAATGGTCCCACTATAATTGTTTGGAATCTTTTCATTTTGTGTTGCCTTAAGTATTATTTTTACTCTAACAGAGGCCCATAGCTTCACAATTCTTGAAAGAAAATAAGAAGGTTAGAGAATGAATATTTTGATTTACATTGTCTCAGGCCTGGATACATGATGACCATTTCAACTCTTTACAATACTAATAATAAAAAAGTCAAATTAAAAAGTCCTGTGATACCATAAACTGCCTAAGTATTTCAAAGATATCTAACACAGCAAGAAAAAAAGTGCAACAATAGGAGGAGGAACTGGGAGAAGAAAAAGGTGAGAAGAATCCTTTTGCTCTGTGAGCACCCAGCCTTCCATGCAGAACTACAGTGGCTGGGGAAAGCCAGCACTCTCCCCCTTGCCCCACAAAATTACCTGCAGAGACAAAAGAGCCAGCTGCCTCCCCAGCCCTTTGGTCACCAATTCAGTGCAAAAACCAAGAGTTAAAGCAACAGAAGAGTTTTTTTGTTCTTGCCTCAGAAACTGCAGGAGCTAACGCCCACTTCACTCCTTAAAGACTACTTAAGTCCTGAAATACTATTTTAAATTTGTCTCTCTTTCTACTACACACATTTAAAACCAAGATGAATATTATTTCAGTATTCAAAATATTTGGATGTAAACTCTTGCTGTAGCCCCTATGAGTTATCACATAGCTCATTGTCTGTCTTTGGAACATACTAATGTAACATGGATTTTACCTGACTCCTGCACATGCTTATCTTTATTCCCTGTAGGGAGGCTCACTGATGTTATGAGAGTTTTTTTACTATGTATTTACTGTGTATCAGATTAAGTACTTTCATAATTCCTGGATGGATCACGGAGGAAGTGGCACTTTTAAGTTTATCACCATTACTGGCAGTAACTGGCAAACCCTTAGCAGTGCTGGTAGAGACCACAGTCAGAGGGCCTGTCTTAAATCTAGCACTGAAAAATTTGATTGAGATTCCACTTTAAAGAGCAGTTTGCAAGCAGAGTTTTGAGTGAAAGCAAAGTATCAGTGTGAGTCTGAAACTTATTCAAGCTGTCAATCTCGATGTCTTGTGTCTGTTAGCATGCCCAGCTTTGGTGTTATTGTTTGTTTGCATGTTAACCAAAATGTAGGTTTACATTTTTCTAGCACACACAAGCTTCTGCTGACTGACTTCCATGAATCAGATGTAATCGAGTGGTAAGTGGCAGTTAGCTTCCATCAAGGAAAGCTTTAAGCACAGGCTGGTGGAGCTGGTTCTCCACAAGCCTCCCCTCAGATAGCAGATGTTTCTTTAGCAGATGTTTCTGTGTCACCCAGATGCGAAAACGCAGGTTATGCTGTTGCCACATATCTCCCCTTGAAGCAAAGTTCAGCAACTCAGGCTTATTATGCAGACACACTTTGTTCCAGGAGTCAGCCTGCCTGGGCTCTGTAACAAACCTGCCCAAAGTCAGTAGAGACATTACGACCCATTTCAAATAGTTAACGCCCATACCTTCACCCTCCAAATTGTTTGTCAAGACATTACCACACATCTTCTCTATCGGTAAGCTACTTAAATGCAGAAAAATGCATCTAGGTAGACTTGCCAAAGCAGTAAAAACGACTTAATGTTTGACATTTTACTAGCCGGCAGCCTTATATAATGAGGAGCAACATAACCTGCTTCAGAGACAGAGGCATCTCCTAAATGCCTGGGCCAGTAAATGAAAACAAAGTTTAGTGTACATGATGTAAAATATGAAGTCTAGGAGCAGTGAACCAAAACGGAAAAAAAAAAAAAATCTAACCTATTAAATGAGAAAAAACGTGCAGCATATTGAAGAAGGAAAGAGATGAAGGAAAGAGATTTGGGAGATTACTGCAAAAGAAATGTTGATGTCTTTCTCTACGTGGCTGCATTAGAAGAGGCAAATATGAAGGATAAACCAACCCTAGAGACAATAAAGCAAAACAACACAGAGAGCCTGAGCTGTATTAGCCACAATCCAGTTTAGTATAAATTTGTCAGGGAGAGCAAGAGGCTTTAAGGTAAGATTATGACTTTAGGGAAGAGGCATATTATAAACAGCATCTGCCAGATGCAGCCACAGAAAGCATTTTACAAGAGATTCCGCTGAAAAATGCCTCTTCTTCCTGAGCCTCAGTGCCATAGGAGGAGTGAGGAGTGGGCAGCGAGCAGGAGTGCCGAGGAGGAGCTGTGGTACAGCTGCCTTGGAGTTGCAGGCTGTGTGCCACAAAGGCACGGCAAAAAGAAGTGGTCTCCCCTGTGCTTGGGCCTGGTGCTTCGCTGTTTCCATGGCGATGAGTGAGTTTGTGCCGTGTTCTTTTTTCTGTTACTTTGGGTGTAATGTCCGAGCCCCAGGCCGGGAAAGCGTTTAAGTGACTCGAGGCTGCAAAATGGCTGGTGTGCGCCCGGGGGGAAAGCAGCCTGCCTTGGGAGGGAAGGAGGGTGAGTTTCACTGCTTGGGTGTGGTTTAAGAACAAACTTGATGTTTTTCATGTGCAAAACCGTGTCCTGAAAGGTATTGGAGGAGGTACTGAAGGTGCCTCTGCAACAGGCTTTGTCTGCGTAATGCTTGTCCTGTGACAGAGCTAATTTGCGTAAAGGACAGCGCTTCCCCCCCCCACCCCC
>VXBQ01016894.1:1200820-1401234 GCA_013400175.1 Phainopepla nitens
CCCCCCACTGTTTCTTTTCCTGACTGAAATTTAAATTTAGGGACTTGCTTTCATTAGATTTGGTTTCCCTTCTTCTGTCATTCACTTCGCTAAAATCTGTTGTGTCCCTCCCTTTCCTCATGTCTCAGTTTTCCCTCTTTCCAGAGGGTCTGCCCGAGGCTGCCATTCCCCCCGAGAGGCCGAGTCTCACAGCTGAAGGTGCTGTTTCGTGTTGGGGCTCACTCTTCCCTGGTAAGGGAAAAAAACCCAAAGAAAAGAATAATTTTTGGAAAGCTGATGAAAAAAAAGAGCAGGCAGATAGGCATAAAAAGTATTTGTGAAGTTTAGCCCTCACTGTTTAAGATGGAAATGTAGTACTGGTAACTTAAAAAAGAGAAGATGGATAGATAATTATCACACATCTTCCCTATCAGTTACAACTGCCCCTCAAGGTGCTCAAGACTTCTGTTATTTAGGAGGGGAGGAGAGCCCAACAGCAGCATTTAGGATATTCCTATTATGCTGTTTCTCTTCCTGTAGTACTGCAATATGTCATCTGATTGTGCAGACCTCCCAGGAATAAGTGGAATTCTTTCATCACTAATTTCACCTGAACACAGTATTCTCTTTATGGCATGTATTAACACTCCAAACAAATAATAGAGTAAAGTTTTAACCAGAGCATTTGTATGATTGGGATGGATTTTGAGTAGCTTTGGAAATATTGAAACCTTTTGGGGAACTAGTTTTACTATTTAGTAGCCTATTAAAAAAAGAAGTTGCAGAACATCACTAGCTTCATAAAGTTTATATGAAGAAGTTGCATATGAATGCAACCAATATGAAGAACAGTGGCAGAATTTTCAGGTGTTGAAATACATTGCAACATGTAGCCCTATAGTGATGTAAGTAACCCCCCCAATTTAACTGGCTTTGCTGTGGTCCTACACTGTCTGAAGATGAGTGACTGCAGCTTATGTTTCTCTAGAGAAATAGAATTAAGATGGAACAAATAACCCAGAGTGAATTTTGCACTGAAGAAAGAAAAGAGACCAAACTATGCAGGTGCAATCCAAATGTTTTGGGGTGTGTTATGGCCCAATGTGCGACACAGTTATCTGCTAGATCTGTGTATTTAGTGTCTCTGGCTAGTGCAATGTAATCTTTTCAGAGTATCTAAACAATTTCAAACACTGGGCACATAGAGAATTGAGGTCAGCAATTCTGAACTATACCATTATAAAAAATTCAAAAAACAAGCCAAACCCAAACCAAAACCTGAAAACAAACAGTGTTCCCAGGGGAATAAGCCAAGATGGGATGATACTTTTGGGTAGACTGATAGTGACCATGAAATCTATTTCAACAATTTCTTGTTTGTTTCCTTGTTTGTTTGCTTGTTTCCTTGTTTCTTCCTCTTTTGACCGAATAGGGAACTGTAGTTCCCTTTATGACTCACATTTAGCCACGATCTGTGACTCCGGCAAGAATATTGAGCCAGAAGTTCACAGAGCACCTGGATTCTGCTGTTTCAGGGCGATTAAAAATTCTTTCAGGCAGTTTATATTGCTGAGTAAATTAATATTTATAAAGCCTGCAGGATAGCTTATGTTCAACACCTCTAGGGTATTTTTATTCAGGAAAGGCCTCAATTTTACAAAACAATGTACAGATAGAGTAAGGCACCTTCAAGAGTGCCTCAAGAAGGGATGTTCAAATCTATATTGCCTTGGAACTGCTAAAAAAAAAAAAAATGCTGGTTTTCTCTGGAGACCCTGACAGCTGGAATGCCAAAGTAGTTAATTCCTCTGCTGAGGATGTGGAGTTTGTAAGCTGTGGGGGAGTAAAGGTGAGTAATGCCTTATATATAAGGACTGACAATAAAACTTTTTTTGTGATGGCTTTTGCTCTCTCTCCATTTCACCAGCTACTGGCTTATCTACAGGTGTGGTACATGGACAGAACACGATTTTGACACAAAATCCCCTTAGGAAGCCTCAGTTTTAAAGCTCACAGTGAAATAGAGGGCCAGGCTACGCTTTCTGATTTCCCATAGCTTAACACGTGTTAGACGAACATACTTTTAAAAGCCACAAAGAATCTCTGCTTGGGTGCAGTAAATGGTAATAAATTTGCCCTGTCATTATGTAATATCACTGGATACCAATATAATTATCTTTTCTGAAGAAATACTGTGTTTGACATATATATATATATGTATGCATGTATGCATGTATGTATATATGTATATACATATATTTGGTGGGATTAGAGGTAGATGGCTTGACCTACTGAAAGCTTTGTGTCTCTGCTCATACTAGAACGCTAAGGAAATGCATACTAGTTGCAGTCCTGGCTGTGGTTAAAGACAGCTACTTCTCCTCCCTGTCCCCACACCACAGGAAAATCCATTCCTGGAGATGTGGTCTGTGGTCTCTCCTTGTCTGTATAGCTGTGTTTCTTCTTCTGTTTAGTGTAACAAAATGTTGCATTTTCTTTCCAAGTTTGCGGCAAAATATTTTGCTATTGTTTCAAACTGTATTTTTAATAGCTTTTTTTTTATTATTTTTTAATTCTCTTCAGACATTGTAAAATCTGAATAGATACACGTGTACTCATAAATTTCTGGTTAACATTAAGTGATGCTTGAGCTGATGTGGTGTCATGGTTCGATTGTCAGCATCTTTGGCCTCAAAGCTATCCTTTTTTGGTATTTAAGCTTGAAATGCACTTTTTTTTTTCTTTTTTTGGTCTGGCCATGAGTCAAGAATGCTATAGTCAATAATGTTTGGCACAAAGATTTTCGTGCCACTAGCATTGTTGGGTTAATAGTTGTGTGTAAAGAAAAAATGCACTGCATATAATTTTCATAAAACACCAAATGATAGAACCATGCCTTGCGTCATCAAGGAAAAATGAGTAAATAACACCAAAATGTCAATGAAAAGCCACTCAGTCTGTTAGCCCAGCAATACATCTTGTAGAAACACACAGTGCATGTTTATAAATGTAACCAGAGGTTCCCAATACCTTGCAAGCGTGATGATTACAGCAGAAGGTAGCAATGGTCAGCTAATAATTACCATGACAAATTCGGGCCCAGATTTGGCCCAGCCTGCAGAAGTAGTGCAGTTAGTTTAGGCTCAAATAATTTAAAAACAGGAATAGTCTGTGCTGTTATTTGCCCCTACACAAATACCCTTGTGTTGAAACTGTCTCAGCTCCTCAATCTCACAGTCTCTTTCCAGTCAGCACCACTTAGTTTGGGATGTGATGAAGGACTTCAGTATTGGAGAAAACCTCTGAGAGAGTGTGTAACAAGTCTCACTCTTGGTTTTCAGCAGGCAAAGAGTAAAGTTGGTAGAACACAGGTTCCTACCTGTCTTTGAGCTCTCTTGCCAGCAATTTGCTGGGGAGCCTCTGGTTGCCCAAAGCATGTCTCCCCTCTGAGAACTGATGAGAGGCTTGGCAGTGCTGTGCAGCTGACTCCTTCTGTTCCAGGAGCCAAATGCACAGGCAAAGTGAAAACAAAATCACTTCAAGAGTCATGTGAACGTACTTGGAGCATTAAATGTGAATGCTGGAGCCCTGAAATTATGGAAACACGTATGTTCAAAAGTCTTGTGGAGTTCAGTGTTTGCAGCTATGTAGAAATCCTATACCCTAAGTTATTCACATTTTACAGCATTTTTTACTGTTTAAAATGTTTTCAGTTTCTATGTGATATGCTCCAAGATGACAGAGTACACGACTTTTTATAAGACTTGCAATATGATTCTCTCATAAATGTCACAGTAGTACTTAAAATAGGAATTAAAATGTAATAAGACCAGTATTTAATTATATTTAATAAGAAATTTTTCTTTAATTTTTTAAAAAACTTCCGTCACAATCAGTGGTCTGCTGGACTTGGACAGGGGACTGTAAACCTAGAGCTTTAAGGGAGTCATTTTAACACTCAGAAAACCCTTAGCCAGGCTGGATCTGTTTCAATAGAGGTTTCCTGTTGCTTGTGAACAAGAGAAAAGGATCATTCTGCAGTGTAAGCATCCTCTAATTTGAAGAAATGGCTTTATTGCAGCAGTAGTTATTGCAATAACAGCTGGTACTGTCAACACTGCTGTATGGGAAGAGCTGTAGTGCTGGAGATTTGGTTCTCACCTACAATAGGAAGTAGCTTATGAGCCTCTCACACTTTTTTTCCCCTACCTCCAGGAGAATTATACAGATTTGTTTTAAAAAATAAATGTTGTACATACAGAAGGATAAAAAGGAGAAACTAAGAGTAAATTTAATTTATCCCTTTACCGTAGCTGTGTATTTTGAGACCAAGAATAATTGCACTACCTACTTCTGGGAATGTAAATGTGGAATAATTATTTAAAAGTTTGCAGCTAACATTCATGCTTTGCAGAATAAGATGCTGAACTGAGGAATTACGAAAGTAAAAGGCATCTCAGTTAAGATGCCAGGTGCTCCAAAGCAACAATAGCATTCATTTCACTATCTACTTTCAGACAGTAATTTACTACCCAATAGATTGCTTACTGCTGGATTGTTTTTTATTTTAAAAAGTAAATAAAAGAGATTATGGCAATCTTTAAAAGAAAGCATTAATGCATTCAACTAAACCTTTTTACAGCGCTTATACACCTTATATAAAGGTCACAGATGGAGGGAAAGCAAAATGTGCCACCTCCCATGTCAAATGCAGCAGTTCTTGAGAGTAGCAAATTGTTCTGTTACTTGATTCTTGTATCCATTTGGGACTGAACAATTTTTTTTTTTCTGCAAAGCATTCACTTGTGTCTTCTGTTTGGTAGAGTATATCCATCACTGTACTGAAACTATTGTTCTAACCCTGAAAGTAGTTTTCCTCCATGGAGGGGCTTATTCTAGAGTGCCAGTTCATGTGAAAAGCCGTGTGCCTGCGTTGTTGGGGTTTTTTTTGTTTGGTTATGAAGTAGGGAAGAAGACTGTCAGGAAAGAAGGGATGTGTGTGTGAATGTTTGTTTTTCTCCAAGAGAAGGGCATAGGCAGGCTAAATTGATTATTATTTCCAATAAAGGGTGGAAACTGAAGTGAGAAGAGAACTGTCAAAGAAAGTGCATGGAAGAAAAAATACATTAAATAAAGCATCACTTAAATGTGTATAATTCAAGTGCAAAGGATATATCTTGGGGGAAGGATTGGACCAGGCTTCATACTGGGTTTATGTATTTTACATTTTCCCAACGCCATTGTTGCTGTGACCATTGCTGTTATGATACCAGTGACTAGAAGGTTTTCCAGACTTCCTGAATGGTTTCCTCAAAATGGGTGTGTCATTGATTATGCAATATCTTCTGCACACCAAATGTTACCAAGAAGTTATTCTCAATATTATCTGTACTTTAACCTACTTAAAAAAGAAACGGCTAACTTCCTTTATTCTTTATGAAATGAAGTGGTTCAGGCACCACTTGTACAATTCCTGCCAGAAACAACAAAGACTCTAAGTTAATAATATTTCCACATATTTAGCTGGTCTCTAGAATATATGACTTTAGGTGAAGTTTTGGGGTTTTTTTTTGGGCAGCTGGTGTGAGAGAACTTGTTCTTTGGCACATTAGCAGAAGTTATGGGAAATGCTGTTTGTTAAAGCTTATGCCATTAGATTATTTTTTTCCATTGCCATGCTGTTTAAAAAAGAAGAAAATCATCTTTAAGGAAACATACCTCAATCTTGTCGAGTAGTATTTTTATCTGTATTATCTGTGACACAGACCTTCATAGTGTAACTGTTCATTAAAGTGCTGTTGCACACTAAGTAGACTGAAGTCACTGCTATCAATTTCCTACAAAAATTGAATGTTTCTGTAACTTTTGATAGTGACCTCTTTGTTCAAGTCTTGTTAGATAACGCAGGATTTTATTTTCCTTTAAGAAAGAAAAACACTTTCTTCGAGAAAGTTGATCTGTACTTTACATGTAAATCTATTTAAAATTGATCACTTCAGCAATCTTGTGACACAAGTCTTTCAAAAGTCTTTTTTAAATGACACTAGCTATTTTACAGATGCCTTTGATGGTATTAAAATCATATTATGGTTTTATTAACTATGATTTTTCTCCCTTGGTCTATCTTAAAACTGTTTTCTTTTTATGTTTTTAAAAGTGAAGTCCCTCCTTTAATATTAAATCAACAATTGCCATGTTCTCTTATTCATGCTACGGAACTAATTCTGGCACTAAGGAGGTAAACAATAAAATAGAAATACAAGGGTTAGGGGAAAACCCGAGCACAACCCACACTTAAAGCTGAAATGAAGGTGTTAAGAAGGACTGGAATTGGAAATTATCATGCAATTTCTCATATGACTCCATCTACTAAAGACACTATTACATGAAAACATCTTCTACAGCTTATTTTATAAATAAAGTGCTTATCTGGTACTGCCTATGACATTTACAGAATGAATCAGCATGGCTTATGATATGCAAAGGTTTTTCAGTGTCTAAATAGTCTTAAATTATTATAAATGAGATTAAGACCTTCAAAGACTGTTCCATTTAAATATCTAAAACCAGTTTTTAACTAAACTGAAACAGAATTTTTCCTTAAAACCATTCTTGAGGGCGAAAACAGTCCTGGGTTTCAGTGAAGTGCTTCACTTTATGTAATTTCATTGTTTTTTCATCATACATTCCAGTGACAGACACCATGGGCCATTTTTCAGCTCTTCAGGCTTTCCACAGGTCTCCAAGCCACACCCTGCTGCATTTTGGCAGTGCCCTTGGGAGGAGCCCCCCAATGCTGCCACCCCACTCCTGGGGCAGCAGCAGCCTTGGATGGATGTGAGGCACGGGGAGCATCACCTGCAGCAAGAGCTCTCTGCTGGTAACCAGGGTGGGGCTGTGCATCCAGGACCTACAGCTGTAGAAGAGATTTGTTTATTGAGAGCAGAACTTTGCCGCCTGTTTCATCAAGGATCAGAAATGGCAATGACATCAAAATATTAGTGAGATTTTCTTGTCAGTTGTTATATCATTGTAGTAAAATGATGCTTCTTATCATGATTTATAGGTGCTTCAGTGTTTGCAGTAGAAGTGCAAATGTTACCATTTATTGACTTCATAAAGAGGTACCATAAAAGATTATGGTCAGCTTTCTCAAGGGCTCTGCTGATTTTCAGAGGAGCAATAGATGGTACATGGTGTGACTTCTTTGGATTTTCACATGTACAACCTGTTCAAAAATCTGGGCTTAGAGAGACAGGGCTTTGGTTAGCTCTTTATATTCTTGTAGAAGGGATTTAGATGTGCTCTGTCCCATAGACAAAGTGATGTCATGTAGTTATTTTCTTGGTTGGTTCAGATGAGTAAAAGCTGCAATCAGAGTAGTTAATTTTTCTTTATACAAGAGCAGTTAAGGCAAGATTTCATTTCAGATGTAAATGAGAAACTTGGATCTCTGCATAGTAGTATAAGCAGCTACAATTTTTGGAAATAACTTTTCATAGTGCCTTTAATTGTTGGAAAATAATATTTGTACAGTTGAACTGAAAGTACAAATCAAAAGATACTTTTTTCAAAAATTCAGTCAAGGATTATTTTTCCAGGTTTTTTAAAAGCCATTCATGACACATAAGTATCAGAGTATTTTACTTTCTTTATAACTATCAGGTTTTTTACAAATAAAATCACTTAATAGCCTTTTTCTAAGGAGAAAGTAAATTTCTATCAAATATTTCCTAATACAACATAATATTGTATTTTGTGCAGTTATTAGTATGAAAAGGGATAGCTTCCAGTAGTAATTGATGTGATGTTCTTTTGCTTTTGTAAATAACTACTAGCTCTAAGGATCTGTGCATGGATACTGGAAAAATGCATGCAATAGTTTAATACTGTTTCCTTTCTAAATAGTTAGCATATGAGTTTCAGGACAGCATTATGTAGTCAGATTATTACAGCAAAATGATTTTTTTTTTAATAGAAGAATATCCTAGGTCTTACTAGAAAGTCAGCTCAAAGGCACACCAACACATTATGAATATTTCAACACCCCAATAAGAGCAGTATCTCTCAATATCTGGATAAAGTGAACAGTCTGTATTTGGCAGAGAACAGTATAATTACTATTAGATTGTAGATCTTTATGTTTCTGCCTAGTTGCTTGATTGATGATGATAAAATCTAAGCCATGTAGCCCTGATCAGTTTATCAGCACATTATTTGCATGCTGACTTCAGTCATTATCTCTAGATTGGTAATGTCGGATTTCTCTTAGGGTAGGGAATTGAGGATTCACAGTACCTGGAAAGCAGACATAGCTAACACAGAAGTTTGATAATTCTAGAGAACTGGAATTCATGCATTTGGCTTTGGGTTTTCTTTTCAGATGCTGACAACGATTTGGCATAAATTTAATTGAGTTTTCACATGCCATTCAATAATACTTTTTTCCCCTAGGAAAAAAGTCTCATCTACTTTCACCAACTTCCACTCACAAGTGCCAGAAGACCAGCTGAATGCTAACCAAGCATCTAGCCTGGCAGATAAACCCTCAAGGAGGCAAGAAAGAATTATCTGTATTAGAGTGGCATTTCAGAACTAATTCCACATTCCAAAAAGGGGCATATTTGGGTATAGCAGTCTGCATTAAATAAGCAGGAGGTAAATTTGCAACAGAAGACTTATTCTGTCCTCCCTAGAGGAGTCTGTTATTTGAGATGCCTTGCCCAGTAATGTGATGTGGGTCTGTGGTTGAGTTGAAGTACTTCTAAGTCCAGTGGGAAACAGATAGCATCATCTTGTTTGATTTCTTTTTATTAGTTCTGCCTTTGAGTTTGTAATACAAAGAAGGATGAAACAAAGGTCTTCTGAAGCTGCAGGATTTGGGAATTTAGATATAGAGGAATATTTCTGTGTTGGCTTTTTTTTTCTTTTTTAATTGAGGGAAGGGGTTGAGTAGGAAAGGGTTGACACAGAGAAAGGGGAGAGTTGCATACCTGGTGAAGAAGCTGATTTAACTGAGATTCAGTACATTAATTATAGCTAAGAAGAATTGCCTAATTTTATCCTTTCAAACGTGGTTCTATGAACTGTGACTCCCATGCTTTCCATTAGATTGTATGAAGAGCTCCTCACCTCATGGTCAATATTACCTGAACTGTAACACTTCCAAGATTACATATTGCTCTCTGACATATTTTCTGTCTTTGTGACAAGATCTCAAATGGGTACAAATTTAAATTTGTTTAAATTCTAACTGAGTTTCAAGTGGTATTTTCTTGGTAAAAATAAGGCTATGCCGTAGCACAGCTAGGACTGGCTCAATTTATTTCTGGATTGTACTACAGCCAATAGCCTGGGAACCACAAACATTCAGCTCTACCATAATCCATTTTATATTTGAGATCCTGCTAGCTTCTAATACCCTATTCATCTGTGTTATTCCACAGTCCTTAGGTAACCTACCATAAAAAGCCTATATTATGTATGATGGAACCATAGCATCAATCTTCAAACATCAATCTATTTTCATCCTAATGCTAATATTTTGTGTTGATATTATACTTTGCTATAAAATTCTTTTCCTCCCCACAAATTCATGGCAATAAATTAATGAATTACTGAAATTTTTTTCTTAGTTTGAGAAATCAGGTATTCACCAGGCAAGGTACATGTAGGAGGAAAATCCTGGGTGTTAATGCAGGGCAGAGCAGAATTAATCCAAGTCTTAACCCAGTACTCACCTGTTAATTTCAGATATATGGGAAGAATTTGGTTTCCTTTTAAACAGTCTTTCTTGTTTTCATATGCTCTTGCTACCTCCCACTGCAACAATTTATCGAAGAAAGAAATGTTAAAGCATTGTCAAAAGGGCTACTCTTACATGTCTCTTGTCCCAGAGCGAGCTGGAGAGTCAGAGAATTATGTGGGAGTAAATTTAATCTCAGACATTTCCTGAGTAATTTTGCAGACATAAGAAGGGTGGCTGGTTCAGATTAAAGCCAGGATAAGAAGTTAAATTTAGGCTGCACTTTGATATGAAATCTTTGGAGTCAATAGCAGTGTAAACAGTTTTTTATCTATTCTTTGCTCTCTGTTTATGCCCTTGCAGCTTTTTTCTCAGCTGTTCCAGTATCAGCATGAGAGAATTTAACCTGGGAACTGATGTAGATTTTCTGACACAGTATTTTTACAAGAAAGAGCCAGGAAAGGGGAAGGTTACTAAAAGGATGACAGAAAATTTAAACCATTTTTGCTGCTGAGCATTTCATATTGTCTAATCATGGCCCTAGAAGTAGCTTTGTTTGCCTGTAAACAGCCAGTTTCCTATGTTCTTAATGTTCATGGAGTAAATTTCCAAAGGACGGTAAGAAAAATATCTCCCCCTTTTAATAAATTCTGATTGTACAGAGTGATAGTCTTCTCTTGCAAGAAAGTGGGAGTTTGGTCTTCCACTGGCTGATCTAGGCTTGATCCCATAAATCATGTGGTCTGGAAAATAAATGGGTTGGACTCGTGTGGTTGCAGAATGTGATAAATAAAAGGCCCATTCTGCTAGCTAAATCCAATTCCAGTCTAGGCAAATGTAGTGAGATCCCTAGAAATAGTCTGTATGGAGACAGTGTTGAATAGAAATAAACTAAATAAACCTTCCCATATGGCTCATTGAGAACACCGGGATCTTCTGTTTGAATGCCTGAGTCCTCATCTGGTTTCGCTCAGTAGAATGTGGATTTATACAAGGTACTGCTTATTTCCGACCATTTTTTAGAAACTCTCATAACACAAGAAGTTCATAGGGAGCAACAGTAATAGTTTTAAATGCGCCCTGATTAATAGGGACCACCCTATGTCTTGTGTGTTTGACATTTGGAAATATCTGTTACTTAGTCCTGATGAGACAAAACTCAGCAAGAGCCTACAACTGTTAATAGTTACTTCTAAAAACTTGCTTCTTAATAGGTCCAACTGAGCATCAAGCAAAGTTGGGGGGGTGCTATTTTTGGGTCCAGTAATACTTTAATCACTTAATAAAATGCAAAGTCAATATGATTGTGTTAGTGATATGACTCAAATACGTGGAAACTCAGTTTTCTGGAAAACTGTCCTGACTGGAGGCTGCCTGCTGTTTCAGATGACTATCACTTCCCCTGTGAAAGGGCAGGGGGAAATGGTTCAAGCAGGTAACAGCTTCTTAATTTGCTTTCTTAGTCTCACATCACCCACATATGGAAGAAGCAAAATCAGGTTAACACCCAAATTTAAACATAGTAGACATGTATTCTCATGATGTCAGTAATAAAAGTATGTGTAAAGCAGCATGTGTATTCTGGAAAGGAAGCTAACCATTGAAGCCAAGAAACATAGTCTGGCACAAATCTTTTTACAAGTCCAGAAAGACTTGATGATCTACAGATAGGTGTAGCTTAACAGCAGGAAGAAAAAGAAAAAGGGGGTTGGGCAGCTGTCTGCTGTGTGTAGTAGACAGTGCCAGAGAGCTGGGAGTAGCTTAAATGGGTAGTAGTGCAATTCCACAAAACTATTGCTTTGTTTCACTCTGAGTTTGGAATGAACACAGTC
This sequence comes from Phainopepla nitens, assembly GCA_013400175.1. Taxonomy (NCBI): domain Eukaryota; kingdom Metazoa; phylum Chordata; class Aves; order Passeriformes; family Bombycillidae; genus Phainopepla; species Phainopepla nitens. The sequence continues at coordinate 1,212,377 of VXBQ01016894.1, forward strand.
CAATACTAAAAAGTTTCAGTACTCAGTGAGGATCTGGCACAAACTGTGAATACAAAAATAGAGAGAGATATTCCTCAAATTATCAGGAGTTAAGATCATATTTGGACATATATTAGCCTGTCGTAAGTCCTATGATTTTTATCTGAAATATTAAGTTCTCCTTATGGGGAAATATTCAAGACAGTTTATTGGAAGAATGCAGTTACAGTTTCTAAAAACCTGCTGGAGTAGGATATAAGAATCAATTGTTAGCCACTCAGGTAATAAAATGCACAAATAAAATCAATTGTAATAACTACATATTCAGAGTAGACATGTTCTGCAGGTAGATGCCTGCTTCTATACACACTGCACAGTATAAAAGCAATCAGGAAAATCTTTCTGGTTTGATTTGAAGGACTCTTAATTTTTTCCCTCTGGTTTATTTATTGATGATATTTCATGTTCCTGGCATAAACACATCATACCAGAGAAGAAAAAACAAGCCTATTTATTGGCAAATGAGCACAGAGGCCCCCTTCAACGAGAATTTTTACAGTAGGCCGTAGCAGTGCTTTGGCTTTGGAGAGAGGGACGAGTTGGGCTTCTTAAAAGGATGATTTCCTTGATATTTTCAATCTAAGTGCTATTATTAGGCTCATATTTTTGCTTAGTAAGAGGAGTGCAGATATTTACAGGAATGTATGTGTTGCTAACAGCAAACAGAGCAAGGCTGGGGGAACAGATTCACACCACTGGCACAGGAGCTGCCCTCATAACTACAGAATGATCCAAAAGACCTTTATGGTACAGTGCCCTAGTTCTGGTAGTCCTGCACTTCTCTGAAGCTTTCCTGTCATGTATTTGGGCACCAGCTGTAAAAAATCTTAACCAGCCATATTCTCAGCCGTTCCCAGTGTAGTTACTCCTAGGGCCAGAGTCACATAAAGTCAAACTAGATGGATGCTTAGGGCAGAAGGCTTCCTAGAGGGAGAATTAACCAAGGTCTTTCTTTTATTTGTCTGTCTCAGAGTTCTTGAAATCCAGACTTTTCATTGAAAAAAAAGTTATCTAGAGGAGTGAATGGGGGTTGGAGTGGGGTGAGAAAATTGGTACTTTGTCCATTGCCCTTATCAGGTCTGGACTGGCTGGCACTGATTCTATCCCATCATCCTAGGGATGGAAATTCTTAGTTTTTTTCTTTTATTACTCCTTCCCATACTGGGAAGCTTTGAGTTAGATTCTTGTCTGCTCTTTAAAGCTATTAGGGGAATATTCCTTCTGTACACTTAGCTGCCTGGTAAAGCAGCAGTTTAATAATTTTACTGTTACCTTTATGTTGTCAATCCACTGACATTTGTAACAATTAAGAAAGTTTCAAAACCTAAACAAAAATTAGAATAAGGATGAGCAAAGAAATTACTCTCTAATCTATACAAAGCTGTATTATAGCTGCTTAGTGTCTGAGCTCGGCAGTGGGGAAGGGGAAGCATGATAAATGACTGAGGAAGGACGTGCTTCAATAGAGCTCTGCTTTGGTCTTCAAATTAAGCCAAAATGAATTGGGCAGAAACATACTTTGAAACAACGTCCTCTTGCCCCCTCCTTTTCCCCTGAGTCCATTAATGATTACAAGATGTGGGATGCATATCTGAGCAGCAACAAGAGCCTGCCTCCCAAAGTGGAGAGGAATATGGGAACGCACCCAGAGGAAACATAAGTTAGCCACCAGGCTCTTAACATTTAAAACTACTATCAGCAACAAGGGATTGTAATACCACACATGTATCAGGCTTTGATTCTGTATTTTTATTGGGATGTTAAAGGTACAAAGTGGCTATTTTCAAATAAACAGACAATTGTCTTTGTTTCTTTTTTCTGAAGACTTGTGTTTAAAGATCAAAACTTTCTTCCATTTATAACATGAACATCATACCACTTTACATTCCCTGGATATGAAATGGCTTTCTAAGATTTAATCTTGTTTATAGTCAAGGAAACTGAGGCACAGAGAGGTACCCGACAAAAAAAAAAAGGCCAGAGTAAAACTCTGTTCCTTGAAATCCAGTCCTATGTCCTGTTCTTTGATTAATTCTGTGTATCTGGTGAGCAACCTTTTGTCAACTCTTCAGTGACTTTTTATTGTTCTTAGAAGTAAAGCAAATATAGGAGAGGCAGAAAGAGAATACTGTCTCATGAAGCAACATAAATCTGTCTTCCTGTGCCTCATTATTTTCTTCCTTGAAAAATCTGGGAGAAAAAGGCCATGTATTTTCTATCCCTTGCACTGTTTGCTCTGAATGTATTTATTCTGGATGGATTGGGAGTGTATGTTCTCAACAAAAGGCATTTTTCAGATTTATTGTTTTTCTCTGTAGATGAAAGAATTCACATTTTTTGAGATTTTTATGATGTTATTTGGCTAAATTTAATTTTTCATATCATTAATATTCTGATACCTGAACTTAAACAGTTCAAATTGTACCTTATGTGTGGACTCTCCCTTACAAGAAGATAGTCTCTTAGATGATCTGGCTATTTTATTTCTTCCTGTTTTTATAAAAATTCTCTCCTTCTCACAAAGCCCTGAATGGTATTCTCAGAGGAAAGGTTTGGAGTGGGACAAAAGATGCATTTTCCCTTTTCTCAGCCTAGGACTAATGCTATGATGGGTCTTTGCAATGGTATCTTGGGCCACAGAGTTGTGGTAAAGTTCCTTTCAAGATCCTCAAGAGCTGCTGTAAATTTAAGGTTGCCTTTGTTCTGCAGTAGGAAAATACGAACAGCTTGTTGTAAGATATCTCAAATCTCCTTCCCTTCTTTCTCCCTGGGCTGCCTCTCCTAAAAGATGCAACTCAAAGATTGCCCAAACCCTTTTGTCTGTAGTTAATAACAGTAAGGAATAACATACTGGAATTTGTGTCTTCAGTTTCTGGTTAGACTAAATACTAAACTATTTTACTAATAATTATATACTAATGCCTAAGTTATCAATAAGGTAATTTATTTAAGGTTTAATAGTACTGGAGTGTGTTTGGATTCAGATTTTCTCTGTGGTCAGTAAATGTATATTGCTACGTGTACAGCCAGACTTCAGCTTTGTGTGATTTATTCCACGGCTATTTTAACAGCAATAAAAAACTGCATACCAGCTCTCTTTACTTAAAAAAAAAAGAAAAAAAAAAAGAAAAAAAAAAGTCAGAAATCAGACACCTTTTGTCATCACTGCCTTCAAAATTACTCTGGGCTGAATTCATGTACAATCTATCATGTTATCCAAGGGCATTCTATGAATAACTTCAAGTCAGTGCTGGCTGTGGTGAAGATATAAAGGCAGAATATCAATGTCAGCATTAACTTTCAATAATTTGTTCCAGGGTTAGCTAAGGCAGGTCAAAGTATTCATCTATATGATATATCAAGCCCCAACAAACTCTATTATAGTTTGTATATTTTCTTCAGCCAAAGTAGGATCCAAAAATGGAATAAGTGTTTGTGGATGTGTAAACAGAGAAATTCAGTTGGTGTCTAGGATGGAAGGAGTGTATCCTAGCAAATCAAGAATTTCCAATTATTTCACTTTCTCACCTCTGATTTTTTTTTTTTCAGAAATACAGAATTAGAGTAAAAATAGTAAAAAAATGTCAGTGTTATTTACAGTCCAAATTAGATATTCGCTTTGCTCAGCAATAACAGATATTTTCACGGCTTAAGAAGTTTTTCTTTCCTTAAAAGAAACCTAAATGGACTTTCTCTAATTACTCTGCTTTTTAAAGAGCATGGAAATCTAATAATTTCTATTGGTCATACTTATTTGACTGTTAGAGATGTGCTGTCAGTTTCTTTACCATGTTTGGATAACAGAGATAAGCAAGCTGGGAAGCTGGGCTCCAAAGATTTCATGCCAATTAAATGTAAAAAACTCCAAAGTGTCAGCATAGATACTGATAATGTGCATTTACCTCAGAAAGCTGGTGGAAGAAAACCCTCTTCACTGGGTAGATGTGCTAATGCAGGACCTTCTTGCACTGAGGTTTGTGTGGGTACACATGCAGGTCCTTGCACACACTGCTCTGCAAGTGCACACACATCCAGTAACTGGGGTTTGCCTTATCTCTTTTCTTAGGCTCTTATCTCACTGTTAGTGGCTGTTCTTCAGGAACTGACAGACCACTGATAAAAACATTTGGTGAAGTTGTCTCCTGATACTTGGGTTTAAGTCATTTTCCACAATTATTTTGAATTATCAGCTTGTCTTTCCCATCAGAAATACTGGTCGTTCATGATAGCTTTAAACAGGAAATCTTGGATATATTTCATGGCTCTCATGGAAACATCTTCATTACCCCAGTTGTGAGTCATCACTACCATAATCTCATAGCTTTTATTTGATTTACTGAAGGGGCTCTAACACTCATTTTCTAAGAATTGACTCTGAACCATAGAAGTAGGGCAAAAGCATCCTCTGAAGACCTGGAACCTGTCAAGATGGGGGTGCAGGAAGTTGCAAGGAACTCCATTAACTATTGCCTCTATCTCTCCATATTGTCTTCGTTTCCCACTCCCTTTCTTTATTGAGAGTTGTTGGCTTGGATTTGGCAGGGAGCAGAGTCGGAGTCTGTGATCCCAGGGGACACATATTTTGACCAATTGTGGGAGCAGCAGTGAGGGATGAGACCAATCAAAGAATGGGGTGGTTAGGAGAAAACACAGTAGACTCACAGGCAGCCAAATGCTGTTTCCTGAGTTGTTAGAACCCCTCTTTGCATATGGTGGGATCCATGCTGACCTGGAGGAAGTTGTGGTGTTTATGCAGATGCACAAAACCCTTAGGCAGTCTGTGTTTCCTGCTTCCAAGGAAGTCCAAGGCTTTTCAGGACAGCTGAGGTGGGGTAACAAAGCAAGTGATATCCCTGCAGGGTACCCTTCCTGCGGAATTAGTAGCCAAGGGAAGTATGAAGTGCACTGGGAACATGGGTGCTTTCAGGGGATAATACTGACACTATAGGCAACCAGCTAGGGAAAGCTGGTAAACTTGTGCTAAGAGCTTTGGGGGAGAGGAGGAGGGGGAAGCATTCAGCTAAACAAATCCAGAGTTGGTTTTATGGAACTCACTGCACAAGGAGTGGGGATAGACAGCCCTCTGTGGCAGCAGTTGAGTGCTGGAGACTGGGGTGCAAGAGTTAGGGGAGGATGACAGGGAAAGAGCAGCATAAGCCACTGTTGAGAAGGGTCAACCAAACCTAAACACTTTGAATACAACTGACCTGATCCTAAATTTTAGCAGAATTCTTAAAAAAGCAGAAACCTGGAAACAAAGCAGCCTGTGCAGATTGAGAGTTGAGTTCAATACTATTTTTAACTTTGTCTCAGTATCTGGTCCTGCTGCAGTAGGATGGGGAGGAGACAAGCTGTGACATCTCAGCCTTCAGAAAGCTAAAAGCAGACGATTACTACAACACATTGCTTCTGGCTGAGGAAGAAAACTCAACCTAACTCTCTTTTTCTCACATAAAGGAGGCCTTAAAATTATGGATGAAAGCAAGATCCTCTCTAAAAGCAAACAGACAGAAAATTAAAAAATCTTTCATTTTTTGTCCAAAAGAACTGAATTATGCCCATATTAGGAGCATCAGGAAGTGGCCTAATTTATTTTGTGGCTATGGTATTAGCAGGAACGTTTTCCAACTACCTTATAGGAAAGAGATCACCAATCTAATATTTTTCAATAACACTCCATTAAGCTGAGTTTCCTAAAGAGCTTCAAGCAGCTTTAGAGGAGGAAAGCAGCTTTGGCCAAACAGTGCATGCATCTTCACACCCTGAGAAATGATCATATTTCTGCTGAGCTTATTTAGGCCTATATATAAACAGTTAAAATCCTGCCTTCAAATGAGCATCTGTCTAACCTCTGCATTTATACAACCTAGTGGCTTTGTAAGCAACCTGCAACACTCGTGTCTTGACAGCAAGAGTTTATTCCAATTGCCGTAATGCCACAACATTGATCTTGTTGGCATTGTTCTTTTATTATTAAAGGAACATCAATTTCTATATTGGATCATGAGGAAATTATAATGTAAAACAAAAAACCAGAAAAACCCAAATCAAAGAAGCACAGTCCAAACCAGTTCATAGTCAAGGCAAAGTGATTAAATGCTCCCCAGCTTTGGTTTTGTTGGAACAGAGCTGGCAATTACTGCCCAAAAGTAGAGATGCTTTAGAAACCACAAAATAGTATTAGATAATCTCAATAACCTCTCAGCTCAAGGTTAGTGGTTCACTGATTTTTGTCTAGCAAGAGACATGTTTTTTTGCTTTATTACACCTTGGGATGCATTCTTTCTTTAGCTGAGGTAATTTTGCCGATGAAGAGCTGACCGCGGCTGGGGCATTGCAGTTTGTCTCCTGTTCAGGTCTCTAATATGTGGTGTCTCTGCTGCCTGTTGTTGTGGCCTTTAGCCTGCTTGTGCTCCTGTGAGTCTCCTGAGGAGCAGCTTCAACAAAACCCTGCTGCCCATTTGTGACCGTGATGGGAGGCTTTGCTGTCTCAGTGGCCGGCTGCAAGGCTCTCTTATGCCCTGCAGAGTTCTGAAATTCCTGTTGGCAAAGGAGCACTCCAAACTGCATTATTCTGGCTGCTGCAGGAAATGAACCGTGGCTGGAGTCTTGCCACCCTTTTGGTTATGCAAATAGGGAATTATGCAGAAGAGCTATTTGAGTCTTGTTTTATTTTTGCTTAATCAGTTGTCAACATGTTTATACAGTACAGTCACTGTCACTTGCCATTGTTTTGCCCTGACTCCATGTTTGCAGAGAAGTTGATCACAGGGAAGGGCGGGCAAAGAGACTGCTCCTTTGAGAAGCAGCCTGGTGAGGTTTGCAGGCATTCCCCAGAGGCACTGGGGTGCCACCATTTTACCCAGGCACTGCAAACCCCATGAGGCAGAGAAGAAAACAAAAATTGCCAACTGGTGGATCTGCCTATTAAGCCCATGCCAAATCAGTCCCATTTCATGCTGTCTTGTCTTAAGAGGGATTCCTGTCTTAATGAAAGCTGTGCAGATCTAGAGAAACTTTATCATCTGTAATTGGGTTATCCTGGATTTGTTCCACCCTAAGGTTGGTATGTGGTGCAGATCCTCCCTCGTGGTAGGAGGAGGGAAGGGTGAAGGCAGCAAGCTTTAATGTGTGCACAGCCACCTACCTAGGTGCTGTGGCCAAGAGAGACTGTGACAGGTAGAAGTGAGAGTTACTCCCATTAGGCAGACACAGAGCATAAACCTATCATCCTTATTGGGTAATGACTGAGTGAAGCAAGCCGCATTCACCTACTTGTTCTCATTAGGGAGGATTCCACTGGGGCTCAGGGCTTCCCCTGGCATAGAAAGCTATAATTCATATTTCGCAACACTAGCTCTTGTAAATATGATGTAGAAATCAATAAGTTCATTTTTAAATTCATGTTCCAGTTTTCAGGTTATTAAGAAGTTCCTCATAGCCTACTATGTACAGATCTTACTGCTATTCTGTCATATCACCTCTAATTTTGTGTTGCCTCTTAAAAATACACACTTATTTTCTTGAATTACAGAACCCATGAAAGAAATTATTTTTCAGTTCTCAAACCACCATTAATCATGACAGCTCTTGTAACTCATAGAGGCAAGTTGTGAGCATGTTTTTCTGGGGCTTTGGGGTTTTGGTGGCGTTTGGTTTTTGTTCTCAGATAACCTTACCTTAGTTTGCAGTTGCTTTCAGTCGGTGTGTAAATGATGCATCCAGTGTCTGCGAAACATTGGTCTTCCACTAAAAAGTAACCGTGGATTTATATCTACTAAGACTGCCATTTGCAGGGTATATAGAACAATATTCCCACCTCTCAGATAAAAAGCAAAGCTCATTTTCTTTTTTCTTTTTTTTTTTTTTTGTCGCAGTCATAGAATCGGTGGCAGGTAGGAGCAGCAGCTTGTTCTCATAAATGAGAAGAGCTGTAAACATTGATTAATCTTCATGCAAATTCCTTTTGCCACAACCCTGCTGACAGATCATTATCCTCTTGAATGCCTGTCTCTTTAGCCATAAGGCCTTGCGACTTTGTCATCCTCTATTAAGTAAACTGGGTTGTGCATGGCTTGGAAAGGAGAACAATAGAGACTTGGGTGTTGCAGTCAGGGCTGTTGGCAAATTAATAGATGACACCTCTTGCCACTTAGAGAAGCAAGAGGAGGACTAAATGAGTTCATCAGCACAAGGCTCAGCAGTGGTATTTTGGCTCAGTTCATTGTGGCTGATGAGACACAAAACTAAACTCTTAACAGTTGCTCAGCTCCTTGCATGATTGTTAAGCCTGGTATCTTGGCAAAGTTCCATTTTGGGTCATTATGTTGTCCTTTCTGCTGTTCCCCTGTAGTTTCAGCTGGATTAATTCTTTTTTGCTTCCCCTTCTGGAACCAGCTATTTGGCACTGCTGGCACTCTTCGCTGGCATCCCAGAGGCTGACTGCATGTCAGTGGTAGGTGGATGTGAGGGAGTAATCTTCATCTAAAGCCTTTAAAGCACTTGATCTATAAAGATCAAAGGACCCTAAATAAAGGAAGAGGTATCACTGTTATTCAATCACAAATAGAAAGAATTTCCTATGCCTATCATATTGAGGTTGATGCCTGGTACTCAAGGAGAGGAAAAAGTCTTTTGAGTTGGTTTTGGTTTCCCCACTCTCCCATTCATACTGCATCTAAAAGCCTGCCTGACCATATTGCTTTTAACCAGTCACTACTGACCAATAATGCATTTACTATATTGCAGTATTTCCAAGGTAACACTTTGTCAGCTAGAGATGAAAATTGTTGCATTCAATTTCCTCTGCACAAATGACATTTCTCAGTCAAAATACACATGATAAGCAAGTCATTGTCCATCCAGCACTGAGGAAGTGCACCTCCTGTGTTATTAGTAACATGAATTTCTATGTATGAAACAAACCAAACCAAACCAAACCAAACTTTTCCCAAACCACTCTGCTCTTAAGTATAATGAAACAACACTAGTTATTATCTACTGTCAGTAGCATATGAGAAATGCCAGATTAAATGTAAATTATTACAAATACGGCTATGCTAAGTAATTTACATATATTTGCAGAATAATTCTTGTGTGTAATCAAATACTTGCCATTAGCTATAAATCTTTCCATTTTCAGTGTTGTCAAATGCCTTTGTCCATCATATTATGGTCTTAAGCAACCTCTGTTCTGTATTTTCATAATCTTCTTGCTAATACTGTGAAATAGTCTTTGGCCTTTAGTTGAAGGTGTGGGACTAACTATTACAATGAGAAAAACAAATGAAGTGAACATGCTGACCTCATTACAAAATAAGTGGTTGCCAAACAAATATTGCTAGCTTCTTCCCTAGAAACAATCTGATATGAAGCAGACAAATGTCTTCTGTTCAGCCTGTAAATACTTTGCATAAGTGTAATTAAGGACACACATTTTTTTCCCCCACAGTCAATTTTAATTATGATCCTCTTCTCTTGCAATGTCTCTATTTTTCTTATTGAGGTCATGGGTCAATTTTAATATTTGAAGGAGATAACAACAGAACTGAGGTCTTCTATGGAAACGGAGTTGTCAGATTATTTTTATCAAAAGCCATGTTTTGTTTTAGACTGAAGATCCAAATAGTCAGTCTTAAGAGATGGCATTACCAATAAAATTTAATACCCCTACTTCCCCTTTTGCTTCCAGAAGTCTTGCTATATAGCATTTTTTTTCTTTGAGAAGTACCAGAAATTTACAGTAGTTGATATTTAGGAAAGTCAATTTAGTGGAAGGGAGGCAGGTATATCTAAATGTTAGGATATTAAACACCATTTCATTTTATATGTCTTTATATTTTTTGAGTATAATAAAACCAATTATTTTTATTAGAATATTTGTATGCAATTAGCACATAGAATAATTAGTTTGGGTGAAACATGAGCACATATAAATTTTAAGAAACTGTGTTCTTTGGGCAGTGCTTGTATGAAGACTTTGAGCTTATTTTAGGACCCATTTTTTCTCATAGAAAATGGAAAAACATGCTACTTGTGTAATTCTGGTAGTTCTAGTTCTTGTATTACATATCTAATTGTAGAAAAATAAAGGAACAGGTAGTGAAGCAGCGGGCAAAATCTTGATTGTAATGTGATTAGAAGTTTGAGAAAAGAATGCTAACAAGGCAATTCTTTATAAAACTATGCTGTATATTTTTACTACTGTGATTGCATTAGTGTGTTGGTCAATTTTCAGACGCTGTATTTTACAGAAATCAAAACTATATCAAGAGTTGCACTAAATCATATATGTATTAATGAAACATATTTTTAATGAAATCTGGGTGAAAAGTTGAGTTTGTCTTGACAAAGTCTCTAGAAAGGCTTTACATGATGGTGGGCTAGTAATTTTATTTTGTTTTTATCGGGAAAGAAGAGTAGCTTAGTCTGTGAGTTTATGTTAGTATACATTTGGTGGGCAAATATCATGAATGTTGCTAAGAACAAGTGAATCGTTTTTAGGAATAGGATCTGAGAACTTCAAATGGAAGCATAAAAATCCGACTTGGGTAATTTAGAGCTGATGCATCTGGCAAAAATAAAACACAGCACAAGAGCACTGAAAAGTTCAAGAAATGCTCAGACATTAGTGAAAAGTGAGCTAGGCTTGAGTATGCAGGAAGGAATGACTCTTATTTTTCTGCCTACACATTGGTGTCAATGTAACTGGGTTGTGAAGTGTGACAGTGTCTCTGTTACAACTGAACAACTATTTAATCAACACAACCAGTGCATTAGCAAATGAAAAGGTGTCTGAAGAAGAATTTGAGTATGCTCTGAGATAAATTGCGCTGCCATAGATAGGGCGGGCCTAAGCACGTAGGCTGCATGGCCTGCAAGATTCTCCTGGCCTGTTTTTTTGAAAGGTCACAGAATTTAAAAGGGGAAAACTGGAGGCTGGATTGGTTACTCTACCAGGCTCATAGCTTATGTGCCTGTGGAATACTCTGTCTCCTTTCCCCCACCTTCTGCAGCATCTGCCACTATCACAGAAACAAATCCATACTCATGCCACTGAAATGTGCATAGGAGGAGATCCTAATAAAGGGCATACGAAATCCTGATCACAGGGTGGCCATTGGTATGTGTGTCAAAGCAGGTGACTTAATGCTGAGATGCTCTGTCCCAGCTCACGTCTACTCATTGTATCATGGGGATGTATTTATGTCTCAGTTTGCAACAGGTAATCCCGGTCCTGGGTACTGTTTACCAGATGGCATTTGCAGCCTTGATGCTTCTTCTGGAGTTAAATGTCTAGGCCCTTGAAAACAAAATTGTTTCTATCCCTGTGGCACTTTTTTCTCCGTTCTTATCCAGTCGTTCCAGCCTTTTTACTCCCTATGTATGAGACATTAAGCTCTCTTCTTTTAAGCTGCTGCAGAGGTAAAAGCTTGTCTCTCTGTGCTGTGGACAACATAAGTTGACTTGACTTGGTATTGGTGATTATTATAATTAGGACATGACTTGTTATTCCACTTTAAAGTAACTTTTTATATATAAATCTACTAGGCTCATCTAGATAGGAAGCCGGGAAGAACCTACTTCAAAAATCTAACTTAAATGTACTTAATCATGGCAAGCAAAATCTGGAAAATATCAACATTTCCATAAACTAAGCAGTTATGAAAGCAGCCAGGGCTCTGTGAACCCTGAACAAAGGTGTTGTGTGTGTTCTGAGAAGGTGTTTTGCTGAATCAGAAGGATTTGTGGAACTTGGAGTCCTTCTCCATATGGAAAATTTAGAAATCTTTAGGGTATCAGGGTACTTCAGTTGCTTTGTAAGAAACTCATGGATTGCCTTGACTGGAAATCTGAAAGATCAGAATTCACTGTGTGTACTCACAGCACTGTCTGACCTGTCTAAGAAAAAAAATACAACCTTTCAGGCATCTGTGGACTTCTGCTGGCTAACTTGAAAATGCCTCCAGACTTGAGGTATTCCTAGGGCTAGGGATCACCTGAGCAGGTTTTGAAGTTTTTGGACAAGGCTAATTATAAAACAGAAAATAAGCTGTTCATTAGTCCATCTTGCATGGAAGAGTTGGTTGTGTAAGACCCTTGGGATGCCAAGAAACAGCAGGGAGGAGAGGCTCTGCTTTCTTCTGCCATCCTTGTTTACAAACACTGGCAGATGTAAGTACTTCTATTTTTTACCACAGCTATCCAGTGGAAACTGCTATTCACACAAAGAAAAAGCATTTAAAGAAGCATCTGAGTTTTGGAAGCTACCAGAGGAAAAACCAAGGAGGATGCTGAATGAGACTTCATCAGCTTGTGTGGCAATAAGCTTAATATTTATTGAAGAAAAAACATCCCCGTGGTTCTCCAACAGTTCATTTGTCTGAAGGATGAAGACTAAGGTAAAGACAGGACAGGGAGATGCTTACGAAATACAAGGAAAAAGGCCAAGTTTAACATAATCTGATTTTGGAAATATAAAATTGATAAAGCTTAGCAAGGAGTTGTATGTGGCTATCCTGTTTAACTTTTAAGGGAAATCCAGACTTGAAAGTAAAGTCATGCCCTTGAGAATCAATGTAGAGTACAAAAAGATAGTCTAATAAACTTTAGATCTAGCAAAACTCTTTTCAAGTTTCTTATAAATTTATTTTATAAATTTTTTATATCTGAGTAAAATTATGCAATTTAGAGTTAGTATTCTTGGGGATAAAGGAAGGACTGAAAACTGGGAGTTTATGGAAAAGGGAGGTGAATTGATTCCGCTTTTCCCAGGGTTCTAGAACGATAATAATATTGGATATTACAAGCAAGGGAGAACGCATCCTCCAGAACTGATTTTGATATGTGGACATAAATCTTATCAATGCTTGCTGTCATATGGTCTTAAGAGTTTTCAAAAGTAAAAATGGTAACACCAAAATTACAGCCAATATTGAGAATGAATTCTATAATAATTGCAAAGTGATTTTGTGTTCTTAGATGTGGGGGGAACCCAAAAAGATGTGAAGTTGCATGTAAGTCCTGACATAGATTCCTGTAATTTAAAATTGCATTGTGCTTGGATACCTCTGCTTTAAAAGCTGCTGATAACAAAAGACACCTACTTTTACATTTAAGCTATGAAAACTTTTTATGTCCACTGTGGGCAATGAAAGGATTAGCTGTAATCATAACTAGGCAACAGTTGTTGTTCTGTAGTCGTGTAATTGTAATAAAAGTACATAATCCACTTCTTTTCTTGCAAATCCTAATTTACAGATGTTGGTAGAAATTGGAGGTAAATGTAGTTCTGTCATAATCTACTTTCTGTCAGATCTCCACAAGAGAAATAAAAATAGAAGATTATTGCACAAGGAAAGGATTTTTTATTTAAAAGATCTTTTCTTAAAAGTAAGCAGTTTGATAACACTTCTAGCACTTGAAGGCTGTCTCCTTCAAAATGATGGAAACAAAAATGTAAAGCAACTCTAAGGACTTGCATTTCATTAGAGTTTTCTGGAGAAGGGGGATACTACTTTTCTTAAAGCACTCAGAGATGGGGTATTGGGAACAGCAAGTCTTATGCCTCAATATTGAAAGTTTCTGACCAGAAAGAGAATATATATGAGCTTCTGCTGTGTCCTGCAAGCCTAGAAACTCTCTTGTTTCTCTCTTGTTTCAAAGTGGAGGTAAATCAAAAATTAATCTTTCATTTCCAGAAGGAAATGGTTTAGAACAATAACCCAGTTTCCTCATGATGAGACTTGGGAGATGTTGGTATTAAAAATTATTCAAAGTAAGTATGATTTAACTTTTTTATATGCTTCTAATTTCTCCAGTTTTCTTTAGGTAATAAAGTGGATTAAATTGTTTTCATTCACCAAAGTTGGAGAGCGTGTTGTTAATGCAGCTAGTTTTTACTGGAAAGCCTTTATTCTGAATAATTGTGTATTCTGTTCAGGACCTCGCGATGGGAAGCAAAGCGTTTCTCTCCTTCATTTGCAGTACTTAAGTGAAGAGCCAGATGGGTCCACTAGCTGGAGTTATAAAAGAAGCTCTCCCATGCCTTTGGTCTGAAGTTCAGTATCGTTACATCCCTAACAGCAGCTGCTTCTGTTTGAACCCTGGGTTATGAAAAATGAACTGCACTAAATGGGAAATCATTAACTATCAGCTGAGTAATAGTACTCTACTATGTTGCCCTGGCTTAATCACCATTGTCTGCCTCCTCACATGCAAGGAGTTGCCCTTCAGAATAACCCAGTGAAACACTGACAGTAGGGCTACTACCTAAGTCTCAAGCCACACAAAAAACCCCTCTCAAACATCTNTTTTCAGCCAGTTATTGATAATAAGCATACAGGCAGCTGGAGAAGTGATAAAACAGTTTTATGCTAAAAATTCTGGATGTGTGTGCATATGTGTGAATAGGCATACATATATCAAATATATAGAAATTGGTAACTCTCTTCTTGTTCAAAATTCTCCCTCTTATGTGCTTGTCCTGCCTTAAAATCTGTTAAATTATACCTGCCTGTTATCTTGGCTTTTTTGTGAATGCTGAATTTGCTAGTTTTATCTTGCTTTTATGCAGGATGTGAAGACCACAAACAAAAAAACATATGCTATTTGAAAATCACATCAAATCAAGAATGATGTTGATGGCCTGAATAAAAATTGTTCTAAACTAGACCTTTATTTGTCTGAAAGAATTAGTTTCTATAAAATGTCACAACAGATTAGTACTGGAAAGCTCCCTATTGTGTGTAGTCTCACAGTGTTTAAACAGATCAGCTGTGGCTTCTGAATCTTTGCAGCAAGATTTTTTTTTTGCTCAGCTTTTACTGTTTTGTGTTTTTGCAGGGTGTTTGTTGCTGCTTTTTCCAGTGTTTTTGCTCTCAGTCCTTTATCATTTAATAGTGTTATATAGTCAAGAATAATATAACCAAAGGAGTAACCATTACCATACAGCTTTCAGCTCAAACCTCTATAACTTTATCTAGTCCAAGGGCCAAGCAAGACATGAAATGCCCACTCCCCAAGTTAATGATGCTGAAATAAGGCAAAGTCATGTACATATGGAAGAAAGGGATTGCTCTTGCCCCTTTTTACAAGGAAAATCAATGTCTTGTGATGTGACTTATAGCTATAATTTATATGAAAACTTTCAGTGTTATGCTGTTATTTGTGTGTGCAACAGGTGATTCTTGAAGTTTTAACTTAGAATGAAACTATAACCGCTAGTAATGTTCCGCTCATTAATACAGCTCCACTGTAAACTGTGTGAGATAAACATATGGGATGGGAAATGCTTCAGGAAATAGCAATACTATCCAGACTTACACAGATGCACTGCAGACTTCTCCATAGCTTAAGTTTAGAAGTTACAAGAGTTCCAAATCCTGCTCTAGTTACTATTTCTCTATCCTTATCCTTTTTTCTTGCTGTAAGACAAAGTGTCTGAAACTGGTACAAAAGAGCTTCTAAATGCATAAGCCAGTGCTGCAAAGAACCATACTTTCTTACTTTGCTCCCTTTGTATATTAGATAATGAATGCAATGGCGCAAGTCAGCAAAAGAGCTAATGATATGGTTACAGCTAGAGAACATATTTTTCTGCAACATGAGATAAATAGTATTTAAATAAAAGAGCATTTAGTGGGATGTGAAACTATGATAAATGCATATATTACATATTCTTTGATACTTGCTGAGGCATCAGGGAACTGTGCTGTCTTAAAGGCAGAAATTCATGAGAATTGCTGTCTGCACTCTTGGTGTGGGTACATAGTGAAAATAGGATCCAGAGGACTTCTAAGTGCTGAGAGGGAAGATTAACCCTCTGATTTACAGCATTAGCATCTCTTTCATTTCTAATGTTCAGACATACAGTTATATATGTGATGGTGCCAAACCTGAACCCTGTATATTCCTGTTGCTCTCTGAGGTCTAAAGGCTTATTAATTGTTTAGTGCAGATTCGTTGTTCATATCTGACTGTTCTGTTCTAGCAAGGATGTTGTCTGTGAGGCCCAAGAATAATGAAACGATAGGCACTGCTAAGTTAAGGTGTCAGCTTTAGATTCTCTTGGCAGTACGCTCTCTCTAGAGGTGAAATTTGGGAATCAAATATTCAGTAAGTGAAACTTTTGTAGAGGCAGACCATGTAGCTCATGATGAAAACAAGTGGCTGTGATTCTATTGATCAATTACAGGCTCAGGTATAGACTGAGAGTCTCTTTCCCTTACCATCCTAATAGTTGAAGGGTAACAGAACTACAGTATGAAAAGTGATTGAAATTTCTCTATCTCCAGCCATTGCTCTTAAATCTAACAGAAAAGACAGCAGTCTGAAGGTCCTTTGACTAATTTGAAAACTGTAAACAGTTACTTCAGTCAGCTGTGTTGTGTGGTAGCCAAACATGGCTAATGCTAGCAAATAATGAGTTGTGTTTGTTGGTGTGGAGTTAGTTTCTATGAGATCTCAATCACTTCACGCAGAACACAATCTATTGCTGAGCTGTAAAATGTCAGTCCTGCCTCACTGTACCCTCACACTGTCATGGCATCGTTCTGCTGATACTTCCAGTGCTAAATATAAGTTCAGGCTTGAAGAATTAGATCATACTCCCTAACTTTAGTTTCCTTTTCATCATACTATAAGGTGTGTCTTGCTTAAGTACCTGGTTAAATATCTCCTGGGTGTTCAGCAAGGACTGTTGGCAAAGCAACGTAGCCCATACATTTTCTTTCATCACTGTTAGGGTATACATTAGCTTGTAAAGCACATCATTCTTAACAACATGAAAAAATAAGCCTCGTAGTGAAGGGCATCATCAAATGTTTGCAATTAAACACATCATCTGTGTTTGCAGTGATAGTCTGTGAACATCCTGCATTTAGAAAGAGTTGCACTGGAAACAGCATGGGAAAAATGTAGCCACCACTCCTAGGTCAGAGCAAAATACCAGTACTCGCCATTCCCAAGATGTCTTTCTTAATCCCTATGATTAAGTACATGAATTTATCCACCTCTTCTCCCTCCATCTCTTATCTCTTGTTTGTTTTTGTATCAGGAGCCACAGTGACTGGGATTGAACCTTGGTAAGCATGAAAGGTAGTGCCCCGTGTGGGACATGTACAGGGATTGTTCACAGTCTCTTCATACCAAACAATCATATTAGGTGGCACTATTATAAAACAAACAAAGCCTCCCAAAAAACATAAAGGCAGTCTGGTATCTTTCAGTACTCAAACTGATGCATCTTCCAGTTTGACTCTAGCTATATAATAATAATAATGCACTAGAAATAAGCTTTAACACTTAATATAAGATTAAAGGCTAAACACCCTTTTCTATCTGAAAAGCTTAAAAATATCTTTTAGATGTTTCTTTGTGAAGAAGTTGTACTAATCAATTTGTTTTCAAAGCACTTGAGTTCCTAGCAGTTTCCTAAAACCGGAGAGAAATTTCTGTTCTCTGTAAACTAAATCAATCTCTGAAGAGCCTTATAAAAATAAAATAGCTTAAGGATGAAACAGCAGTAAGAAAGGAGATCCATCTACCAATTTATCAGTCTATCTATTTTCTAGCCTTATCTATCTGTAATGGTTAAAAGTTTTAAAGGACACTAAATTTAAGTATTTTATATTGCTTTTCATAAGGGCATTTCAATTTATCTCTATTCTTTTGGAAAGATGAATATTGTCACTGCACATTGTAGGTTTGTGTTGGCTAAAAAGAGTCAGGGGCATGACAGCATTTATAGAAGGCATGAGCTCAAATGTCAGTAGAGCATCCAAAAATGGATGAAGCATCACCCAGCCACTGCCATCTGTTGAGTGTTTCATGACAGCTGTATCTCCTGACCAGAGCTGGTGCAGATAATCATGAAAGGCACAGAGGAAGCATACAGCAGTTATACAGAGAAAGAGGAGGGGGGAATTCCACTTTAAACATTGTTTTTAATTGCACCATAATGATTTTTTAACAGACGCCCTGGTATGTAGCTTGGGCTCTGGCCTGAGTTAAAGCAAACAATAAACCACAGTGCAGCTGAAAAGCAATTGAAATTTCCTCTGCAAGAAGGTTTTGTCCAGGCTGAGTATTTAATAGTGTTTCTCCCAGAGACTTTTGCCCTAAAGATACTACTGCTACAACAAAAGAAGAAAAAAACCCCAAACAACAACAAGCAAAAACACCCCACAAAAAATCAACCAACCAAACAACAATAAAACTTCCTGCCTCAACTACTGCATCAACAGGACTATCAACCCTAATATGCTTGTTATTGACTTACTAATGGGAATGTAGGGTTTTTAAACCTTTTTCCTCTTAGAGAGGAGGGAACTTTTGGCCATGAAATTTCAGGTCCTAATACTATGAGGTGCATTTAAACTCAATGCTAGCTGAAATAATAAATGACTGTGTAACAGAGTAAAATCATTCTGTTTTTTCTATCATTTGCCCCAGCATATAGATTTACTTTCTCCCTCAAGGCATATAAAACTTCCACCTGACCTTATTGTTTCTGATACAAACTCTCATAAACTGGGGAGACTTCTAGGTGAACTGGCAACTCAGACATGAAATCAATGGCACGGGCAGTAGCAAAGGGTAGGTGTCATTGCAAAGCAAAGTCTTTAATGTGAAAGCCTTCTCTTATCCTCTTATCTAACCCTTGCCTTCCCAGAGCCGTGTCTCATATTGTTCTGTCACTTCAGTATGTCAGGGTTGCTGTTATTACAGCTCTGGGTTACCCAGCAGATGTTGCTGTAAAGTGGTACAGCACGAACAATGGGAGCTTAGTTCATCCCTTTGATAATGCCAGTACAGCATACTGCTTGGGAAGTAGAATTGCTTAACGATACATTACTTGTGAACATATCCAAAGTTTGGAGCTGAGACTTTTGCACAATTTCCGATAACTTTACATAGCTACAACTTTATGGGCAAGTTCAGATAGTGTTAGATGAACTTCAGCGTCTAACTCACCTGATATGAGGCTAACACAACTGCTATACATATAGAGGGTTTAGATCTTTATGATTTAAAAGTAAATTATGAAATGAAAATCATAGCGTAATCAATGCTAAGACCTGTGCCTGAGTCTGCAGCAGTCTGAGATTATTCAATAACTCAAGGGGTTGCTGATATGGTCAAGCCTCAAAAGATTATTTTTTTCTTTTGTAAGAACAAGGGAGGTTATGATTGCTGCCATGTAGCTCAACAGGGCCCTCAATATCTCTGAAGAAATGATCCCTCCCACATCTAGATAACAGTTGACCATGTAACCTATCCAAAAACAAAATTGCCTTGAGGACATACAAGCCAAAGTTCACTTGTAGTACTGGTTCTTCTTTATTAATCCCAGAAAGATGTCAGGCTGTAGTATGGTTGCAATATACTTTTGAGCAGCTTTGTTTATTTCTTACGTCCATTCAAACACTAATAAGATGAGGAAACACGTAATTAATAATAATATGAGGAGGGGTGCCAAAGGCCATGACTTGCCTTCGTGATGCATTGCTGCATATCTGAACTGCTCTGGTAGTTTAAATACCTTACACAATGTTAACCTTATCTGCCAGCTAGTCTCTGTTACTATTTGAAGTAGGAGTGGGTAGGGGTTATTTCTGAGATGTGTGTGATTCCATAGTGTTGGGTTACACTTGAGAGAAAATGACATTTCAAATACATATGTGTATAAAATGTACATTAAAGCAGTGCACCTTTAAAATACCAGTTCTGCTTCTAGGTCAGTGGGAGGCTCTGACTTACTGCTACATTAGCATTTACAAAATTCTTTGGCATTTACATCTTTTTATTTTACAAGTTTACTCTGAAAGAAGCTAGTAAAACAAAACATAGGTCTACCCTCCCCCTGAAAGTCACTTTTATGTTTCTTTCTTTTTTAACATGGCAAAGTGGTTGTAAAATGTACTCTTGATTCTTAAATAAAACAGCATGTAAGTAGGATGGGTATGGGAAGTGGGCCCCTTTCTTGAGATTTTATAGACCGCACAGGACCTCAAACAGAAACAATGATGCTAAATGTAGATTTATTTTTTTAAGGGTTTGCACAGAGTGCTTCATATTACTAAGTAATGACAGCAGATACTTCTAAAAATTTCTAAGAAACTCTTAAGTCAAGAACTATTTCTTAATAATCAGACTTATGTTCAGATGTAATACAATTAAGGAAGAAATGGGTGATTGCAGAATAGCTATTCAGATTCCTGTGAAACTTAACAGGGAACGGGATTGCCCCTCTAAGAAGAATAGGACAGACCATATAATTTGACATCTGGGATCTAGGAAGACCCCCAGTTGAGGGTACTATTGAAATTCAAAACCAAGAAAGAAGTGTGTGAGGGGGAACCCTGCAATAGCTGCAATTGTGATGCCTGCCTTGTTTATGATTAAAGCTGATTAAAAATGCAAAAAGTACATTTCATTGTGAAAAACGGCCAACTGGAAGAGAGGAAAGAAAAGGATTTAGGATTCAATTTTGCAATTTTTAAATCCAAGGATTAAATGTGGAAAGGAATAGATCTGCAGCATTTTGAGGATTGGGGTTTTTGTTAAAGACTGCAATTGTGTGCTCTTTTTTTCCAAGGTAAGCGAATGTTAAGTACACTGAGATGCTATTGCTCCATGCTTCCATGCTAATAAGGCGTGCTTCCCACAGTGTGTGACAGAAAGGATGAATACCATGCAGTGCTAATGGTTAATTTGTAGTGGCATGTGTGTTCCTTGAATGTTTGTGAAGTTTCATGATTGACCATCACACAATTGATTCGCTCCTTTTTTAAAGATATAGCGATATGTAATGAGATGAAGCAATGCTGACAGGGTTTCTGAAAGATACATTGTCCTCCACAGCCTATTCACTTCGTAATAATACCCCTTAAATTTGTTAATTTCTCACGATTTGGGGGCTAGAGTGAGTCCTCGTCAAATAATTTCGGTATTGGCCGTGGTTTAAAATGTTAATTACTGTGGAATTTGTCACAGATCACATCAAACCACAGTGATACTAATCTATGTCATGGATTTGAAACTCCTTTGGGAAGCTCATATTTAGACTTACTGCTGAGTGAACATGACTGCTAAGATTACAGAGACCATGGACAGTGAGGAAAAGCAGTAATGCTCCTTCTGAGTAGAAAGTAAACAATAGGGTGATTGTCTGCTTACACATTGGGGCTAAACAGCCCTACTGCTGAGAAGCTCTAGGTAAAAAACCTCCTATCAGCAAGGAGTCTTGATGTTTTCTTCATGGAGCTAGATGTTGTCAAGGATTCAGCTGAGCCACCCTAGTGAGTGTACAGGAAGCAAAACAGGATATTCTTGTATAGGCCCTGTTTTGTGTAATTATGCAACACTTGAACTCTTTTGTATATTCCAGAATGGGTAACACACCTCTAAAAGGATCAGCAGCAACTAGTGATTGAAATATTCTTATGAAAAGTGCTCTTGATTGAAATCAGTGTGTTTACATTTTCAGTTATCTTTGGTAAGGATTGTTCCACCTCAGTGCACCCTCAAAATTAAGAAATTATTTTCACCCGGTTTCATTTCCTGTGTTTGTTTCTTTTAACAAGCAATCTAAATAATTTCCGCTGTCTCTTAAAAAGGAACAATAAGGGAAATGATCAGGAAAATATCAGTACATCAAATATCCTCAGATATTTCTCAGGGATATGCTGTATTTGATGAAATACAGACAAATTCCCTGAGAGGCAGCTGAGCAGAGATTCATGCCCAGAGTCTCCCAGATCTGTTCTGGGGGGCCTGGATACCCAGAAAGGCCTGGAATGTGCAGCAAGAGTTTTGGGCCCGCTCTGTCCCTGTGTGTAATACAGAAGCCAGAAAACCCTGGAAGCTCTGGCTGGGTGTGCATGTGCATGCACGTGTGTATCTACATAAGTACACTATCTGCATAAGCAGTGTGCTGGATTTATTTAAATGATCTGGTTCAATTAGAGTCTCTTTTGTTCTGTTTCTGTAAATAAAAACCACATGTTAACTTTTGAATAATCTCTGGTTTTAATAGCCTGAATGCTGCCATGTCCTGTTTGTACCACAGATAGTAATGCAACTGCTTTTATGAGTAAGCATCGGGGCTGAATATTAGAAACTAAGCTTTGTTTTCAGCAATAATTTTGTGTTTTCTTTTGTGTTTGGGGTTTTCAGACTTTTTCTGTGTGTCTGGCAATAATGTTGCCCAAAGAAAAATGTTTGGCTAATGCGTAGTAATGGACATCCTTCTGTGGTCTGTGGATTATAGCACAAGCACAGATTTTTCCGTCTCGTTTAAGACCCCTCAAAAAAAAAAATCTCTCCTCCCTGAAACAGAAGAGAAAAAACCTCCAGATCCTTTATTTAAATAATAGCAGTAACCCCATGTTAGACTTTCCTTGTTTTCTTATATGTATACATAAACCCAAATTCTACGGCTGAAAGAGTGAACGTCAGCCAGGTTGTAAGAGTGCAAATGATGGCAAAATATGGCAACTGACTTGTAATTTTTTCTGTTCTCAGTCTTCGGTGTACCTGATGCCAGATAGCCTGCCTTGATCTGTGCTCGTACAGTGTCAGTTCATAGTGTGGAAGTCAGAGGGAAACTCGCTTTAGTTCTCATATCCCGCTTTTGTTGCGGTTTGCACAGGGGGCTATGGCCTGTGCCTTTTATTTTTAATTTTTTAATTGATTTTTTATTTTTTAATTGATGAGGGGAATAGAACTGCATTTAATATTGTTATTCTGAGAAATGAAATAGGTAATATTAGAATAAACGGAACAGGCACAAAACACAAATGTCTGTCATCTCCATAGCTCCAGGAATATTTTAATGGTGATGATTTAATGGAATTATTAAGCAGTTTCACGTATGTTTGGTTGGTTGGTCTTAAAAACAAACAAAAATATCTGCAGAAGAAAAAGGTTTTGTTTTTAATTAAGAGAGTGGAGTATTTTTTTACTGGGGTGTCAGCAAGTGCCGATTTCAGTGCAAGGGAAGGAGTAAGACCACATGGCTGGGAGCAAAGCAGGGGGGGAGGCAGCTTCCCCAATCAACAGTGGCAAGCTGTCAAACTGGCTCAATTGTCATGTGAAATCTCAGCCATAGCAAGGATCTCGGCAAGAAATCTCTTTTTTGTTTGTTTGTTTGTTTGGTTGGTTGGTTGGTTTTGTTTGTTTTTTTTTTAATAAGCTTTAAACTTAAAGAGTAACAGTTCTGTTAAATTGAGAAAATGACAATTTTTAAAAGTGTTGTGCAGAGCCTCTGGTAAAGGTATGCATAAGCAGTCTTATTGTGGCAAAGTGAGGCTGGGTTTTTTTCTTATGTATATTATTGAATTTGGACTTTTGTTCCTCCTTCTAATATGCTTTTTATGCAATCTTTTCTTTTTCATATTTGTCCTTTCTGTACTTTTCTTTCAGAATTTGTTTGTTTTGCCTCCTTCACTGGTGTTCATGATTAAGATTTAGACAGCTTCATCGTATTTGCTCATTCCCTGTGCTTTTGTTTTAATTGTCAGCTTTCAATATCTTAGTGCAAACTTTGTTATATTTCAAAATCTTGTATTTCTTGATGTTCTTGCCCTAGATTCATGACCCTCTTTTCATGATCCTTTCCCAGAGTCTTGACTTCTTATTTGGTATATTCTGAAGAAAACTAAGCTTCAAAATGCTTAGGAGGTATGACCAACAACAACAACAACAACAAGAAAATAAATTAAAAATTAGAAGAACTATGGATTCAAAAGTACTTTTTTTTTCTTTTTTTTACCAGAGCTTTACAGTCCCCAGATTCTTTAGAACTTGTCACATCATTTTGAGTGCTTTAGATGCCATCATCTATATTTCAGCAGTACATTACTTTCAAGAATTTTGGGCTTGAAATGTGGGTGAGAATAGCTGGGGGAGGGTGTCACGATCACTGCCAAATTTAATTCTGGGGCATAATAAGAAGCTTTCTGAACAAAATTTTAATTTGTTCTCAATCAAGCACAGCAGCCTGAGATGTAGTGTAAATTATGGTGAAGTCTGTACTCCAATTACTTTTAGAAAGCTTTAAAAGAGCTTACTCTCCCCACCCTGTTCTTCCGAGATGTCTCTGGAAGAACTGTCCTGGTTTATATCCAACTCTTGAAGTCATTGTCACTTCTTGGGGTGCCTTTTCACTACCCCCAGGCAGTTCGATGTCAGCAACTTCCCCGAGCATCATCACTGCAGGTTCCCACCAGTAGGTGTGGTGGACAGAGGGCTTTGAAAAGGTTAATCAGCAGCATTCATTAATAACTAGGTAACAGTATCCAGCCTGCGGGCTACTGGTTGTTGGCAAATAGCTCGCGTGGTGCAAAGCTTGTAGTTTTTGTTCAACTGGTTGAGTGCCTTGTTGCCAAGCTTCCTGCTGGAGGAGGAGTTTGGCCGGGGCGCTGGGGTGTGTTGTGCAATGGCATTCCCTGAACAGCGCTGCTGGCACCTCCGGGACTTCCCAAGGCTTCACATCTCCACGCTAAGCTCACGAGCAGGAGTTCAGTATTTTAAGCAAGAACATAACAGCCTTCCCGACGATCCTGATTAACTTTTGGAGTGCTTCCACTGGTGCTGGTGTCCAGCCTTGCTAGGCTGAAACTCAGGAAAATTTGCTTGATTGTCAGGAGTCTTTTGACACTTTCCAGCGGCTCCCTTTCATGTGATTAGAAACATAGATTAAACTCCCCAAGGGCTTACTGAGAAAGACACAGAGAAGAGATCAGTTTACAAAGGTAGGAAAAAAACTCTACAGTGCACACTTCTGCAGCAGCCCAGCAAGTTCCCTCTCAGCAGTGTCACTGTCACGTACACATGGGTGAGCAAAGCTGCATGAAGATGCAGTAAATAAGTAAAGCCTTTGAGTCAGGCTAATCACTGGGTAGGCTCAGCCTGGGTTAATGGCTGAGATCGTGTCCTATTACATTGCTGACTAATGTACTTTTCAGGCAGAAGTTTGTACTGCAGACTTGGCCTCAGGTTTTCCTGCTTTAATATCTCTGTCAAAAAGGTGCATGTTCTTCATATATCTTTGTATATTCATTGCATTTTCTAGGTTAGACAAAACATTATTTTTCTAGCTGGATTCTATATTAAGATGAAAAACAAAACAGCCAAGAGAGAAAATTACAAACTTTCTGTCTTTGCTTGGAAGATAACACACCACAGTTACAAAAACAAAAAACAGAGTAATTTTTTGAGGCCATGTAATTACAAAAATAATATTTTAATTAGCTTTTAGGATTTTTAGCCTTAATGTATCAGACTGATGTTTGTCAAGCAGGCTTATGGCTTATTCCAAGTAATTTTAGCAGCTCCGGTGGGGCTAGTTATGGTGTGAATTATTACTCAGCATGAGTAAGGAGATCAGAACTAAGCCTGGGTATGGTCAGAGGGACAAAGGGTTTTGTTTGATTTGTCTATGATAGATCTGCCCCGCTGCTAACTCCCTAGTCTTTCATTTAGTTGCTTTTTAGAGACTTCTGTTAAGACTTACAAGGAGTCCTGAGAGGACAATTGAGCTTTTATGGGTTTTTTTGCAGAAGCAGGAGGAAAGAATCAAGTTGCTGGGTTTCTGTTGTTGTTGATTTACTTTCTGCTTACCCTGCAAGTATTTCTTTTTGAAATTTATTTTAAAAAAAAACAAACCAAAACCAACAAAACAAAACCCCAAACAACCAAGTAATGTAAATTGGGCTTTGAGGAAGTAAGATGGTGAGCTTCAAGGTTGATCTGCAGATAAGGATTTCCCAAGTATTCAACATTATGATCAGCTCTTGCAGCAGGGAGGGTTATACCTTTTGTTTTCTAAGGGAGTTTATTTCCACTGAGCTTGTCTCAGTTCAGAAAGGTGTAATAACTAGAAAAATCAGATTTTTTTTCACAAGATGCTATAAAAATGAAACAAACTAGTATAGACTGTTAAAGTTAGTGGGCCACTTGCTGAGCTCAGTGGTACAAAGTGGACCTGAAGGCTTCCCTTGGGCAGCCTCAGGGTCCAGCTTCCCCTTTGCACAGGGAAAGCTCCTGGCTAGCTCCGGCTGTGCCTATGGATGAGCTCCTGGGACCAGCTCACAGCAGGCTGGGACTTCCTAACTCACCCTGCTCTCAGAGAAAGCTCCAGTTCTGGCAATAGAAACAGCTTCTCTTCACCAGAAACTGTCTCTTATTCTCTTGTCCTTTCTGGTGCTTGTATTACATACTTGCAGCAAACTGGAAAATCTGTGCTGCAAGATGGTCAAAAGAATTTACGGCCTTTGGAGTCGATGGGACTAAGTTTGCTCTGGATCATGCCCTTAGTTAGCGTCCTGCAGCAAAAAGGCCCAGAGTTTAGTAAGGAAACTCTCTCAGGGATTTATAGTATTGATGACTGTAACCAAGCCTGGCAGCCCTTGGATCTTACAGCTCTCTCTGGGCCTAATCAAAGGCCATTGACGTAAACTAAAACATTTGACTTCAGAGAGCTGTGGATCAAACTCTGCATCTGCACTGACTGGGTTTGCCTTCCCCTCAGACACAACCTCACTTTAAATACTTTTCTTCTGACAGGCCTGTAGCCTCATTCCTTTCTCTTAAGCTGGGAGAGCATTTCACAGCTCTCTAAAATGCCCAGAAGTGACTTTTCCCTTCTCACGGTGCAGTTTCACATTATACCTAATTCAGTGTAACTGTTGGCTGATCCCAAAAGTCTCATCCCTGTTTTACTGATACCATGTTTAAAGATCATATAATTGTGGCAGGATGACTTGACAGAAAATTAATCCATCACACATCCCCTCTCTGTCATTTGTGTCCCTCCACCACCACAAAAAAACAAAACAACAACAACAAAAACAAAACCAAAAAACAAAACCCAAAAAACTAACTAAAAACCAAACCACTAAACCCAAAATGCCACTGTCCTTTCAGCAGTTTTCCACATTTACCATGGATAAGTGCAGTGTGACTCTGTACCATGAGTCTCAAAAACTCTGCCAGGGGCATTACATGAAAGCAAAGTTAATTTGCATTAAGGCAGAGAACCCAGACAAAGAAAACATTAAGAAAAATTCAAATGAAAATGATACTAAAGGTATTATTACCAGCATACAAGGCCTAGTCCAGAAGTATTAATTAGATACTGATCCAAAGATAATGGTTGAAATGGATATTACAAGTGTGAAAACTACCCTTAATTTATATTATTATACTTAATGTGAGTCTCCTCTTATTTTTCGCTCAACCCAGTTAGGTGTCAGTCAACATTTAGCATCATGTTAGAAAGAGCTAGTTCTTCATTTTCAACCAAGTGTTCCTGGGCCACTGCAGATCTAATGTCACGGTAAACACAGAATGTTTCTCCATTCTTTCCTCTTTCTCCTATAGACCTTGGTGTTCTCTTTCAAGTCTATAGTCTTTGTTAAGAAGCTGGTTTTTACTGCATTCTTTCATCAAGACAGTGATGCGTAAATAACTTCAGATTTCCATGATTGGCTTAATTTTTTTTCTTCACTTTAGATATAAACTCATTTTAATTTCTTTCTTTTTATTTAGATGGTGTAAATGTCATCTACTCCCATATTATTCCCATTTCAAAGCATTCTCTTGAACCTCACTTAAAGTCTTGAACTCTTTTACTGCAGATATGCATGTTTTAAAAATAAAAACTCATAAAAGGATTACAATAACTATTATTAACCTCTAAATTTCGACATGTCTTCTTACCCCTATTGGGAGTCTAGGCAAATGTTCTCAGTTTACCTTGACACAGTAATGAGGAATTCTTCCTATGCGTTCTCTCTTCTCCATGGCTTGAAAATTAAAGCTCTGTCTTTAGCTATCCAATGTGCAGCACATCTTTCTGAAATATAAAGTTTATGTCAGATACCTAGATGTTTCAGAACTCTCCTTTTATATCAGGTTTTTGGGTTTTTTGAGTGGAAGCTGACTTGCGTATTAAAATTCATATTAATTGCAACTTCTAGTGATAATTAAGAGCAGAAGTATTATTCTTTATCTTACAGTCTGATTTACTATTCCAATTTTTTAAATTTGAGAATGTGTTCAAATTCCTATGGCAAAAATCACTCAGAAAATAAAAAGCTACTTAAAACAAATGAGAGTTTGTTTTGAAAGCTGGAGGTGAAACAATTATCCCCATACAGGTTATGAGAATCCTAACTGCTTCCTTGCAATGAAATATCTTACATTTGCCAGTAGTTTTCTAGTGGCTTGTTCTGCTCTGATGTAAATTAAATGCGTGATGTTAGAAGCTAAGTCACTTAGCTACTGTCACTCTTAGCAAAGGAGCTGCTAGAGCCTTTTTGAAAAGATTCACAGGTGATGAGAGATCTGCAGTTTCCAAACTCACCAAGAAAGGAGCAGGTTTTTTACTTAGCATATCTTTTTCACTTTGTACCTTCTGTGTCAACTGTGACCAGCACAAAGGCTCCCACTTTCATCAGGGAAGCTAGAGGTTTGGTTTTTATGCTGTGTAACATAGCTTCTTATTCAGGTAAACGGAAAAATATATTGGAATATCTGCTGATTAATTGGTTGGAAGAAGCTAAGGTCCCTGCCACTCAGATCCTTCAGATCTCAGCTGTGTGGTATTTGTGGACTTATGTCTCTGGAATGTAACATCAGTGAGGAAAGGCAACAACTCTCAAGACAATGTGACTTA
Organism: Phainopepla nitens; assembly: GCA_013400175.1. NCBI lineage: Eukaryota > Metazoa > Chordata > Aves > Passeriformes > Bombycillidae > Phainopepla > Phainopepla nitens. Next base: position 1,241,100 of record VXBQ01016894.1, read on the forward strand.
CCATCACTCTTCCTTGTCTTACTTCATGAAGTAAATTAATACAGATAAGGATTTTCTCTATGTACTGTTTAAAAAATATATCGGTGGACTTAGAAGATAAGAGAATCTCTAGATGGAGTATAAATATGTGAGAAGTGTAAAAATTTTTCCTTCAATTTCTTTATATTTCAGCTTTGGAAATGTCTGTATAAATACAGTAATCCCATTGTTTACTCATTTGTCTGTGATCTCCATAGACAAAGAAAGCCAGAGACACACCAAGGCTAGTAGGAGCAGGATGAGAAACACATGCTTTGCAGAAGGTCTTCAATATCTTCCATATCTTCCAAAGCTTTTTCTTCCATTGTCAAGCTCAGTGACTGTCCTTACAGGAAGAACAAGGATGTCTTTATATAGATATGGAAGCTCCCCAAAGACTGAATTTTGTCCGTACCATCAGAGAAGAAAAATGTGCAGTGATGGCTTCAGATGTATAGTGGGTTGATCTTGGTTAGATGCTCACTAAGCCACTCTGTCACTCCTCCTTCTTAACAGGACAGGGGAGAGAAAATAAGCTAGAAAACAACCCATAGGTTGAGATAAGGCGGTTTACTAAAGGAAAAGCATGCACAAGCAATGAAAAAACCCAAAGATTTTATTCCTTACTTCCCATCAGCAAGTGATGGCTAGACATTCTCAGAAAGCAGTCTTCAGTACAGGTAGTGGTTTCTCTGAAAGGCAGATGGAAATAACAAATAACCCTCCTTCCTCCCCTTTTTTTAGCTTTTATATCTGAGCTTATATATTTGACCCATGTCATATATCCCTTTGGTCAGTTCAGGCCAGTTGTCCTAGCTGTGTCCCCTGCCAAGATTTTGCCCAGCCTACTGGAGAGGAGGGAATGTTGGAGAGGCAGCTCCGATGCTGTGCCAGCGCTGCTCGGTAGTGGCCAGAACACTGGTGTGTTAGCAACAATATTCTACCTACCAGTGCAAAGCATAGCACTGCGAGGGCTGTGCTGTCCATCTCAGCCAGACCTAGCACAAGATGTGAACTCTATAGGCTCAGCAGCACTCTCACATTTAGCTCCAGATATTAGGACATTCAGCTCTGCTGATGTTGTGTTGTCACAAGCTCCCTGTCAAGTTGCCAGCTTTTCTCTATCCCCTGTTTCCCACTGATATCTTTTCTCAGAATTTGGGGAGACGGAAATAAGGGAATAGATGCTGTTGCAGAGAAGAAACAAGGAGATAGTTCCCAAAGCCCCTTGCATTTCCCTAGGACACCTTTAAGCGCTTTGGCCACCTCGCGCCATGTGCACAGAGATCTTTTCAAGGTCACAGCACCTCCAAAATACCAGCGCTCCTGCCACGCCAATACCAGCCACTTGAATTCTTGGCTACATCACTGAGGAAAAACTTGAACTAGTGACTTCTCTGTCACATGCAATACCGGCCAAACATGCCCTAATAAAATCCAAAACATTGTCATCAGACTCTGGAGACTGTTATGTTCTGTGGGCTATGGCCCTATCCTGGGAAATTTATGACCTAGGCTCAGCTTTATTTTCTGCCAGATTCAGTGTGAAAACTCCTCAGGATAGAGCATACCCAGCAGGCTACACTGGGTATCAGAACAACTGCTTTAATGCTATTTTGTTTCTGCAGATGTTTGAAAGGCTTTTTATGTGCTCAAAGCAGGGCAACAAGTTTCAAAAGCTGAACAAAATTATTTTCTATCTTCTCATCAGTTCTAATTTTGTGACCTTTCTCAAAACAGGTTCTTTCCTTCTTAGAAGCCATGGTAGTGGCTAAAGACATGGAAACTAATTTTCCCTCATAGCTAGTTACATTGTTGAAAGACTCAGATTCAGTTTCAGTAATTTCCACTTGATTCTACACATTCCCTACTGAGTAAATAAGCAAAGGAGGTATCTTCCATGTTAAAAGCTTTTCTGTAGCTCCTTATTTACAGTGATATGGAATTAGTGGAACATTTTCCTTTCTCAGAAATAAAAACCTGAGCCAGAAGATTTGCAAGTTGCCTTGTTTTTACTCATTTTTGTGGGAAAAAAATTCTTGAAGCTTGTTTTGTGAGTGTAAATTTTACTGTTAAGTGCAGATGAGAGCACATTATGAGGTTTCCCAGTGTATTTTGCTCTCCATACCTGATTCCCCAGGGTCTTTTGAATCCATGTACTGCATTCATAACATCTAAAAATTCTTCCTTTGAAAGTTTGCCTAGAGTTTCCTTTTTCTTTTAATATACTAAGGTTGTTTGGTTTGGGGTTTTTTAATTACCTTTATGCCAATGTGTACTATGAGTGTACAAAAAGTTCTATCAACTTCTTTCTGTTTGCAATTTTATTCTGAGATGGTTGTTCCCAAAGCTATCCTGAAATTTCTCCCTCAAGACAAAACAAAATTTTCTCATTAGGTATAGAAGAGTACTGTTTCTTATCCAAAATTAAATATTCCCAGGAGAAATACTGTCTCATATTCCTTATACTGAATTTTATTATCTAAAGAGAAAGGCATCCAGTCTCTCTTCTAGCTCATATTGTAAAAAGATAAGCTTGACGACCTAGTCATGGTGGTGCCGGGAGAAGCCACCTAGAACAAAGGCCAGACAGTGTTAAAGGAATAGAGTAGGTATTTATTAAAAGGCCTTCAAAGGATACACCCTGGGCAGAACAAGAGCCTGGCCGAGGCTACTCCCCAGATGGACAGCAGGTCACATGTTGTCACACTTTTATAAGTTTTGGTCCATTTACATATTGGGCTTAATTGTCCAATTACAGCTTCAGGTTATGGAGTCCCATCCTCCCAGGTTGCTCTCCTGAATTCGCTGTTGTTTATGCTTTTTAGGCCTGAAGCTGTAACAGTGTCCTTGGTTCTCAGGCCAGAAAAGGATTGTTTTGTCTAACTAAACTGTTAAGAGAACTTGCTAACACTTTATATGAAGTTCAGAGTTATAGGCTAATGCAGTACAGAATCTGGATAATATGAAAGCTAAAACTTAAGGCATCAATGAGGCTAAGATTCATAGAATACCACGTTGAAGGGGACGTGCATGCTGCCTGTAACCCTTTATTCTATTCCATGTTTCCTCAAACATTTCCTCAGGCACTGAATTTTAGGCAGGGGGAGGTAGGAAAATAAAACTGAGCCTTGCACTCAGGACATGAGGTCTAACATTCCTTTGCTGAGGATCAAACTGCCAGGCAAGAGACCAACCAGCAAGACAGGTTGGCTCTGGACCTGTTGTGGGGTAGGTACACTTAGTATGGCCACAGCTTCTTTCAGTAGTATCTTACATCTACCTTCTCTAACAGAAATTGTTTCCCACTTTGATAAGTGAGGGATATTTCCCCTGATTTCCAACTAACTAAAGTTGTGGGGTAGTAGAAGGGAAGATGTAACTTTTAAGGGGAAAAATGGTCCACATTTTCTAGAAGGAGCACAATAAAATCATTGTCTTCTATTTCTTAATCATCTGTTCACACATCATTTTTTAAAAAGCAGTGGTGTATCTACAACAGAAAAATGCAAGCATAATCTTTAGGAAATTCTAAAGCCGTTATGGTTAAGCTGCAGACATGCACATCTCAATCACACTGTCTTTTAGTGAAATGGGCTAAGCTTTCCTTCACTGTGTGAACAGATAAAGAGTACTGTGCTTTCCTTTTGTTATTAAATCTTGCCTAAAACTTTAAAATAACACATTGAAATAAGTTATATCTATTCTTGAATTATTTAAAAATGTCTATGTGAAAGAAACTGTCCTCCATGGTCCTTTAAGTTTAGAGCTGACATATATGGCCCATTCAAGATAGATGATAAAACAATGTAGCTCTTTTTCTGTGTTGGAGATTTTTGAAAAACATAATTTAAAAATAACTACAAGCTTTAACCCTTGAGGAAATTTCTTTCTAACACTGTATTGTTTCAAGCATGTAGACTTTTAATACAACTATTGCAGACCCAAGTATTAAGGAACACTGTTGAACCTCAACCTCTCCTTTCTCCTCCACATTTTGAAAGCAAAACATTTCTAAACACGTGACCATTGCCAACCTGAGTCAGAGGGCAGCATTCACCACCTTATTGTAAACTGCAACTTCTGATGAATCTCAGCTGCTTTTTAACTCCTTTTTCTCTATACAGTACTAATCAATGCATTTGAAAATGGCTTGCCTCATATGGCCTATGGCAAAATTGTTAAATGAATAAATGACATTGCCATTAGCGTTCAGTTATAAATACATTTGAATTTTAAACTGAACATATGCTACTTCTCTGCTTGAAACTATCAGCTTTTTCTTGCAAAAACTGTGCCACAGACCCAGGCATGCCATAGTAATAAAACTTAGGATTGCGGATGTCAAAGCTCTTTAAAGATGGTATCACTATCTGAATTTGATTCATTAGACACTAAAGAAGTTTCTTACTTGAGGCTGAACAATGATCAAAACTGATACAAGAATAGAGCTCCTCTGTCTTAGCTGTGATCTTGATTTAGTTCCTCCTTTACTACTCTGGTATCAATTTCAAAATAAGCTTTTATTTATAGGTTCGGGTTTTTTTGTTGCAAAGCTGTTGTTCATTTTGTTTCCTTTGATAATATTAAATGAAGACATTTATAATTTCTATAGCAAATTTAGGCTGGAAAATTCCTTGAATACTCTGTTATTTGTAACTCCAGTTTCACACTGTCCTCTCCCATAACCATTACATAATCATTTCTCCCAATAAAATGTTTTTGATCAGATCAGAAATATGTGAAATCAAGACATATGCAAATCACTTATTTAAGAGAAAGCCAGAGATGAGATAAATAAGTTAAAAAAAAAAAAAAGTGATGAAACACTTGTCTGCTTAATTTGGCAAAGAATAAATCTGGAGTTGTTACTGAGTATCAGGAGCGAGCAGAGGAGAAAGTAAGAGAGGGCCGTGGATGCAAAGATTATGTAGGGATGGGGACACTTTGCTCCCAGTTCAGTTTGTGGAAATATATGCTTAGCCATAATGCCAAATCCTGAAGAACTTTGCTAAATCCAGTGGAACTTGCTTGCATTACCTGGAAGTCTAACATTCTCTGTGTTGATTTCCAAAGAATATCTGCGGACTTGAATGAGGACGGCTGAAAGTAAAGCTTGACCAGAATTTCCCAGATGATGATGAGAAGATTTTAACTATTTTGTTTCACAGCAAGGGATGAGGGAGTTTTAATCTGCAGTGGCTAAGATCAGTTTGCAACCATTTGCAGCTGAGTATTGGCCATCACTTTGAAATTTAAGAGAAACCAAACATGTTTCAGGAGATTTATTTCAATCACAGATAGAAAACAATGGGGTCCCATGGCAAGCTGGGAGTCTGCTCCTTTTAAAGGAGCACATGCCACTTCAAGGAAAAAAAAGCATGAAAGGAAGCAGTGGTGTGCAAATCAAAATAACGCCTTTGTCTTTCTCTCTGGATCCATGCTTGGGGAAGAATAATGTAAGGGAAGAATGCAGACCTGTCTTTGTTCAGTCTCCAAAGGCAACTACTTTCTCTCTGGATGAGAAAGAAGTTTAGTTTTAATGGTGGTGGAAGCCTTCCTTTATTTTCATGATCAATACAGGCAGTTAGCAAAAATGCTCTCTTCAAATAACTAACTGTTGAAGGTTAGGAATTAATTGGTTTAGGTTTGCTGTTTTGGTTCAAGTTTTGTTTGTTTGTTTTTTATTACTGCCCTTCCACTGCTACATAAGATTAATCAGTTTTTCACCTGCTCTCAGCCACCAAACTGAGCTTCAGGTTTCATTCTGTCCTTTGCTTTTTTGCTAGATATCAATTCATTTCTGATGAGGGGTGTGATTAAATATATCATGTTTTACTTTTCTAAAGTTTGTATCTTAAATCCACAAATATTTTGTGCTTTTTTTGCAGGTGACAGTACTCCAGTGACACTACCTTACCTGAAGCTGGGCAGAATGAAACCCACTCTTGGGTAAGAGACCTATAAGTGATTGGAGGTGCTACTGTTACAAACATAATTTGATGGCTTCTTCCTTGCTGTTTCCTTTCATCCTTCCCTTAAAGCATTGCTGATGAAGTTGAGTTGAAGGTAGGCCCCTCTAAATTTTTCATGTGTATTTATCCCCTGAATTAATGTTATCTTTGGCAATTTTCACCAGTTATTCAATGCAGTGCTGCCTGTCTGCTGTCTGAGCTTTCAGGCTAGCTCAGGACCCAGGCTCAGATCACAGAATTGCAGCATGACATGCTGCCACTTAAGCACTTAAATATACCTAAGGAGACAAGGATCCACATTGTACCCTTTACAATAGAACCACAAGAAAAAACAAAGTCCTAGTTCCTTGCTAGCCAAAGGGATCTTTGCCAGCACCAGGTGGTGGGAAGCATGAGGAAGTGAGTGGGGTGACTCCTGGCACTGCCTGTGCAGCCACAGTGACAAGTGTTTTAAAAATGCTGCTTTTGAGAGAAAGGCCAGTAGTGTTTGGTGTCAGGGGGCTGAGAAGGGTGCCATATGGGGCTGAAAAGCCTTGTAGTCATTCCTGATGAACCATTTTCAGTACTCCCCTCCTACTTGGATGATTGTACTCACCTGGCTACTGTGCTCATGCATCCAGGTTTTGCCAAGTGGTTATCTTCCTGCTTACATCTGTTTATTTTGTATCTACCTCTCTGGAAGGCAAAGTCTGGAAGGGTGCAACCAATTATCAATGATGCTATTGGGATTTTTCTGTCTGGTTGAGCTAATTTCTCTGGGAGTTCTACCAGTGGTCTAATTTAATTACCTTGTTTCAAATCCAGGTTTAGTGGGAAGTGCAGAGGAATACAAAACCATGAAATTCATCTATTTGCATAAACATATACTGTGTTTGTTTTACATCATCTGTGATATCTTTACCCAGCTTCTCTTTCCTAGTAAGGATGGAGTCTGTAAGTCATTGGGTGCGGCAACTAGTTTAATGGCAAATGAAGGTCTGGCAGAATTTCTGAGCTTTGTAGCTTCATGTAAGTTACAAAACGATTGCTTTCTTTTGAATACAAACACCATCGTGCTGTGTCTTCATCTTAAAGACTTTTCTGTTCTCTTACTAGAAGGAAATCTGCCTTTGTATAAGTTTATTTGGAAGATCAAAGTATGAGATATAAATTAATTTTATGCTAGAAAGGTGTAGCTGAAATGAATTGCTGGAATGCTTAGAGAGGATGAAAATCTTTATTCTATATAGCCACTGACTGGTGTAGAAGGTTGAGGTATTGTGATTTGCTCTGCCATGTCTCTGGTTTGAGTTTATAGGAGAATAACAGCACCACACTTGATGACATACTACAGTGGGACACCAAAGTCATGCTGCAAGGTGTTTAAGGCAGTAATAGAAAAATATAATTTGAAAACAGAAAGGTGGGTAGTCAGTGCTTAGGGCTTTCCCTAGCACTTATTTTGTTGTAGGTTATTTGACAAAATCTCATCTTTTTAACTACTGAACAAAACAAATACCTGTCTTCAGGAAAATGTATCTATTATGTGTTTGAAGAGAGGTTTACTTTGTATTCTACAGAAGTTGGACATGCAAATGGCTTATTTGCTTATAAATTCTTAAGGTCATTGAAGAGATTTTACCTAATTCTTTTATTTTAAATGAAAAAAACTATGACAAAGACAAAGATTTCAAGCCGATGATTGGGATCCAAAGGACAGATAATGCAGGCTCCAACTGTGTTTGTAATAGTTCAATTCTGTAAGTGAAATATGTTCTCTAGCTTGAAAAAGAATGAGAATATGAAAGATACCGTGTCAGTGATTCTTCAGATTTTCATTCTATTGATCAGAGTTGAAGAAAATGTATTTCCATACACCTATCCCTTTTTTTCGAATTTCCAGTCTCACTTCTTTGTGTGCTCCATGGAGAGGCTGTATACAATTATGCCTTGCTAGTAAAACAAGATAAAATAATATAATCTCATTGCATTGTCACAGAGATAAAGCGTATGGTAACATTGTTTTAGTTGATCAGCAGGGTGGCCTAGTAAAATGAATTCCCATCTCCTAGCTTTGGCTTATCTTCTGATTCCTGAGAGACACAACAAAGAAAAATAACGATAATAATAGAAGTAGTATTTTTACTTTCGTTTGATGTGAATATTGCAATAGTAGAGTCTCATGACGGAAAGGACAAATAATTGTGTGTACTACCTGAACATCAACAGCATCACATGCTGTAGTGTGACTCTGTTGAAATGTTGGACTTGTGTGATAATAACTACACAGTTAATAATAATAGTAATAAAAAAACATTGAATATGCAATCACCTCTGGCCTGGTTATAATTGTTACCACACCTAAAGGTCCTAAATTAGGTCTACTCAAGTACTAAACAAAAATAGCATAAGTTTCTTCCCTAAACAACTCACATTTTTAGTATTTTCATTTCTGGAATGTGCCACTCCTGTCAATTATTGCAAACATTTCCCTGAGAGAGACAAAGGTTCTGAATCTCATCTGCAAAGCTTTCTTTAGGTATCCAAGAAGAGCAGTCAAATCAACAAAATATTATTTTCTCGGAAATAAAAAATAGGCAGCTTCTGCACTTTGTATGTTTGACTTGTTAAGAGTGGTTGTCCTCTCTTGGTTTGAGCAAATTGAAAGGAAGCACACAGCACCTCCTGCACTGTATCTTGCTTTGCATGAAAACACTGCCCGGCTTCCAGACAGGGTTTTAGCCAAGGCCATACTGGTTAATTTTGTTAAAAGAGTCTCAACACATAGCTGGTATTAGAGAACTAAGGGAGATTGTTCTCTATATGCTCTTTTTCCCTATTATGCTGTGAAAGAAAAGTGAATTTCACAGGTACAAAATGTATTCACCCACCTCTTTTTTGCATCCCAGAGACAGACTACCGCACAAATCACTGTACAAAACCCCTCTGAGCCACGTTCAGGAGGCCCTGAATGCCTGTGCTTGGACTAGGGCTCTGCATCTTTATTAGCAATTCCTGTAAAACACCTTTAATTTCGTGGTGGGTATCACAAGGCAGGATCATTCAGAGAACTTGCATAGCACATCATAGTGGTGTCCTTCGAAATCTTCACAGTACCAGCCTCTTCCCCTTCTCCCATCCTTCAGCAAGCACCATAGAGGGGCTGCCTCTAGGAAGGGCTTTAAAGATCAGCCTCACTACCGTTCTTCACCTGGGGTGATTCTTGTGCCCTTCTGAGGCCACTGAGAAGCAGCAAAAGCTATATTCCTGAGCCTGTAATAGATGCAAATTGTACAGATGAAGGAGAGGAAGCTCTAACAGCCGTTGAATGCAATCTGTGAACACTACTGTTTCATTTATAGTGATGCTACCTAGGCATTTGCACTTAAAAGGAACAATAAAGAGTTGTCAGAACAATCGCAAGGCTGCAGAATTTAAACTGCGGCAAAGACGTTTTGAGCCATGTGAAATGTTGCCTGCAAAAGATCTGCTTTTTCCGTTAGTTTTTGTTATTACTGAAGGCTGTTCTAGTTCTCCTTGTTTTATGACACCGACTGGCTCATTTGCCTTCAAAGACTCAAGATGCAAAGAGGCAGGGAAACAAATTAAGTCAAAACTGCAATGGCTGGTGAAAACCATGCAAAGAGTGTCACGGCTGCTCTTTATTTGTCTATTTAGTTTTGAAGTAGCTTTGCTGTACAACTGGATGGCTGATTCAGTAACTTGCCATCTGCTTCTAGCAGGCAGCAGTAGAGTTGCTGTAATGTTTCGGTGTTATTCTTGCTTGCAGGACAAAGGGCTGATCCTCAATTGATGCAACCTTTAGAGGTATGCATATTATCCTGGTGAGGATCTGAACTGCTGTTGCCTTTTAGTCTTTTTATTTGAAATAGAGAAGAGGTTTTGAAATAGAGAAGGTGAGAAATTGCGCACTAAAAATTAAATAAAAATCTAGCGGCTGTCAAACAGGCAGTTACTGATTAACAAAGAATGACGGGCTTGCATATAGAGTCCTGTTAAAAGCACAATAAGCTGTGATTGTGTGCTGAGATTGTGATTACCTGCACTTGCTACTTACTGCCTGCAAATGTGAAAGCTGTGTGTGCCTAGGAAAAACAAGGAAACGGGATTTGCTGTACCGCAGTAGGTGTGTTCAACGTGCCCTAATCCTATGAAATAAGAGCAAATACCGCTTGAAAGGGAATATGGAGTTTAAAAAAGGAATATATATATATTTTGTACAAAAAAAAAAATTGAATAGAGCTGTGTAAGTTTTAGAGTGTGATGGGCTTTGTAGCTACAGCAGATTACGATGCTTTAGAGGACCTACTATCATTCTGTATCTTCCAGACTTCCTATGGGATACTATTATCTGATTTTTATTAATATCAGTAATTTGAATTCCATTAGTGTTCAGAGCCCTGATTTAGACTCAGTCATAGCAATGTAGCTATATCACAAAGAACTCACAGTTTAAATAGACAGGATAGGCAATTAGCAGGGAAATGTCCCACAACTGAAGAAGATCAAATTACCTAAGACCTTGTCATATCTCAATGTTAGCTCATTTTGTTTTTTACATACCTCAGTAAAATGAGTAATCTATAAAATATGAACAAGCTGTTCTCATATTTTGGAAAAGTTTTTGGAAAACTACTGATAGTAAAATGCTCTCAAAACCTTTTATGTGCTATAAGTTTGAAGTGATCATGTTTTTTATGTAATATGAATTTGAACTATGTGAGTCTCTTGAATCTTTAGCTTTTAGTGAGGAATGCATTTCCCACGAAAATGCAGGAGTGGCAGCAAGACTGTTGGTTTTAATAGTTCTGTGTGTGGGTCTGGACATGTGAGTGAAAAAGAGATCAGCAGGGCAAAACGTGCCCTAAATGCTGTAAAGTCTTATACAATTGTGTCAGGCTGTAAACCCAAATGAACTTGCAAAGTCATGCACTAGTTCAATTTTGGAAAGGAAAACCTGGCTTTGAAGCCAACCAAATCAATCCCTAGTTCAAATTAAATTTGGAGTATCCTGTGAAGCTCCAATACACAATTCCAATAACAATCAGCACTTAAGGTGCAGGCAAATAATGCTTCATTTAAAAGAAATTGAATAAGGATTACTGACAGAGAAAGTTTTTGATGATGTTTTGTTATTAAAGTCAAATTGTAGCATTATTGTCTTAATCCCATATGTCTCAATCATCTCTCTCTCCCTCTGTCTGTCTTTAATGCACAAAAAGCCCTGTGCATGGTTGGTCTTGTGTCTTCATCTCATTAAAACCTTGCCATGCAAATGTATCATAAGTGTTGCCTGAAGACTTCTGTCTCATACAAAATTTAGCTTAAACTCTACTGGCATCAAATAATTTGTTATGCACAAACCTTCTGTTTGGTTTGCTGACATTCCTTCTTAGCTGGCTCTCATGGTGATTCATTATCTTGTGATATAGATTTCCAAGTATCATCTTTGTATTGATTTTTATATCTTTAATAACCACTCTACAGAAGATGGCTCCACTTGGTGTCATTGATCTCATCAAAAATTCAAAGCTTACAGAAATACTAGAGGGCTAATTGGTAGCAGAACATTTCAGACGTAATCTTAATACAGTCTTAATCTTCTGCACTAACCTGACTTGAAGATTTCCTTATTAAGGCTAAAGGGAAACTTATGAATAACTGGAAATTACCTGGTGAGAACAGGAAAAATGTGGTAAATTGAGATAACAAGGGTTAGATCTGAAAAACAGCTCTTTTTTGTCTCTTCCCCTTTGCCTAAGCATCCTCCTTAAGGAAGAAGCAGTACATAATTCTTTTAGGTGTGGAAAAAAAATGTATGTTCACAGCATCCCATACTGTGCAGTTGACCAAATGGCATTGAGTTTCTGATGAATCAAAGACAGTTATTAGTTTTGACAAGTTCAAAAATGTGTTCTGTAGGTCACTTCTTTCAAAAAGAGGTGATCAAAGAAAAGTAATTTTAATCTTTAATTTTTTATGGGAAAATTAGGGGCTCTATTTGTAAGCTTGCAGTCTTAGGCAGTCAAGTCTTGGCTAGGTTTGAATCTAGAATATCTGAAAATGTGGGCCAGAACAACAATCTGAGAGTCCTTCAGTCTGTTTAATTTGCCTTAATGTGTTGTTTAAAGCTTCTATCTTGTTAGGTTTTTCAGCAATGTGGTTTTTCAATGACAAGGAGGTGCTATGTGTGTCCATATTTTTTTGTGACTGTATTTTTTCACTAAGTGACACTTTTTCACTAGAATTTTTTCCAGGATTTTGCACTTTTTATATTCTAAAACTTGAAAGCAACTGAAAATAAACCACACTGAGTTACGGGGAAGGGTTTTTTTAGAAAATCCAGTGATAGACAAAGAATATGTAGAGACAGCAACATGTTACAACCAGGAAAGATAATTTCTCAAAAAAGCTGCCCTTGTAAGTTGTTAAAAAGCTGTTAAAAAAGTGTCTTCCAACAGCCACATGGTCTGTGGATTAAACATGGCAAGGCAGATTGTCCAGCTACTACTAAGAGTAGCAATCAGGGCTACTCAATCAGTTCTTGCCAATAAAAGGCATTGAGACAGCACCAAGTCTGCTGGTTCAGTCAGACACTGCATGCCATCTGTGCAGTGGGAGCTGCCTGGTATGTTTCCTAAAAGATTAGAAGAACGGTTAGAAACATAGGCTCTCCCACAGAAATGTGAGAGACATCATATATCTGGGAACTTGGTGAGAATAAAAATGAAATGTGTTCCCAGAGCAGGCTGGAATAACCTTGGTCCCTTTTGACCTCTGTGGTAAGCAGACCTCTTTTTCCACTAGACCCTATCAAGTCTGTCAGGTTAGCACTGGTTTCTTTATGAACAACCTAAATTTGGAGCTGGCTGTAAGAAACTCACATTATTCTCATAAAGTCCAATCAAAAACACATTACACGGTTAATGCATCCATACACCTCTCATGCCTGTATTATGTTCCTGTTGTCACTCTCAGACTGAGAGGAAATTGTTCACATCAACCAAATCTTCTCAAACAGAAATCTAGCAGCTCTTTTCATTTCAAATTTTTACTGTGTTCATCACTAACCTGACTGAGGAGTGTGTTCATGGAGTAAACCAATCAGTCAAGGAAATGCTGTCTCCTCATTTCCAGGGAGAGGAACAGAAAATGAGGCCAGTATAAGCGCTGCTTATTTACAAGGATGAACAGTGACTCGTAGATTTTAGTCTAGCCCTGCAGAACTATTCCTGTGAATGATTATGTATGAATACACTCCTTAGCCATCAGAATGACTGAAGAATTTATAGTCATAGCCTAGCCAGGCTAGGCTATGTGACAAAGGACAGTGATACAGCTGGAATATAGTCTAAATTTACTGCCTTTCAACTTTGTATTGTTCTTCTTAGTTTAGAATTGGCTTCCATTAAAAAAAAAAACTACCTTTGTGAGCATTCAATGACATTTATTATGGACATGATATTTATTATGGACACACATACTACCTACCAATAAACAGAATTGGAAGATGCAACATATTAACAAAAATTTGGCAGCTGTATACTTGTACCCAAATTCAAATGTCAACACCTCTCCTCCTTACCTCCCAGTAGCAACAGAAGACTCGTAACAGAGTACCAGAGCAACCATGGTTCAGATGTCTATTGAATCTCTACTGTTTTGTCCTCTTCAGATTTTTTCCATCTTTTTTTTTTTCTAGCTATATTATTTAGCATTCAAGAATGGAGAGACAGTGGGCAAAAAAGCTACTGGTTCTTCCAGAAAAAAGAGTGCTGAACAGTAAAAGCCTAAGAGATGACCTATTAGCTTTAATTTCTACACTTTTTTTTTTTAATTCCATTAATTGTTTTATTCTCAGAAAACTTCATGTTTTGAAAGAAAAGACCTGTGATCTCTTTAGTTACAGGCTAAAAGAAAAAGGAAGAATCTCAAAGTATAACTTACATGTTTTAGTGAGCACCATTCTTCAAATCTGTCCTTCACTTTGTCCACCTGCCAGCGTTCATAGTTCACGGCATGTAGCTGTGAGGCCTGGTTGTGCTGCAGGACGTAAGGGTAATTCCCATTGATTTCAATGGGTATTACATGCATCCTGCAGCGGGAGAGTAGGGCCCTCAGGTTTCAGTGAATAGCAAATAGTCATGTAAAATCCACGGATCCTATTCTTTCCCTGCAGGGTATGTTGAAGTCAATGGGAGTTACTTGTTAGACGCTGTGATGGGAAAAACTTAGCCTTATAAGATAAAGCAGTCCATTCATTGTTGCATTTTGATTAATTTTTTTCAAAGATCCTAGTAATTAGATATTTTTCTATAGACAATATATTATCTTCTGACCTTCTTTATTCCACTTTATAATTAAAAATGAAGCTAACCGAAAGGAAAACACATACAAAACAAAAGCCCACAAAAGAAACATGAGAAAACTGAATTTACAAAATTGCCGTGAATTTAGTGTAGAAGTTAAACAATTCTTTGTGAGAGACCAAAACATTATTCTCTAGAAACACTCTGCTCACACTAGATATCCTAACACAAGCTTCTAGCATTGATTCTACTGATCTAAATAAGGAACTAGAATTTGACAAATCAACACAGAATTTGACATCTGTTTCTTATGGCTTGGATTTTGAGACTGAGTTTCCATTAAATCAAAGTTTGCACCCGAAGCAGATTTTAAATATCTCCTTCTCTAGCATGTTATAACATTAGCTGAAGGAAGGGCTTTCTTCCCATCTCCTACTCTTCCACCCCCAAGTACTCTCCTTGAAAGCAGCAAAGAACTTAAGAAATCTGGGCAGTCTATCAGTTTGCTATGGTTCATTTTACCTAATCCAGACATCCAGCACAGCAGGGGGAAAACTGCTGTATCTAGTGAAACAAGAGCATGAATAATTAAAACTCTGTTATTAATGAACTTCCAGTCGTTATGTAAATGAAACTGATTTCAAGTCTAATTTGTCAGCCTGAATTCTTTTTCTGTTCTTCTTTTGTCTAGGACAAGAACTCATCATAATGGACTTGATAATAAAACACTGGCAGACATGCTGTGTGCAGTGCCCATCTGAGTTAGGGCTTTTAGCATGGTTAATTGATACAGTTACTGCGGATAAGTCTATAAGGCATTTGTATGGCTTTACGTTTTACAAGCTTTTTCTTTTTTTTTTTTTTTCCCTCTTTTGACAGTGCTAGCTATTCTTTGCACATTCCTCATTACCGTTTACCTTTACATGAGGGGTGGCTTGTAATTACTGGCTGGTAAATACTTTCCTTCTCATTTCGTGAGCCGTTCAAAGACAGCAGAGTTCAGAAAGGTCTGTGGGAAGGGAAGTCTGTAGTTATCAAACAATGGCTCACAGTCACCAGGAGAAAAAGCCTGTCAAAGCACAAGGCTGCCGGGCGCTGGGTCCTTGCCCCATTGTCTTGGATCAGGTGTCAGTCATTGTCCTGCCCGCTACATTTACTTTGATACGAAATAACCAGTATTGAAGTGATATAGAAAGGACAGGCACTCCACTGAGAAGGGTGAGATTAGGTTTTAAAAGAAACCCTGAATTTTAATTTTTATTTTTTTTTTTAATTTTCACCAAATCCAAGCAGGGTCTTTTGAAATAGCCCATGCCCTAAATTGATTAAGCCTGTGGTGGACAGCCAGATAGGGTGAGGTAGGTGGGGCTGAAGGGTTGCCTTCAAATTATGATTTGTTTTGGGGTTCTTTAAGTCCTCTTTCATCTGTCCTTTAATTCTCACCAGCTAAGTCTCTCTATTTTTTTTTTCTTTTTATTCTTGTAAATATATTCAGTATATTTTGATTCATTGGTTCTGCTTTATACTGTCAGGAAAAAGTTGTTAGTGAAGGTTCAGAAAGTAACCAAGGAGAGCAGCATAAGCATCTATTTCCCTCTATACTGTGAGTAGGAATAGGTTATCAAAAGCATCCTCAAAATAGGATATTAAGAGTATTTAAAAATAAATAAAGAAATATATTTTAAAATCCAGACCTAGAAGAAACAGTATCTGCAGTCCCCTGGAACCACCCTAGGTCTGGTATCAAGGATGGAGACTCAAAACTGGAGATTTTGCACACAAGGAAACTATGAAATAAGAATTATTTATTTTATCCTGTGTCAGGAACAACCTTTTTCTTTTTTTTTTTTTTTTTTTTTTTGTAGCTTGCTCTTTAGGGCTTTTTTCTTTTTAATGATAAACTAAGAGTGTCCTTTATATGCCTTTTTTTTTTTTAATCAGCTTACTTTCTTTAAAAGGGGCAAAAAGTGTGGCAGGATCACTGGTTCTACTCATAGGAAATTGAACAAGGGTGAAAAATTCTCGGTATAGCAGTGGAAAATCATATATTAAAGAATTCTTTTCCTTTTTTTTTCTCTATTTTCTCCACCCTAGGCTTTCTCTCTGTGCCATCGTTTTGCAGAGGTTTAAAGAAATGCATACAGGGTAATATTTAGAGTTACTCTCTGAGTAGACTGGTTTACTGGCCCTTCTTTACCCTGGACGAGGCAAAATGTGAAGGCCTGGGAAGTGGAAAGAATTAAGAGGACAGTTCTTGGGTCAACTTGCCTGCACAGGGAAAGTTTTTGGCTTGTCTGCTAAAACCTAGTGTGTTTGGGGGGTGCTTCTGAGCATACCTTTGCTGTACTGTGTTACACTCTCAATTGTGCTGTGTAGGTTAGTGGCCAACAAAACTCTGTCCTGCCTGAAAGAGGTTCAAATGCCAAGGAGGAAAAAGTTCCTTGCTTCCTGCTTCTTGCTAGGTGAGGCAGACACCAGCCTCAGGCTTTGCTTTGCGTAGCTGTTCGGGACATTTCAATTCCTTTTCTTTCCTATGCAAATTGTAAAAGGTAGTCAGGGAATATTGTGTAGTTTCTGTCAAAGCAGGAAAAAGTTTTAAAAGCAACTCATTTCTGTCACACCTTGAGCTGGGAACTACATGGTGCTTTGAGCATTCTGTCAAAGAGGTTTGGTGTACTCATGGTGTGTGTTAAGATTGCTGTGGGAATATTACAGGTTGAGAATATCTATTAGATGTGTATTTAGAGCATGTATTTTAATATCTGCTAGCCTGACTTTATAATTTTTACAATAATAAGACCTCAAATAAATTAGATACTTGCTGAAGCTTTAAAACATTCTTACAACACAAACATAATGTAAAATCTAATTTAGTTCTAAGGTTAGAGCTGAATAGAAGGAAAAAGAGAAGAGATTCCGTGTTTCAGTGAAACAAGTTTCACGTACAACAAAGCAGGTGTTTATAGAATGCTTCATTTTAATTCAGTGAAGCTAATATCCCAGTTTATGTTGTTTGGAGTAATAACAGTGTAACACAGAGTTGTAGCAGAGATTTGCAGGTTTCCTTTAGGTCAGTAACAGTTGCTATAAACACCTCGGACTATTTTTTTTATTATTATTCTGCTCCATCTACATCCCGTAACTGGAGGGGAGGGGCAGGGGAGAGGGTTAACAGTTTCCACAGTGTAGAAGGCTTTTCTTTTTGTCACATTTAAACCAAATATACACAGGTGGCTAGGTGGCACTGTGGATTAATGTACTTCTGAATTAATGTGCCTAGAGTGGCTTGTATCACAAAGTGAGTATATCTGAAGTGCAAGCTTGCTTCCCTTCCTGGATCACCATGTGTGCAGTCATTTGAATTGCAGTATTATTTATATCAAAATCAGAAATCCAAAATAATAGACACTATAATCATGAGAGAGTTATATTAATGAGCCTGTGTTTTGGAGTTATATACTGCTTTGCAGGCCCAGCTTTTGTGCTGAGGCTTGCTATTTGTTCTAACTGTAAGAAAGAGAAAGTCATCTAAACTGCAAACACTGTTTTAAAAGGGAAAAAAAAAAAAAAAAGGCTCTTCCCGTGTTGTATTTTGAGTTTAAAAAGTTACTTTGCCAGCACTATGGGCACTGAGTGTGCTGGGGAAGCACTCTAAGGCTGGGAGCTGTGGGTTCCTTTAGAAGCAAGAAGTGCTTAGAATTGCATGCTGTAGCTACTGAAATCAAACTATCCCAAGCAGGCAGGCACACATTGCCCAAAGCCATATAAAAATTATGACTCTCTTCAAACATATTTCAATGTAAATATTATCATTTTTTCAGGGGTAGTCCTTCCACTGCAATAAAATTGATAAATGTAACTCAACAGCAACTTTGGTAAAAGTTAATGATTGCAGTAGTCTCTGCCTGAAGCCAGATGAACCTTACTCACTGAAGAAGTTTTGCCCATTTAAAATGTTTTGCTTCTCTGTCAAAAAGGAAGTAGAATGCATATAACCAACAGAACTCAATTATTGCACATTCTTAGTCTCCTCTAGTCAACTCCAGAGTTAATAGTCACTATAGGGATTTCTAAAAGGTAATTACTGTATATTGCTTAATTATAGTTTATTAAGATCAAACATACTTCAGTATTTAGTTGATAAAACAGGAAAACACAGTCTGTGTTTATAGTTTAAAATGCAAACAGTGCAATCTGCACTGAGGCTTTAAAAAATGTGGATTTTAGGATGCAGCAGTTTAGATGTCAAGACTACTGCATTAGCCTCTTTCCCCTTTCTAACAGAAAATGCAGTTTCTGTAACCTGAGGCAATAGTTCTTTATAATGCATTGTGTATATTCATTCTTGCTCCTTCTTTCTACTAAAGTTGAAAGTTGTAACAGAGGGGAATTGATCAGGTACAGAGTATTAACTGCAAGGTATTCTTTCATGTGCAGTATTAGCCAAAGATGTATACAATTAGTTAAAGAAACAACTTTGGAAAGAACTAAGTGCCTGTAAAAATCAAACTGATTAAGAAAGAAGTACCTAACATCCGGCTAGATCTATTTTCCTTAAATTGAAAATGAAAGCTGCCACTTCTACTAAAAGCCCTTGCAGCCAAGAGATTTCACAGCAGTTCAGTTAAAGCCTAGCTAATGAATATAAGTTACTTTAGTGGATTTTAGTTGACTTTGAAATTAAAGTCTGAAACCGTTGGATGCTACTAGGAGAGTTAGACTATGGCAAAATGGACTTAATAAACTCCATTGTGCACTTAGATCCCTAGTGAGATTTGCCTTCCACCCATGACCAATTGGTATTATTTTTGTGGTGACTGGTACTTTTGTCTCTGAGACTGGGATTTCTGGGAGTGATTAGCACTTTTCAGCAGTGATTGACAGGTTGTAGCAGCAATGAGACAATAGGAGGAATCATTAGGAATTCAAATGCAGATTTTTGTTTGCATGCTTTAGGACTGGTTTGTGTAGAAGTGAAATCTAGATATCAGGGCAGAAATCAACTA
Organism: Phainopepla nitens; assembly: GCA_013400175.1. Lineage (NCBI taxonomy): Eukaryota > Metazoa > Chordata > Aves > Passeriformes > Bombycillidae > Phainopepla > Phainopepla nitens. The sequence continues at coordinate 1,260,408 of VXBQ01016894.1, forward strand.
TTATTTCATCAATTTTAGCAAAATACAAAAGGAAAAAGATGAAAATATGCTAAATAAAAAAAAATTAAAGAGGACAGGGTAGACTATAAGATCACATTACTCTGTTAATAAGATTCTCCCACTAAATCGGTTTTGGTGGTTGGGGGGGTTTGGTCTATGTTTTGTTTGGTTTGACATTTTTTAATGGTTTGTTTTCTTTTTTCCTGGAGAATCCTCTCTTAAGTGTATTGTACAAAATGCTGCTCTAAGTTTGTAATAGAAATGCTAAAGTATAGTTTGTAGTAGAAATATTTTTTAATACTGCTGAATTAAATCCCAGCAAAAAAATATTATCACTTTGCAGGGGAAACGTGTATGTTGGCATCATACTGAGGCTTGATCAAACCATCCCTGTTGCATCTAAACAAGAGGCCATAGGGAAACAATTATTGTGACTGATTCCAGGCATTGACCAGCAATTGATAATTGGCCATAAATAATTAGGAAATAATGGCACATCAGTGGTGTAAATTATGTAAATTTAGTAGCTATGTCTCTAGATACTGATTGAGTGCTTTACAAGTGATTTTTTTTTTATTCAGATTATAAATTTAATATACTGTACATGACAATTTAATCTTGTTTGGCATCAAAGCTACCAAGATAATACAGAATTATACAAGCCTAATCAAAGAGAGAAAAATCAGATGAACATCATTATTTTGGAGAGCTGGTTTAATGGGAGTTGACATTTTCAAAAGAGCATGGATTCTTCCTTTTTTTTTTTTTTTTGAGAAAACAATTAATCTGAACTAGGTTTCTGAAGCGATAGGCTAACAAAATAAACACTGACTGAAATTACAGATGTGAATGTGTGTTCACAAGATATTAAATATTTAAAGTATGATTTTGTGTAGCACACCCTATTTACATGAAGTAATCATAGCCCTGGATTTTTATTCTTAAATCGTGTGCTCTTCAGGGCAAAGGCTGTATTTTTTTTGTTGTGATTAAACTTCTGAGGATTTCGTCATCTTTTCCTTCTCTGTTGATATCAGCAAAGGTCTTTGGTCTTTTATGTCTTAGTACAATCAGATTATATTAAAAACCCCATCATATTAGCTAGCACACATTGCGCAGAAATGCATAATGGGCTTTGTGAATGCTTCTGCTCTATCTAGTTTTGCTGGACTTGTTACAAGTATATGGGCTAAGAGATGTTTCAAAATTGATTAAGTTTATAAATACCTGATGTATTTTATCTCACAAACTACTTAATGTTCATAAAGTGACCATTTTACTGTGCATAGTTAACAAAAAATATCAATATTAATACAAAATAGGAATTTTCCATAAAGTCAGCTAGTTCCTGGGTATCAATGCAGTCTAATTTGAAAAAAAGCTTCTAAAATGTTCCAGGTAAGATATTCTGGTGCCAAACTGGTGAGCCGAATAGGTGTGTCTCCAGCATAGTGCACACGTGCACGGAGTAGTTATTACTGCGGTGTCCCACTGCTGCATCAGTGTGGGAAAGGTTTCAACCCTCCTCTCTACCTTCAGATTTTCATTTTTATTAATTGGATTTGGCATCCGGAATCAGACAGAACCTTTGAATTTGCATTTAACATTCAGCACGTATTTGTCTCCCGCTGAAGCTGGCTTTGCTGCTGCGGGACCTGGAGGGGTGCACTGGCTCAGTGGGGACAGCACAGTTATCATGGGTGGATAAGGTGAAGGAAATGGGGGTCTGTGGGGTGGAGGGAAGAGCAAGAGGGACACAACTGTGCAAATCAGTGTTACCTTCCAGTGTCCTGCCAGCCCAGCTTGGAGCATCTGCTGTTGCTGTGTGAGCAGCAGCTCCTGCTGCTGCCAGAAGTGAAACCGCCCTGCCTGCACTTGCCCGTCAGCGGTGCTAAACATTTCTGCTTTTGGTTACATTAGAACTAGATACTCAGCAAAAATGCTGTCAATTCAACATTAATATTATATAAAAAGAACAAAAAAGCACCGAACTCTCCTGCCAGCTAAAGCCTCTCCCTCCACCTTTGCTTTTAGTGAAGAACAATTTTAAACTCACACCTCTTCTAAGCGTGATCTTTATTTAAATTTAAGTTCATTTCTTCCTTTTTTCTTTCATGTGCTTTTATTGATATGTCTGATTAAGAAATAGCTATTTGCTCATTATCACTTAGCACTGGAAGACTTTTTTCCCTTATGTAATTAGTTATAAAAGCCTTTTACTTTCTTTTTTTTTTTCCAAACAAAAAAGTCTGATTGCTCCTTCAGCAATACAGTGTAGACATTCTAAGAGAACTAACTAGGGAAAAGTCATATCTTTATTATAAAGAATAAGGTAATTTTTAAAGAACTCCCAAGATAAAATGGACATATGGTAAGAGATAAAATGTGTAATCTAACCATAAAGATATTTAGATTCACACTGCCTTTTTCTGGTTCTGTCAGTGCTTTGTATGGGGAGATAAGGGCAGACTCATAAGGCTATGATTCAGTAGAGGCTATTTCGACAAGTTTCCACTCTGAGATTCTGTTCATCAACCTCTAATTAGCACTTCATCGCTTTCAGCTTTGTGTCACCCAGCTGACTAGAGGAGGATGACACCTCCAACTTGAACTGGGCTTTTTTCCATTTTCTTGGAGCTCATCAAGACATGTGGTGCTTTCTTAAAGTGCAGCTGGTGCTGGCACTTTCATTGTAAATTTAAATCGCTGTGTTTGGAAAAAGGTGATAAGAACAGTTTGTTTCATGTCCCTGGTGTTTAGCCTGAGGCAATTCCCAGCAAATATATTCAGGGCTCCTTCTGGTTTGATCTGCTACACTTTTTTGTATTATTATTATTATTAATAACAATACTAGAAAATATGCACCTAAAAGAATACCCTGTGCAGTGTACAAATTTTATCCCACAGTCACTGAAGTTTAAAAGAAAACAAAACCCTTTTAATCTTCAATTTAGAAAAATGGCAAAAATATGAACTATATATATATATATATATATATATATGTATGTTTGGAGAAGGAGGAGTTAGGTTTTCACAAGTTTTGGGGTTTTTTTTTACATGTTCTGTAACACATGTTTTGGAGAAAAAGACGTTTCATTTTTATTGATTTCACATGCTGCTCTATTGTTCATGCAATAACGTATACCAGTAATTTATTACATGGGTTTTTTTCTGCCTATCCAATTGTTATGTTACTTATGAAATAAAACTAATGAACTGTAGTATGTATTTATCTCAAAATACTTGTGCTTACAGAAATATGCTGAGAATGCAAGCTTTCAACATTTTAGCTGTGTCCATTCTACTCTCTTCTTATATGTTTATTTGTGTACATTCACGCTGTTAAGATCTGAAGGTATACTGCTTAATGGATGCATTTCTGCTCTTTAAAGTTTCTGATAAAATGAGTACAGTGTTAAGAAAAGAGACTAAGAATTCACACACCAATTTTTCTATTTTCAACATTTTCAAATTACTGTATAAAGCATTTTTCTTCTGTATATGTACCCCATATGCACAACTTAGTTATACATTTAAACAAATTAGAGAAATTCCATCTCAAGAGAGCAGCTATTGTAGGTTTACTTAGGGGAACTTTTCAAGCTCACAGTTCAAAATAATATTTCTTTTTGCAATAGAGTAGGAATCAAAAATCCTGTTTGCTAGGCTTTTTCTTTTATTTCACGATTTTTACTAACCTCTAGAAATAAAGCTTATATTAACAAAATTTCTATCAGTTTCTTTGTATTTGGCTTTTCTGGTTTGCTGCTGTACATTTTATTTCTGTTTGAGACGTAGGTACTGCAACACCACAATAAATGGCATTAAAAGTCTGAGAACCTTCTATAAAGGCCTTATGGAGTGAGCACAGAATTGTCCCTCTCATCAGTGAGGCAGAAATGAAAGCATACATAAGAAAAATTTAGCTTGATCCAGCTTTTAAAAACTGAGCCAACGCATTGGCTTAGATCTATTTTTTGCACTCTAATATTCTCGTGTAAATTACCATATTTCCATTGTTTTAGAAATAAACTCTGATTTCTCTATGTATGGAGAGAGGTAACCCATGTAGAATAATGGCACAATCCTGTATTTATGATATTCCATTTTTCTATAAATATAGATGGTCTGTGATTATCAATAGAGCTTCTCATTAAAATTCAGATTTAGATACAAAATAATGCCATTTTGTCTTAATAGTCGAAAACCTAAAAATATCTCTATCGCTCTTTGAAAATCTGTATTTTAGCATTTGCATTCAGCAGTTTATTGCAGTAGGAAATATTTCAAACAGAAGAAACAAATTTAGAAGACTATTCTTTTCCAGCAAACCAAATATTAGGAATGATGTTTAATCAAAGATCTAGTGCTCCATTTCCACTGAAGGCAGGAAATAACTGATTATTTCTCTGAGTTTTTGAGAATCAACCCTGTTAGGAATAAGATTAAGCTCAATTGCAGTCTTGAAGAATTAGCATCCTCTTTACTGCAACCCTGTTACAAATTGTTTTACATTGTGAAAGGCTTCTCTTAATGATTGTTTGCTCTTTTGATGAACTAGCTAATTGTCCGCTGCTCCATTCATTTTAATTCAGACCCATTATCCTTCATTTTTCCTCTCTACCCTTCAGCAGCTACTGCTATGGCCTCGGCTGCTATCACATCCAGCAACGTGAAACCATTTTGCTGTAGTGCCACGAGCAGCCTCTGTTCGCTATGTGCCGAGTAGACGTGAAGTAAATGGGCTCTCTCTGTTCCACAGAATTGATGGAGCTTTGAGTGTTACATTCCCATCTCAATACCCCAAATCCCAGTTTGGCAATTTCCTTTGTCTTGTTACTGACTAGCCCGACTGGCCCTGACTTTGGCACCCCAGGCTCTCAGATTGACCTTCCTCCTCTGGCATTTGAGAGGTTGGGTGTAGGCGCCAAAGTTTACCCTAGAGAGACACCTATGACTCAGGATGAGGGGTTTTTTTACTTTGAGCCCCTGGCTTCTGCCTTCTGCTTCATGACCCCAGATGAGAGACAAAACTGATTTTGTACATGCAGGAGCACGAGGAAGCCTCTGCACTGATTAGAAAATGCATTTGAGGAAGGTTTACCTACAGGGAGTTTCAGGCTGTCAAGTGCATGAATCTCACATTCAATACGTGAGACTTGGCTGATCTGCAGCTCTTTGCCTCCGTATTGTCTTGGTTTTCTTCCACTGGTAAAACTCTATGGATGGCAATTCTGAATTTCCCCAAAAATTTCAAATAGAAGATTAGTTATATTCACTTTGGTTTTACCCACCAGCTGTCAGATCAAAGGTATTTTATAACCTTTGGCTGTATAAATAGTTGTGTGAATAAGAGTTGCTTGCAGTTTTCACATATTTTGACTTTCCCTATGTAGTGCACAGCAGTCAGCATTTCTGAGAATGGCTAATGTATGACTGGATGGAGATATCTGCATGGACTGACAATTGATGATAAATGAGGATCTTCTTATTAACTGGGGATCAGAGATATTTCCCAGTGAGGGCTGAATTCTCCACATAAAGAGAGACAAGAAAAGAAAGGTGGCAGGGACTATCTGTTAGTTGCTAGGCACTTAATTCATCCTCAGACCTCAAGGACTCAGCATGGGGAATAACCGAGATAAATAATTTGCATTGGCTGTGTCATCTCTTGCTTTTGCCAGAAAGTGTCAGTTTTTCCTTTCCTAGTAATAGCACTGATGGCAATTACTGTGTTCTAGTATGTTTGGTAAAGGATAACCATATATCTATCCATAAATGTATATTAAATAAATGGTGCAAAAAATAGTGTGGTAATGGAAATGTTTGTGTGAGCCCACCCCTTTCAGATAAACACATATGGGGGTTTTTTTCAGTGTAATTCACCACTACAATGATAACTCAGCAATATAACCAATATAAGTACAGATATAAAGGTATGAAACAACATATTGTCAGAAGCAATAAAAAAGATTTAGCAATGTGTAAACAGGATAGATCCACAAGAGGCCAAGCAAGGCAATAGTTTATTATATTTATACCTACCTAACTGAAAGTCATACTGAGAAGAATTTAAAAGAGAAAGGAGTGGTAAATTGTGGTGGCTGTTTTTATTATTCTGCTGCTTAAGAGGGATCTAATTTTGGAATCTGCATTTCACAAGAGTTCTGAGTTTTTTGTGAGTCTCATTTTAAGAGCATTTAGCATTTATGTAACTTCTTAATTCATCAAGGTACAAACATGAGCTCTAAACAGCTGCAATAGCAGCTCAGATGAGAAGGTGCGTGTGCTGCTGTGCCCTAGGTTAGTGCATCACTAAACAGGGAACAGAAACAGGAATGTGTTCTTTGTCCCCCCTGTGCAAGAGCCACCTTTGGTATAGTGATGTGCAGCCCCTGTTCACTGCTCTTTACTGGCAGCACAAGCCTGCATAAAGCCATCACAGAGACATGGGATGACAGTAATACAATTGCTGCTTTTGCGCTCTTTTGTGTAGTGATGCTAGATTAGTAGTTAAAAAAGAAAAATTAAAAAAAAAAAAAAAAAGATCCCCAAGTGCATGCTTTCCTGAAGTTCTTTCTCAGCATGAACTTGCTCAGAGCAATCTTACCAGTCCCAGCATTAGCAAATTAAGATGATGTATTTATACATTATGAGACTGGCTTAAAAATCATAAAGTTACAGACCCAGAGGGGAAGGAAAAGACCCCAAACAACTATATTTCTTTTCTTTAATAATAATCTGCTTTCATTTTTATTAACTTTTAGAATCTACTAGAATAGTATTTTAAAACTTTTCTGACCTCATATTTTAAGAACTAGGGTTCTGAAAATAGTAAGAATTGCAAAATCTTAACAAACCCATGAGTCTTCAACGCACATTGCATTGAAGTGGGCCAAACTCTCCTATGAGTCCTGGGGCAGTTCAGGCTTCCAGAGTTGCTGCCATTCTGCACCATCCAAGTGAGGCTTTGTGTTTCTGAAACTCTTGGAGACTGCAGAGAAAACGTGACATTTACTGCTTGTGGTGGACAGAGCTATAAGAAACACACCCAAAACATACAGCCATCATTATTTTCATCTTATGATAAGCAAACGTCCAGTAATAAAAGATCTAAATAAAATGGGTATCTTTGAGCCACAGAATAGCAATGACATGGCCTCAACTGTAAACTTTAATGCACAATGATTGTGTACAATAATTAAATTGAAAGCAAACACCTTTGGCTTTTGGTGATCCATAATACTGAGGGTATGCTTCATTTCAACCCAGTGGACGATGTGGTCTTGATCCTCTTTAAGTCAGCCGTATGGATTTCTGTGGGACCGAGATTTAATCTGTAAGCCTTCCAACTAGCAAACTTATTGAAATGTTTAGAATGTGTTCTATCCTATTCCTCTTATGCATTACATTATGCTGTTTTTACTGTATCTGGGGTGCGGAAAGTGTGTTTTCTGAGAGTGGGATGAGAATTTTTTTGTGTGCTTTCTACCATAATGCTTATTCTCTTACAACAAAACACTTTATTTGAACTTGATGGTCTGACATGTATTTTACATGTATAGATCCTGCTGGGGAATTCATTATATGTATGCAGATGAGGATAACTCCTCTCTTTCCCTGTGTTGTTTTGATCTTAGTGAAGCTAAGCTTCTGCAAATAAAAACTTACGTGTTGAGCTTTTAGCTGTTATGTACATTTATAGTGTGTGTATAAAGGTAAGTTATCTTAATTCTGAACTCTTTCTATTTCATAATGTGATTGCCTTACAAACCAGAAACAAGTAGTAATGGCTTAACTGTGCCAACAAAGGACTTCACATGGGGCACAGATTTGGAAATGAACTTCAGCACAGACCTTGTAGACATCTGAACTCTATAAATCCACAGGTGTTTAAGTAGCCCTAAGGGCTAGGTCAGATAGCAGGCTTGTTTCAGTATGACTTTACAAGGATTTAGTACTGTGTAAACAACACTTGCAAGGTTTTCTCTTTACTGCTGAGTAAAACCAGTAGCAGGAAGAGCAACCTTTGATTTTTGTACCGTAAAATATGTGGTGTTCTTTTATTCCATAACCAGTGAGATGCTGGGATGATTTTGACCAAGACTACATACAAAGTTAAACTTTCTTAGCGGACGAATTTTGAGATGAGATGATAGAAATTATGTTGTTCTTGAAAAGCAATTGCAGGGTAGCTGGAGAGTGTGTTTTCTCTTTCTTTTTTTTTTTTTTCCTTGGTGCTTTTTGTTTGTTGTTGATTCTGGTCTTTGTTTTGGAAGAAGCATTCAAGTCCTTCTGGAGAAAGATAAATTAGGCTGTAGTTTTATATGAGAATGCAGTCTGCAGATCTTAGATCTGTGCATTTCCACCTAAAGTAATGTTGTTGTTAAAATTTTGTAAGCAGATGGGCTTATTTCTCAGTAAAGTAACCCCAAAGCATAAACTAGCTAGCACAGAAATACTGCTGAAACGATGTTGGGAGAAAAAAAACAAAAAAAAAAGACTAGTTAATGCAGAGTGCTGAGAATAGTGTTCTATTTTTACCCCAAATCTGGTCTGCTGATAATAGTGACGGATTTTCATCAGTACCTACAAAACAAAACAAAACAAAACAAAACAAAACAAAACAACAAAAAACCCCAAACAAAACCAAAAACCAACCAAGCCCAGAAAACAAAACAAAACAAAACAAAACCAAAAAAAACGCAACCCCCCAAAAAACTCCCCAAAACACCCCACTAATGACTACCCAGAATAACATGGTGAATCAGCTTGAATGGGGAAGCTAGATCCTATGAAGAAGGCATAGGGAACTGAAAGGAGTAGTACAGTCCTCAGAAGGAAAAGATGACTGGAACCTGAGTGCATACAGTAATTAGGAACTGGGGAAGGAAATTAAAATCCATAGGGAATCCTGTATCTGAGGAAGGAACTGAGAGAAATCTATTGAGGTTTAGAAGAGGACAATTACTCCAAAAGCTTAATTAACTCACATACAAAGGTTGACTGAAGCTCCTCCTTGTCCCTGTTTTTACATTAGTGTATGACTCGAGAAAATACAAATAATTTCTTTAGTAGTTAATGAAAGTTCATTGATCACTGTATTAATCTATAGGAGTGATAGCTGATGATTAATTCAATCATGTTTTCCTGCAGCATTTTGGTTTCTGCTCCCTTGCTCCTTATTGTTTAAACTTAAATTATTTAAGTTGTGCTGCAGCTAACAACAGTGTTTATGATGTGAGAGTTTCTTTGCCTAATGAGCACAGAGATTTGCAAGAAAGTATTGCAGAGATAGCTAGGTGCTTGTTGAATTTTGATGGCAAAGAGAGACAGTTGTAATTACCTTCGCTGTCCTGGACCATGCTTTTTCGGAGAAGTCGAGCCAAGTTTGTGCTATTCAGCCTTTTCTTTCTGGGCTGAAGTGTTTATCACAAATGCACACATTGAATCTGGTGTTCTCTGTGCCTTCAAACTGCTGGTTACCCTGACGTCTCTCTGCCCCTCCCAAAGTCAGAGGTTCCTTTCTCAGTCAGTGACTGCCCATCACATACACAAAGGTATAACTTCCATCGAATCAACTTAACTGAATTACTGCAAGTGTTTCTTGATACTAAAAATGAATACTACAAATTATACTACAAATGAATCCTGTAGAAACACCCTTATAGTTGCATAAATCAGAAAATCTCAGTGCTGAGCGGATATTTGAGCGGATAATATACGTAGCATTCAGAAATTTTATCCATCATCAGAAAAATGACCAGATTTTGGTTCCTTCAGTTCCCAAAAATACAATCTGAGAAAATTTTAATCTTATCTGGAAGTACACCCAGGCTATGAAACCATTTAAAAGACTCTGTTTTAAGTCTCATTTTTGTCACTGGTTGGTCACATTTTTAATACCAAAAAAATGTGGATATTTTGTTGTCTGGGAAACACTTGTTTTGAGGCATTGTAAGCCAAGAATTTTATTTTTTCCTCTCCCCACCCCTTTCCATTCTTCAGGTTATTTAAAAAACCTGCCTCTTTACAAATCACATTAGGTTTGTTGTATGCATTAAATGAAAGGCTTTCAACTTCCAGAGAAGGCTGTATGAACAATTGTCTTGTTAGTACATCAACTAGCATCCTACCTAAGTGCAATGAATTTGGTTTGTGTTAATTACAAGGTGCATTTGACTGTGTCTACATGATAGATTAACAGTTCCAAATAACATCCTATGCAAATGAAAGGAAATTCTTTTTTTTTTTCATTTTATGGCACAGTTGAGAAATACAGTGCACTCTGAAAAGAAACAGAGATGCAGCTATGCTACTGACTTGATAGTCTGTATATATCAATTCTCAACAATAAAAGAAAACTGACATGAAATTTAGTTATCACAATGTTTATGTATGGTGGTCTTATCTTAAAATCTGAGCGTTAAAAAATACACTGGAAAACATAAACTAATACATACCATTTTAAATGGTGCACAAGGATATTCAACATTATCCAAATATATTTATAGAAATACTCATAAAGCAAGTATATTTAGATCTCGTTTTTGGATTTCAAGATAGTTTGTAGTTTCTTGTGGTGTGGTCGGGTTTTTTTTGGTTTTTTTTTATTTTTTTGGGGTTTGTTTTTTTGGGTTTTTTTGAGGAGTTTTTTTTTTTTTGTTTTGGTTTGATTTGGGTTTTGGGGTTTTTTGTGCTTTTTTGTAGTTTTTGTGTTATAATCAATGGAAAATCTTCTTCATACATCTATCTTAAATTAAAGAGAGAAAATTTGTACTAAGAATATTTTGCGAGTACCTGTCTACTGCTTACAAGAAATTCTGAGGTTCAGCAGGGTTCACTGACAGTTCAGGTCTAGTCTCACATAGTCTCACAGTTTCTCTCTCTCTCTCTCTTTTTTGGTTGCTTTTTTTTGGTTGTTTTGTTTTGTTTTGTTTTATTTGTTTGGTTTGGTTTGGTTGAGGTAAATTATATAATAGAAAATCATCAAAATTGGATAAAAAAATATAGGACTCATATTTCCTGCTGGCATTTCATGTGCTTGAGTTAATAACTGTAAAGATCGTGATACTCTCAAGCATTATTGTGATTAGGATTATGTAAAGTGCCCACAACAAATGGTGTATTCATGAGCTGAGTATTTTAACAAGGGCTGCAAGTTTGCCATGAGCAGCCTTTGTTGTAAGGCAGCCTATGGAGAACTAACACCGAGTATTCTGCATTTCCCCCCAGGTACCCCGGGCTGAGCTCTGTACAGTTGTCATTGCAGAATAGAAAATTAGGTATTTTTAAGAGGGTCAAGTGTAATTGGTAGACCTTCCTGGTCTAGTTTTGCTGGCTGTTCATATGGGAGCAGTTGGACCTATTAACTGGTGTTATTGCTGTACCTTTCAGTCAGAGATATTCTTCAATTCTCTGCCAAGAATAAACATACTACCTCCCCTGCTTTCCCCTCAGCTTTTCAAGAGGGGTTAGCATTTGATGCTTTGTTTTTCAGGAACTTGGTTGGATAGGTAATCATGTTGCTGGGGTTTTTTTTGTAGTAGAAAAAGAACCTAAAAATGTTTAACACCACAGAGATACACTGAGGAGGAGATTAAAATATTCCTACTGCATTGTGAGGCTGTGTACTTAGAGCCAGAGCTTCATGTGGTAAGTGGCTTTAACCATGACATAAACCAGCTGCATTGCACAAAGGTGTAACAATAAGAATGGTTTCATTAGGAAGAAAGAGAAATACAAATGTAAGACAAGACAAAATGTTTCTCGATTAAAAGTATTTAATATTGCACTATATGTTTGTATGTGTAGTACCCTTGGACAGCAAAATATTTAAGTGCCTGTGTTGTTATAAAGATATATGATTTTCATGTTTCTGTGATTTCTTCTCTCTATTTCATTGGCTGCTTGCCTATCTTTAATTTGGTGTTAAAATTTTTGCCTTATGAATTATTAAGATAGAACATCTTTATTCATGTTTCTGAGAACTGCTCACTTAATACAATATATCAAAGTAAAAATAAGGTTGAGACCAGTCCTTGAAATTCATGGAAACACACTGACATTGGAAAACCCCATAAAAATAAATCTGGATTTCCAGTCCTCTAGTGAGCTATGGGAGAAGGAATTTCAAATTGATGCATTTTTAAACCAAAAGAAAATGTAGTCCTTGTTTCTGATCTCTAGGATAACCAAGTCACAAATATAGAGAGTTCTATAATTCATGGTTTAGTTTAGTTGCATCTCTAATTAAAATGAAGCACAAAGTGCATTTTTAAGTTCACTTTGTTTGAATGAGAACAGGCAAACCCTTTCTTAAATAACTTCTCTTTCTTCACACAAGTTGCAGCTCTGAGAACTCTGAAAGGACCTGAAATTAGCTGATAGAAAGTGGCTCCCCATAACTAATTCTAGCTGGGAGGGCACTGCCATTTCAGTCTTTTGTATTGTCTTTCTATTTTTAAAAAGATAAGGAGAAATGAGAATGCTAACCAACAGGGGCGGCAAGAAAAAGATATTTTTTAAAGAACAGTAGAAAAGCTAGGCAGAGATTTCAATGTCTGTGGCCTCACCAAAGGAACTGACAAACAGTTCTGTTTTAATAATTCTGCATTAGTTTAGGTTTCTTGTTCCACAAGTAACAAAATCAGTCATCTTGTGGTTTGAGGATCATTGTATACTGCGTGCTAGTCTAAAGATTCTCTGGTTTTGTAGAAGAGCCTCTTTTTTAATGACCATTATGAAATAATTTACAGGACTGATCAGAGAGACACTTTTTGTGTTCATCATAACAGTGTTTCTGAAATAAGTATAGTGAAAACATTTTTGATTCCCAAACACTAATTTTTCTTAACAATTCAAAGGTTACTTGCTTGTGAAAAGACTGCACTTGAGTATTCACTACAATTCTCTGAATGCTGCCTCCGCTATCATTCATCTGTGCTTAGTTCTGTCTTGCTATGATGTCTTCTTGCTTATTTTCCATTTCCATTGTACAAAATGATCTTTTGATCTTCTGGCAATTAGCAGTGCTAGGATTTTTAACCAAGTGTGTATATATATATATATGTATGTGTGTGTGTGTACATATATATATAAATATAAATATATATCAGAAAACTGTCATCAAACTGAAAAAAAAATAAATCATGCACATCATTATCACTGTGTATGGAAAACATATGAGGCCAGTACTTGATTTAAGAGAACAATTTAATTGAATTTTGACGTAGCTAAATAGCACCTTTGTAAAATCAAAATGACCTGGTGTAAATGTACTTCAGAAATTCACCAGGTAAAAAGAATGCAGGTACAAGAATTCAGTAACCACAGTGCATTTTACAAGGTTATATTTTCATTAAATTGATCACAATTTTGCCCTCTATTTTTTCCATGTATGGGGTGGAGTAGATTAACAATTTCCATTTTTAAAATATTCTTGCTTTATAAATTAGTTCCCTTTCTTTCCTCTTTTATACTCCACGCTCCAGATAATAAATGTGCTCACAAAAGACTTGTCTGAAATAATGAAGCTGTTAAAGAACATTGTAATTTTTTACTTTAATAAAATTAATCTGGTCCTGTAAACCATTGGAAGGCAAACTTGCTCTTAGAATGCATCACAGTACCACGTTTGTGACACTGATAGATAACTATTAACTCCTTTTAAGCTTTAAAATGCTTCAGAATGCCAGAGTAAAGAATCTAAAACTGCAGATCTTATTCAAATGAATCAGGATAGAGCAGATGGTTGAAGAAGGCACACAAGCAAGAAGTAAATCTCCTGTTCTCCCTTTCTGATTGCTTTGCCCACAGAGGAATAATGATTCAAAGAAAATCAGTAATCATGGCGGTTGCCATTAGCATATTCCCAATAAGGGAGCTTACATGAAAATTCCCAGAGAAAATGAATGGCTGCTAGTATAGATCAGTGTGCAAATAGTGCATTTCCAGCTGCCTCCCAAAATATAGATTTTTCCAAGACATTAAGAAATGAAGTTTAAAAAACTGAATTAAAAGAATTGCTCATTTGCTTAGAGAAGAGATGGATATTTTACTAACCTAGCAATACAGCTGCATTTAACACCCATGTCAGTTGTCATGCTGAGCTGAGTAGTCTCAAAAGTGGCCTGTGGTTAAAATGAGGGTATCAGCAACCCTTCAATAAAATACAGAGAGAACCTTTCCCTACTTGGTTGTTCCTGTCTGGAGAGTGTGTGCAAACGGCTGTAAATCCCTTCCCCGACATTTTTTCTGATTGCATTATTGTGAACGCATGTGGTAAATGTCTGCTTTCTTGTTGCTTCACAGAAGTTATTAAGTTGTTCACAAATCAGTGACAAAGCAAAACATTTTCTCAAAGTGTTGCGGAAGGAGCACTAACCTAGATAAATGGGTGTTTTCTTGTCTGTCCATAAGCAATGGGAAGCCCATTAGCCAGTGTAAATGAGCATAGCGCTATCGGAACAGTCAAGCTGCCGCCCTTCATTTATACGGAATTAGGATTTTCGCTTGGCATATTTCAAAATGAGAGCAAATTCAGGAATTGCACGCAGGATTGCCACATTCTTCTACTTAATATAGTTAAGAAAGTAAAGTAACATTGTGTTAGTCTCATTCACTTTGATTTCGTTGTGAGGCAAAGTCTAAATCATCACTGCTCTGGCCTCTGGATTAGGCAGTCAGCTGCCATTGTTGGAACTGGAAAATGCATGTCTAATTTCTTGTGTGCCAGGCTGAATGTGTATCTCCTATTGGTTCCAAATACAACAACAGACCAACAGTCACTAAAATAAGTGCCATCACCTAGATGGTTGATAAATCTCCTTAGAAAAGCAGCCATGAGACATGTTATTGACATGTTTTGTTGCTGAAATAAGAGGGAAACTAGGTATGGCTGACCATTTTCCTGCAGATGCCATCATTGATTGTGCCAGCAGGAGGCAAGTGGTTAAAGGATTCAATGGTAACTGTCACAATAGTTTCAATTTTATAACTGAAGCCCAAACTTTCAGTGGCAGTGGACAGATTGCCTTCATTTTTCATCCATGAAACATCTTCAACATTTCCGAAAAAAACAAAAATCTTTTAAACAAGCTCTGCAGCCTAAAATGCCTTTTATGTATACTAAGATGGTAGAAACCATTAATAAAATGCCTGTCAACATCACATCTCCCTTTTCTCTGTAGCAAAAAAGGGAGAAATCATTAATTACAGTTTCTGTCACACACAAAAGACGTTTTTTTGTTCTGGTCTTTTAGCACTTTAACAGCATGAATTCACCTAGTGGCCACCTATTCTGCAAAATTTGAAAAGGGATGTGTCCTTATCCATCTAAGCAAAACCTTCTGAAGACATTGCATGTGTCTGCCTGGGCAACAAATGCAGTATTTTGGGTTGACACTGAAAAGGAGGATTATGAATATGGATAGGATGCAAATACTCCATCTATCTTAATCAGAATACAGGAATTCAAGCTGTTGTAGAAGGAGGGGGAAGAAAGGGGGAGAAAACCTTAGAAACCTAAGCTGTAGGGGCCTGATTCTGCTCTTACTGCTATCAGGTGGAGTTTTACCACTGAAGGTATTAAGGTCAGGATTGGGCAGTAAATTTATGGGATCTTTTGTAAGCTTGTCATTTTAGACACAGCTCTGCCCGACACATTGACTTGGATTGAGATTGCTTGCTCTTCTGAACTCATAAGTATTTTAAGTATTTGCTGAAGATGGACTTAAAAATCACTACTTGCTTGTTCATTTATCACATTTGAAAAGTATATAATTGTGTATGTTTTCATATATAAAAAAAAAATTAAATTCACATATTGCAAATTTGAAAGAAATGCATAAGAAGTTACAAGCAATAACAGTTTTGGGGGCAGAAAGTTGTTATTTCAATTTATCTAAGCAGGATAATGTCAACAAAAAGGTCCCCAGTTTCAAGATTTGTTCTAGCTGGGAAACAGCTCGCCATTTCCTATCATTTAGTTCCTCTGGTGCATGTAAAAGCAGAATACTAATAAAATAGCTTTTATTTTTTTTCAATTTAATTTATTTCTGTAAACTTTGAGAATTGCATTTTTGTAGGTTTTGTTTTTGTTCTGTGCTATCTAAATATTTTGTGAAACCCATACAGAGGATTCCTCTCTCTTTTGAAAGAAGTCATCACTGAAATCTGGCAAATCATAAATCAAAATATTTTCAGTGTGAGCATATGAGATTTTTTTCAGCCCTCAGATCTAGTGAAAGAGAAAGCAAATACAATACTCTCATTCACTCGGCAGGTAAACATACGTCTATTAGAGATTTCTGAAATGTGTCATTTATGTGTTTCAGTTTCAATATGTGTCTCATCAATTGTAAATGAAAAGTCCAACCTGTCTATTTGGGCCTTTTACAAAAATACCAGTCTGAAAAACAAAAGAAAAGAAGAAAAGTCTTAGTAAAATAAAATTTTAGGACCAAATCCTCACTTGATATAAAACCAGTCTAGATGAACAGATTTAAGTCTGTGTTTTGCATTATAAATGCAGAATATAAATCTAGAAATGGGGAGTTCATTTTCTTGATGCTCCTACATTTGGTGTCATCACTTACAATTCCTTGATTAAGAAACATTAAATTTTACATGGCTTTTTTCTGATATTGTGACTACAAGTAGACCAATATTTTTTATAGTGCAGTATATGGCTAAAATATGTGCTAGAAAAAAACCCTATTTTAGTATCTTTAGCAACTTTAAGTTAAATGGATTCCTAGTAAAAACCATGAGAAGTTTGTCTTCCATTTGTTTTATGCTTTTGTATTGAGAAGTCGAGACCTTTAATTACTCATAGGAATGTAAACAAGTAGGTTTAACTTACATGTTTCACATAATCTGTTTCTATGATTATGTGCCAAAATCTGTAAGGACCTACTCCTGCACAGCTGAAGTCTATAGAAATCCTTCCACACATTTAAAGTCACGAACATTACAACTCTATGTTTTAATAATTGTCTGACTCTGAAACGTATGACGTTAGTAAATTCGAAATTTGCCTGAGCTATAGTCCTCTTACATGCATGACTGAATTTGAAATTTGTTTAATACTCTTTTTTTCTTCACAATGTAGAAGTCAATCTGTGATGTTCTTGCTCTGATGTCAATGAGAAAATCTTGTCAGAGGAGTAATTTGTTTGGGGTCAGATGTCTGAGTATGAATGAGCTACATATAGGTTTTGATCCAGGAAAATACATGATTCACATCACTGAGACACATAATATGAATGCAGCTATTAATATGTTGGTTCTGAAACACAACAGCCAACTAGTCTGTGAGCTACGTGCACTATTTTTACCCTGAACCTATGGTGAGCAGAATATTTTACAGTATTGGTTAAAAATGTCATATCTGAAAAATCTGGAAAGGATTCAGAGTAATTTAATCTTTCACCAAGATTTAATCAGAATAGTCTTATATCTCTTTTGTGCTTTTACAAATGCTCACCATAATTTGTCTCCCCCCATGTTGGACTGACAGATTGAGCAAATAAGCAAAGAGCCGGAACATTTGACTGTAATTGCAATGTCAGCATTGTTAAACTATATTTATGAGAAGAAAGTTAACACTGTGACATTAATAATTTCATCAGTCTTACACGTGTTTGCTTCATAAACAAGCAAGATTTTTTTTACAAATTCTCTGTGACCAATATTTTGGTCATCTGGAATAAGGCCACAAATTCCAGTTTTGAAAGAAAAGCAAGTACAAAAAGTAGTTTGGGTTTGGATTACTATGCTTGGGGAATTTTAAAAATCCGTTTAAATACCTGCTCTGAGCTAAGCTTTATAAACTGTGGCTTTCCTGTCAATAAGCAAAAAAATAAATACTAGAAACAAGCAATAGAATAGACAGGGTTAGGAAGTGTAGTATTTTATCTTGCTGTGCTTCAGCTCTAAAATCACTTTCAGCAGATACATGAAATCTTTTAGTTTTCCTTGACTCTTTAAACCACTAGATGCTCACCTGCACTTTCAGTGATTTATTGCACTGTACCAAAAGTACAGGCTAATAAAGACAGTTCATTACTCTTTAATTTTGGAGGGACATAACACATAAAACTGCAGCAACCTCTTACCTATATATTTCACTCTATAAGGGGAAACATAGGAGAGAACATGACATGTATTAAAGAAGTAAATTACAGTGTTATACTCCTTGGTCCAGTAAACCACTGTTGGCTGTCATACCTCTGACTGCTGAGTATGGATGTGTTGTTTTGCACTACAGCTTAATCAGCTGGGCCTAGACTGCTCCTTGGTGTTCTTGTGCCCTAGGCAGTGTAAATGCTGTGATTCACATGCATGATCACATGGGCCTGTGCTGTGCATTTCGTACTATGCTGAATAAAATTATATGTTGGAATGATTGCTCACATACTTCCTAGCTACTTAAATTATGAGAAGGCAGAGTTTAAAGGTATATAATGTGATTTAAAAAATTTTGAAGCCACTTGCATGTGTACTTAAACTGTGCTGCTTGTGATTCTAGCATGGGTGAGATTGCCTCAATAGGCTTTCTGCTTACGCTTGAGAGCAATGCAGGTGTCCAGGCTCTAGAATATCTGAGAAAGTAGCCAACATGCTACAAAAATTAAACAGTAAATGATGATTTTAATTTAATATTCTCATTGTCTTTGATTTGTAAGTTTGTGTACATACACCCAAGAAAACAACGACTTACTGAGCTTCCACAAAGTTGGAAATGTCCTGGACTCCATGACAGGGAAAGAGACTAGTCCCAATATGTTTGTTTGCTGTGTTCTCCCTTAATCAGTCATCAAAAGTGATTAATAGAAACATTGAAATAAGAAGAGGAATTTTATCAGGCATTTGTTTCACTGAGGTCCAGTAATTGCACCTCCCATGAAGTTTCTTGCCTGTGCCTCAGTTAGAGGAGTAGGTAGATGACAAAGACTGTGAGGGCAGTATGCAAGAGACCTGTTTCCATAGGACCTAACATATTTCCTTTTGGCTTTAAATCTGCCCAGATGGTTTGCAGCTCCTTTAAGAGACTCAGTAGTGTGCTGATAAACTGAGCCATCTGGACCCAGCAACCTCCTGAGGTTCCTACAGTGACCAGAGCAGCTAGTGTGGGCTTGTGTGATTGTTGGCAGATGACACACATGGAAAAACTGAGATTTCTCCTCTTTAAGCACTATCAATCACAAAAAAAAAAAAAAAGTGGGACACTTTAATGAGGCATCTAATAACAGTGGCAATGAGCAATGAGATCTTCCACCAAATAGCCCACAGGAAGCTCATCTCCCACAGCCTGTTGACTGTGGGAGTCTTAAGATATCATGTAATGACAACACGAACCTTCTTGCCAGCTATCACATCCGGAGATTGCTTTGATTTTTTCCATAAGTCTTTTAAGCCCTGAGCTGCTATATATCTCTTCCCCAAATGTAAGTCTCATATGTGTCCGGAGATGGCAGTCTGACTATAGAAGGGAAGAGTAATAAAAAGCTATGGAAATTTTGTTAGCAAATGTTTTCTGGGTAATTACTATTCTCTGTATGTCTGGAAAGGCCAGGTACAGTATGCCTTATTGATGCTGACAGGGTAAGAATAAGTAAAATTATGCACATGTGTATCTTTTATATCTATAGGAAACCTGGAATAGAAATTTAAGCACTAGATGGACTGAAAAAAACCAAAAGCCCATCCTCTGTAAACTGAAGAAAAATCCTCACAAAAATGTCATGAAATAATATCCGGATCACCTTACGCAATTGTCAGATTCTACAAACAGGCACACATGACCTAGCATAATTCATAGAATGGGCAAATTACAATACATTTACACCGAGGGCAGGGTGTCTTGCTGGATAAAGCATCTTACCTTTGAGGTCTCTAGAACATCATCTTCTTTTAAATGAAGACAGTTGAGCTGTCTGAAATTTGACCACATCACAAAACTGGGAAAGCTTTGCAGTATTTGGTGCAAATGATGTGTTCAGGTGAGGTCAGAACTGAGTAAGTATGAAGAATGAGTCATTTGTCACCAAGAGGAGATTCCAATGGAAAAGCAGAAATGTATTCAGTGGGATAGTAATTGGAAATTCACATTACAGCGCCTGCTTTGTACATGGCCTGTAAATACTTTGAAAGCTGCTTTCTGTGTATAAGCTTCACAATCCTGAGGCTTACTCTGTCTTTTCAAAGAAAGATAGGTTAGAGGCCAGTTGGTTGGAAGACTTGTAAAACTTATACTTTTGTAGATAGGTATCTCTCCAGCCAAGCAGTGAGTTCACTGCCAGAGGAGTACAGGGAAACTCTTGGTGAGATAGTCTTCATTTCAACTGGCATACAGAAAATAGGATTGCCTCATTTATTTTGTATGTCTATTACTCACGTAACCGCTGCAAGGTGAAATGTAAAACTGAATTAGTTTGCAATTAATTTCAGATCTTGATGGGAATAACTTGAGTCTCTTGAACATACTAAAATATAATGATTTAGCTCAGTAAACTTAACCTGGGTTTGTTATGTATTCAATGCAGTCAGGCCAATATATGTATGTGTGTTTAGAGTATGATTATTGTATCTGTAGTGTGAAGTTATTGTTCATCTACAGTCTCTGCAATAGTAATGGTAAAATGCCTCTTTTTCTCCTCTATGCCTTAGTGGAATAATTATTATCCAAGATACGTTCTGGTAGCTTTATTTAGCAGACCAGTTCTGACATTTCCACATCTCAATCCTTCAAAACAGCTGAACTCATGAGAAATGGCTGTCCATAAGAGGAAGCAAGGATCCCCTCAGTGCATTTCTTTCACTGTCCTATTGCCATTGTGCAATTTCATTGACCTCCTGCCCTTTTCAGATAACTGCTTTGTAACAGATGCAGAATAAAGAGCTTTTTGACAGGTGAGTTCATATTAATTTACTGTAAATCTGTCTGCTTGCACTGTAGTAAAAGACAGGTAGCCAGTAGGACTTAAACAGTGATGTTTGGTTCTGGTTTCCTACCCTCCCTGCCTCCCTTCCCTAGCTGAGCCTATTTCCACATCCTATGGAGAACCATCCAAGCAAAAAAGCCTTTTTTTAACTGTCATTCATGGAAAGAGTATTAGACTGCATATAGTTGGGCTGGCACACTCTCTGGCTGAGCCTCACTGATCAGATGAATTGTTTGAGGCAGCTATTTCTTACAGGCAAACAGAAAGAACTTGTTCAGACAGTACAGTCACCCTAGAATGGCATGCAGGGATTTAGCAAAGTGCATGCATAGGATGGCCTTTTTAATCCTTGTTAGACTCTTTCTACCACACAGCACATTCAGGAATGATGAGAAATGGCTCTCAGTCGTTCACAGCCTGAATTAAAAACCAGAATTTTATAGTTTGTTAGGGTTACTGTAAGTGTGTTCATATTTTCTGTATGTTAATGGCTCTATGGAAATAAAAAGCTTCTTTTAACCTTTCTTTAAGATGAACAACAATCCCATGTGATACGCTCAGATTAATGCTTCCTGCCTTTTTTTAGAATGAGCACAAAGTAGTGACTAATGACTTAACAGTAAAATAAATCTTATGTACTCAGGCAGTATTATCTTTGTTTGGGAAATTAATATTACTGTGAAGACAAAATACACAATGATAATTGTATTTAGGAGCACCTATCTGTCAGCTGGAAACAGGAGAAAGTATATTTCACATGCAAGTAGAGTAAGCAAAAAGTTTATGGGAAAACTTTTTGGAAACGGGGGGACTAACTAATGTTATAAACATATTTTCCACACCCTTCATAGCTGGTATTTTTCATTAATATATGTTGTGTTAATTTTCTCTTGAAAGTATCACAAGAAGAAACAATATGATATTTTTAAGAATATAAATTTGGGGTGATTGTGCATTTTTAATCTTATGCATTTAAAAAAATACAATAGCAGCAGAATTATCATGATTGCTTATGGGTTTTAGTGACACTGAAAATGAGATTTGCCAGTAATCACAATAGATTGGGGTGGAGTTTTGGTTTTCAATTCTGTTATTGTAAAGGTGCTAAAAGAATGAAAAAAAAATCCTTTTTAATACATTGGAAAAATTTAACTTCAGAATGTTTTTTTGTCTTTGTTCATAGATGGTGAGTTTATTCAGGACACATATAAAACAATTAGTGTAAGGATAAAACTTCTTTTTTTATTCTATGTCAAAATAAAGCAGGAAAACTTTCAAAATAAGTAATAATAAAATTTATTTTTAAGTCAGATGTAAAAGTATAGAATGGCAAACTTTTACAGTTACATTCACACACTTAGAACAAAACTGAGCCTTTTTAAGCAAAATGCAGAGGGTTACATTTTGATATTTAATTCAAACCTCATACCTTTTATGGAAAGTAAGGAACTGGAAAACATTATTAATTACTATCATGTCCAACTCAAACTTATGCTCAATATTTTATTTTAATGACAAACATTGCTGTTCCAATATTTTGAACATGATATCAGTCCTTCAAACAAATTACAGTAGCCAATCTCAGCAGTGCCGGTTCTGTGAGAATGTTAATCTTTTGTTGAGTAAAGGAAATTAATTTATTTGGAGACTGTGTGGAAAAAAAAAAAAGTAGTTGGAGAGTGCAAAGTGAGAGAAAATGAGAAATTGAAATAAAAGACTGGAGTGTCAGATCATTTAATAAAATAATAAGCAAACTTTGCTGCTGGTTTCTTCATCGTTACTGAAATTTAATGACAATACTTATATCTGCCATGGCCTTACATTTTAAGAAGTTTTGTGTCCAGCACTGCCAGAAATTAAGAAAAATCATGAGGATAATTTTTATGTTCCTTATATTAAATTTCAATTTCATCATACTCTTCACATGCTTTTTTTTTTTTTTTTTCTGTCCCTAAAAATGTCAGAAGTAATAACAAATAAAATCTGATTCATGTCATTTCTACCTGGAGTGCTTTAGAAGGACTATTTATTTGGAACTAATTTGTCCCATTAAATGTTTAGGATAAGGGCCATATCATCAATGGGTGTTAGTTACCATAGATTCATCAAATTAAAATGGAGCAGATCCCAGTTGTCATTGAAGAGAACCTGAGTGGAAATGTCGGTCTCTGCTGGCACATCCTTTAGCGGAGGACTCCAGCTGTCTGTGCAGTGATGAGCCTGACAGTGCTCAGGCGTAGTCCTTACTGACTGGAAATTTATACTGAGTCAAAACAAAAAAGAAATTATTTCAATTTACTTTGGTACAGTTGTATAAAATATCTTGTTACACTCCTCTCTTCGTTCCTGCCATTCCATTGCATATACTTACCCATTCTAATGCTTCTGGCAGTACCATGCCACTTTACCAGGGGATCTTTGGACATCTGCAGGAAGGATCATAGCAGTAGTTCTGACCAGAGGTCCCAAAATCCCATACAGTGGCTAGAAGACACACAGGGATTGATTCTACCCTGAGCATGCTACCGTCGAGCCCAGTAAGTCAGGCTGATGCTTAAAGAGCTGTAAGATTCAACTGGGGCACTTGGTAGTTCCTTAGGAAGTAAGGTGAGCAGCAAGTATATGTATTTCCCAGCTGTATACCTCGGGAAACTTCCAGTGTGTGCGCTGCATCTGTTTCCAGGTAAGAGAATTTGCTTCACATATGCATTCTTTAACTAAAAGTGAGTTGTCACCTACCATGGTGTGCTACTTGTTTAGTTCTCTGCTACGGTTTGGAGTGCAATGTTCTACATCAATTAAAAACAGATGAGAGAACAGTTTAGCTGAAGACTTTGTTTCCTTGTAATCAACTGCAAAACAGACCAAGGTCATGTAACAGATTTCTTCTTCGCTCTCACTTAGCAGAGAAGGCTGTGTGAATGCAAATTGCTTTATTGGTGGAGGGAATTAAAATTATAAAAAGCTAGGTTTAAAGAAGTGCAAAATCAGGACTGTGTCAGAACAGGGACAATATAATTGTGGTATGGATTCCCATATGGGACTAAATTATCTAGATTTTACAAATGTCAGCAGTTCTATGTGACTGCTGGAATGCAGCCAATGTGCCACATTTGCTTCATTTTTTTAAGACGGTTCTGATTCTACACAACTTTAAATATGCAGAACGCTAAATTTGCTCTAGGTGTCATAGTGGCACTTCTGTGCTGCATAATTTTGCATGTTAATTTTACTTAAGAGAAACATAAAAGTAGCCTAGAATGTATCTTAATCCAAAGTAAAGTTACTGTGATTTTGGTCCAGTTTATAATCTCTTCAGAAAAAGACTGTTTAGTTCTACAGGCACATATCAAGGTTGTGTCCCTTTACAGAGCATTCCATTCAGTAATACTATTTTGTAGCAACTCAATAAAGCTGATAGTTTTTCTGGGTAATTACCCACAGCCCCCTGCAGGACAAATTAGCATTCATGACCTGAATAATGCTTGCTAGAAAGAGTTCAATGGAATTTACTTAATCAGAATCATTGCTTTCTCATGGCTACACTATTTTTAACCTAGTCCCTATTGTCTGCTAATAGCAAAAATCCTGTCAGTGCCAGGTCCAACTTGGCACAGGGTGTATAAAGAGAGAAAGATTATCCTCCTCGAGGTACACAGTGTATTTTTAAAGCTTATGGACTGTATTCTGCAGTCTTTACTCCGACCTTGCTTAGGTAAAAGTGTATTGAAGTCAGTGGGAGATTTTCCAGATGACAGAGTGTTGAATCAGACAATATGAAAAGAAGTGTGTATATATGTTTGCAATACAGACCATGGTTTATAATTTCTCGTAACCATGAAAAGCTGACAAAGAGGACTTTCAAAGGTGAATTTTCTTTTCTGGGCTTGTGAGAGAAGGAAAAGTTCCTGCCTATTTCAACACATTTTGTAGGGTTGTTTTTGTTTGGGGTTTGGTTTTTGTTTTGTTTTGTTTGTTTTTGGTTTGGGTTTTTTTTTGGGGGGTGGGGAGAAGGTGGGGTTGAGTTTCTTTTTAATTACCACTGATATTTTCCAAATTATATAAAATAAAAAAAACCTATTCCTTTAATGGTTTTGACAATTTGTGTTTTGCCTTCCACTTCCTAAGACTGTGTAACATGTCAAGGTTAGCACAACACACGTGAGCCCTTCAGAGGCTTAACGAGATGCTCACTAGAGCAGACCAGGAGGATTGGAGAGAATATCTGAAATATTGCAGAGATTAGGTGTGTGCATGCACACACACACATATTCACAGCCACAGCCACCAACAAAACCAGAAAAACAAAGCAGGAAAGTTATGTGAAGATGAGCTACCATTTCCCATGAAATAGTTAATGCTTGAACTGTGTTTTCCTTGTGCAGGATGTATCCATCACAGTAATAGGAAATGGGAATTGAACCCAATTTGAACAGAACTCAAGGGTCTTTGCAGTGTTGTCTGACCAGTAGCTTCAAACTATGGACAAATGACTTTCAGTTTCTGGCCAAAGGTACAATATTAAAGAAATCATGTGCAGAATTGTAGTTCTCTGATATATATATATAGGGTCCTGTGCACTTTTAAGCAAATGTCATTTGCAGTCTGTGTTTGTGCAGTAAGATGTAGCTAAAAGCAAATTTTAGTGAATGATTTAATGGCCCTTGGATGTAGACAGTAGGAATGCTGGAAATACAGAAACCCTTGGAGAGCTGTCAGGGCAATAGTCTTAGAGAAAGAGAGTATGTGAATGAGCACCAATATACAACACACAAATGGCATTCAATACACCAAAACACTATTTTTTGGTGTCTCTCTCCATGTCAGCCTACAGGAGTCAGAATAATCCCAGGTGAGATTAAGTGAGAAATGGGACAGGCTGAATAAAACAACATGAAGTGTTGAGTAAAGAGAGACTCATCAAGGCCAAATTTATCCTCAGCTGTGTGTTAGCACAATCCAGTTCAGGATGATCCTGACTTACTTGTTTTTGTAATTGTTAGGAGGCATTAAGTAGTGCTGCTCTGGGAGGAATGGAGCAATAGCATTGCAGCCAGCAGTACATTTCATTGTTCATAGGTGAAAAAAAAGGGAGTTGTCCTTTAGGTTATCATTTCTTATACTTTAGCAGCACAGACTATGCCAGGATTTTTCAGGCAGAACATTTCCTCTCTGCCATCACTGAAGAAATACAGACTGCTCAAGCAACAATAGTTGCTTACTTGGGGAGAGTGAGTATTCCAGTTTCAAATGCATTAAATGAAATAACAGGTTAATTTATTTTAAATGAGCATCATATTGTTTATTTGAAGGTGACATGTCATTACAGTGGAAACCTTTACACTAGCAGAATTTACCAAGTCTTAGTCACTGAGGTGGAGTTTATATCATCTGTTTAGCTTTGGTTGGACTGACTCATTCCCAAAGCAGACTGTGAAGCCTTCCTCTTGGGTATCACCCTGTCCCACACCCATCAATTATTTAAAACTTCTTTTCTGGACCTTCATATCCATCCTTGAATTAAAACCTTTCCAGAAGAAGGCTAAAATCTGGTTCCAAAATTTTAAATTGTCAAGTTCAGGTTTTACTTTTAAAATTCCTTTAGTGGATCCACTGAAATTTAAGAATAAATGGGATTTTTCCCCAGGTTTAGATCCAGATGCAGAGAGATTTTGAAGGACTGTCACAGCTGGAAAGGGAGCTTGTTTGTGAAAATACTCTTTAGGAAGTCTGAATTTTGTATTTCTTTCAAAGTGACTCTTTCATCAAAAAGCTGGATAAGGCAACTAGACAAAAAAAAAATTGGGTGAGAGAGTGTCATAAGAATTAATTTTTCTGTTTCACAGCAGCAATTCCTAACTCTTTGCTTTCATTTCTGCTTTTTACAAATGTTGAATCAATTGTTCACATTCCACCATGATACTGACAAAAATGTTAACTATAAGTATAATGCGTTTGACATTATTTGATTTTCAGTTTATATTGTTCTAGCTCACATGGTTAAGAGAAAATGTTATACAATTTTACAATAGATGTTAAAAAGTAATATAGAGCCAGAAAACAGCCAGGCTCCCAGAACCTCATTTTTTCTTTAATAAGAACAGGTCTCACATGCAAAACATCAGAGTTAAGTTCAAATTCATTTATAAAAATAGTGAACTTGATTAACCACTCCCATCAGGGTTATTCTAAAAACAGTACATCAGACCTGTAGACAGATTGGTGAAGGAACAAGTAAAGAAACTTCAGTTATTTCAAATACTCTGTTTATTATTACCTGTGGGTTCAAAGAAGGGGTTATTGATGGTATTTAATATAAAAAAATTAAAACCCCTTCATACATATAGGTGTGGAATGCAGATTGCTTTGAGCAGTATTCAGCAATATCTGTCTGTCTGGGATCATAGTTCTTTGCCCAAGAACTGTTTATTCATTCTGATGCAATAGCAATTAGAAGTCATCCACGTAGAAACTCTGAACACCTTGAGAACAATTAAACTTGCAGTGGCACTGATAACCAACAGTAACTGTGACTATTTCCTTGATGAGATTCATAAGCCCATTTTGCCTGGATGCACTGATCTCTGGAATTAAATTCTGACATCTCCCTGCTACTCAGAGTTCGTGGATTATCAGACTACCTATCTCAGACTTGAACTGAGGCAGCAGTACTCTTATCTAGTCAATGTAAGATCGTAGTTCTAGCTGTAGTCAAGTACAAAGTACAGACTTAAAAAGAAGCATTTTAACCACCTCAGAAATCTTTACAGTTCCAAGGGATGAGGAACAAAGAGGTATCAAAAATACAGTACTGAGACTGGTAAACTACTGCAGTAGTTTGCAAACACATAAAAATTAAATTCCTCCTCTCCAACATGTGCTGACCCTGCTTATATTCAGTGTCCTAAGTGGAGATAAGAGACCGGTTTTGCTTTGCTCATGTGGGAACAGGAACAGCAGGAGCACTGTGTTGGCTTCTCAGGCAGCTGTAGTCTGGGAACGGAGATAAAGTTGTGTGATTAGAAGTGAATAACTGAGAGATTGACGCGACTTTATTCTGTCTTGCACTGTGAGGTGTTATGGCATCTGACAAGACTGAAGAAAAAAATTCCCTTGGAAAGACACTGTTGTGTTTGCTCTGTATTTCAGTAGAAGACAAGTTGCCAAAATCCTGCCATTCAAAATGGCCAAGATGAGAAGTAGTCCAAAAGATGATGTAATATGATACTTGATGGTGAGCAGAACTATTTGTCACAATCTAGAGTCATGCTGCTCATTTATTAATGTATATAAAGGAGGGGGAAATTTTACAAGACATATCAAGCGATAACCAGGCCCTTGGAGTCTTAAAGATCTGTTTGGTGAAAAAGACACTCTGGAAGGAAGTTGTTTAATTGGCTTTTCCATCTATTAAATATGTTTACTTTTTCAAGTGAGAACCAACATCCATGTTTATGACTTGGTAAGAAAAGAATATGAAATATCATTACAGAAATCTTTACTTTATCTTGAAGAATAAGCAACTATTCTGTTGTAATGTGAGAGAAACTGCTTAATATTTTACCTCCTAAACCAGTAGGACATTTAAAAATAAATATTCAGTAGTTCTCTAATGAGATTGTTAAACTCTTTTACCAGGTAAGAACTGTTCTGACACTGATGTTTTTTATAAAATATTCCCTGAACCTTCAGCAATTCTGTGCATTGCACAGTGGCAGAACATGGTCCTAATAGATTAAATTATTTGATTTACACATTTATTAGTGCTGGGTGGAGGTGTAAACTCCTACCTCCAACTAGCCATGATGCCAGTTTCTTTATTTCCTTCTGGATATTTCTGCAAATGGGAATTTTCATGCCCTTCACTACACTACTGATTATGCTTCAGGGGACATCCAATTAATATCCCAAACATATATCACTAGCCTTCTTTTAACTCTCAATATATTTTGCTATGATGTTACAAAAATACGTGGCAATGGTGAGGTCACTGGGATTTGCATTCCAGTTGTGCTAACCACTGTGATTGCACACACACATTTCTTGCCTGTTCTCTGGATCATCGCTGATATGGGCAGGGATGGTCACAGCCTTATCCAGGCCCAAAGGATCTGACAGAGTGATGACGATGGGTGGAGGATTGCACACAAAATCTTGTGTTTGCAGTGGTAGAAGATTTATGTAATTCATCCTTTCCAGAATGGATGTACTTAATGTTCTACTTGAAAAGCTTGTTCTAGTCCTTAGTAAACTTCATCACTGTTGAAATTTACTTTTTTTTTCTTTTTTTTTTTTTGTAAAAGTCTAAAGATGTTTGAGTGGTTTGTAACAGAAATGAATGCTTTAGATTTTTTAGTTAGAGTGACGTAACATTATCTTTCAGAAAGCAAAAATAGCAAGTCAAGCTGAGGAGTAGGTCTTCTATAATACTTGAGTGGGCGCTTTTTTTTTCAATAATGTAGCCTTGCCAAAATCAGAAGTATGCAGGAGACCACGACCTTTGGAAAATAATGTTTAGCGACATTAATCTACCTCTAATAGAGGGGTTTGTATCATCGCTTTGGTTTATATCTACATTATTGTAGCACATAGGCTGTCACCTGCATTTATATAACATGAGACTGATTATTCCTTATCATGCACAAAATGCAGACCTCGGGGAAGAGTTCATTTTGGCCGATTTCCAGGGGTATGTGTAACGTGTTATGAGCAGAATACTGCTTTTAAGGCTATCGAGTGCAATTTGCACTCTTTTTCTCTTCAGTATGTCTTACGCTTGACAAGATAATTGCCCCCCATAACACACACACATCCTAAAACACATTCATTTCAAAGCCATTGTATTGACATATAGATACAGATATCAGTGAAGGAATGTACTTGATATTCTTTATATAGTATGATATGTCTGGAGTATATCTTCATAAGTAAAAGAGAAGTTAGCAATTGTAATAAACTGAAAAGGAAAAAACAAAGTTGAGAACCTTGCATGTGTCAGTATTCCACTTGTCAGGAAAACAGAATGCTCTATTTCACATATATAACTTTTAAAGAGATGGTAGTGATCAGATTTTTTTTTTTACTGTGGAATATCTTACAATTTTGTCAATCTTCTAACTTTTTTTGTTGCGAATATTCCAGATGGCTTTTGTTGTATACATTGTCTAAGCATGCATACATACATATACATGCTTTGAGTGTGTAGCTATGTGGAACATATGTACTTGAATATGTTATCTGAAGCGTTCATTGTTTGTTATTATTTTAATTCTACACACTAGATATATAGAGAGTTTGCAATAAAATATAAAAGGTATTCTGTCTTTAATTTGTAAGTTGTGCAAGATATACTCATCATCATCATCACCAAGCCTGACTCTGAAACTTTTTAGTAAATAGCAAAAAAAAAAAATTAAACCATTTTTTAAAATTTGTTTTGTATACATTCCTGGGGAGACTAAGTGTACACTAGCATTATGGTATTATAAAATATTATTTCTATTTATTCTTTTTGCTTTGTCTTAAGTTTTTAAGACTTCTTATTTTTGGCAGAGATTATAGGCCATACATTTATTATTGACTGTAGGCTAATTGGCCCACCTTCACCGTTCCATGGGGAAATCTTTCGATGAGGCGAGAGACAGGACTTCTAGATGCCTAAAAGTGCAGTTTATTTTATCTTCTACATGGAGCAAAAAGCATGAGGTCTTCTACAGGTGTTGAAAGCATGGCTAGAAGGTGCAGGACTTCTAGCTTGCATTGTCCTTTAAAGACTCATTAGCCAATAAGATATTGATGGCTAGGATGTTTACATTATTAGACCAATAATAAGAAATTTTATCTAGCAATAACGTGACCCTTTCTAACCAATCTTATTCTGCCACACAAATCTATTCTACAGACTTCTTGTCATCTTTGTAACTACTTCTATTCTCTCTATATCTTAAGCTCTAAACTCTGAACTTTCCTTTATCTAGCTTAACATGTCTCTATTTTGGCTACAAATCTACTTTTTTGATTCTAACACCTAAGCTTGGAAGCTTCTCCCAGGGCCTTAAATCAAACCCTGTGTTTAATTCTAAGTTTTGGCTTACAGGTCTAATGTCCTGAAAGCTCTCTGCTTTTTGGATTCCAACAACTGACTAGCAGAAAAACCCCAAAAAACCCCAAAACAAAACATAACAAAAACCACAAAAAAAAAACCTAAAAAACCAAAAAACCCACCCACAAACAAATAAACAAAAGTCTAGATGTCTTATATTGGTCTTTTCCATCCTTTATTCTGAAAATTCTATATAGGTCTTCATTTTCAAAGCTTTTAACAGAATTTGCTGGTCCTTTGATATGGTTGTATATAATTTTAACATTGTTCAACTACGATAGACAGTCAGCTGTATGGTGTGGTACTTCCTGTCTATTGCTTAAGCTATAGTTTTTATTGAGTTACATAATCAAAGATCCCATTACAGCAGCATCTAGATCTCTCATTCCAGTTTGATGAGAGCAATATATATGGGAAATAACAGGGAAAAGCTGGTCATGCAGAAAGCAGTCATTCCCCTTAACCTCTGTGGTGAATC
The DNA here is from genome assembly GCA_013400175.1 of Phainopepla nitens. Lineage (NCBI taxonomy): Eukaryota > Metazoa > Chordata > Aves > Passeriformes > Bombycillidae > Phainopepla > Phainopepla nitens. The sequence goes on from VXBQ01016894.1 coordinate 1,291,936, forward strand.
GTGTTAGGTAAGCTGTGACCTCCTCTTCCTTTGGAAAGCAGCTTGCCTATATTCATTCATAAGAGTAAAAGTATATCCTGTGGGAAATATTATTTTACTTTATTTCCACTAAAGGAGGTTCAAGTAATGTGAAATAAACATATATCAACCAGAACTCTATCTGGTAGGTTCTTCCAAAACTCATATTTTGTACTTTCGAACACAGACCTTTCTTCGCAAAGGTCTGCGTTTGCCTGTGACATGCACGGTATTCCTGTCCTTGGAAATACAGGAATTATACTTTTGCTCGGTGGCCTTGATTTGTACCTACAGCTAAATGCAGCTCTGTTCAGTGAAGGTAATTTTTGCTCTCCCCTAAACCTAATACAACATGTATGAAATCAATGGCCCAACATACTCAGCAAAATTTTTTTTATGGTGAGGAGTTCCCGGAAAAACAACATTTTTTCAGGGCTTGCGTTTTCAACACCAGCTGTAACAACAATGAGCAAGTGTGTTCAGACACCACTCTCTGCTTGCTTGGTGCTACTGAGTGACAAGAACACGGTGAACCATAGAGGGTTTTGAGGTTGCATTACATCAGTCCAGACAAAAAAAGTTTGGCTAAGCATAAAGTAAAAGTGAAAGATTGACATTGTGGTGCAGTGATTCAGTGCTCTGTTCTGTTCATTTACATCCATGTATAAAATACAGACCAATGGAAACTTGCAGGGGAATAGACTTTGTTTCTAATGTTAATGATGAAATTTATCTTTAAAGTGACAGTTTTATAAAGACAAAGAATATTTAAACATATGTGGTTTCAACACTGGTATCTTTGAATAGCTGTTTCATTTGACAAATACCTTAAAGCAAGATTGGGGTTTTTTGACTGTTAAGTGGGTGAAGGCTCTGCTTTACTTCCTACAAGTGCAATCAGAGGTATTTTCCAATGCATCCTCTTCTTGCTGGGCCTGCAGTTCATTTCCAGAGAGGTTGTGTGTTATCTTCAAACTTGAGATTTACTCATTCTAGCCATAGGTACTTTCCAGTCTTTCAGTGGTGTTTCTTTCCTAATCCCCCAAAAATTTTTAGTGTCTTAAAATCTGATATAAAATTACATTATTTACAGAAATATGAATCTATGATAACTCTGGTGAAGTTGGGTTTGCATGAAAATAACTGTGAGTTTACACACACAAATAAGTGACATATGGAGTTTTACATCCAAAAACTACTGATGTGTATTAACTGTCTACTTATGTGCACCTAAATTGTTAAATCCAGTTTAGCTTAGGCTGGAAAGGATAAATTCCCAGAGCACTTTCTTAGTGAAATTGGGGCAAGTGAGGAACATTGACTAGGTTTTTATTTTTCTAGCTAGACTGTCTTTCAGTTATAGCAAAAGATTTGTTATGGATCTATACTGACAGGAAAGATGTGGGAATATACAAGTAGTTCAGTAATATGCATTCCATTTGAGTGTTTAGTTAGGGGTTTTTTTTGTGTGATCAGTCAAATGTAAAAACTGGACAGTAACATTACAGAGGCAATGTTAAAATAAAAATGCATGTGCAAATTGCAGTAATTATACATTAAAATTAAGCTATGCTATAAATTTCTTTTTATACATGAAGATGCATGCATGAAGTTTAAAAAATCAGTGCAGAAAACTCAAAGCCAAATGAAACACATGGATCAGTAAGTAAACAGATGAAAAATTCTGTTGAATATTATGTCATCCATTTGCTGTAGGTTAGAAATAACTTCATACTGTTAATTATAGGTATTTATCATAGTTCATATGATTTTGTGGGGCCTTGTCAGTGATCAAAGGTGGTTCTTTGGACACCTGTCATCAAGTGAGTTAGTAATTGTACAATAGCTTATTTACTGAATCTAATATGCCATTAAATAGACGTATTTTCCCCTTTCAGCAGTTAATGGTGTTGATAAAAGGACAGTTCTGTTTTAGTAAAGTTGATTTGTTGCAGTCAGGTACAATAATTATGTTCTCTTATACGTACTACATGTTTGCTCATTAACACATAAAAGTTGTTCTATTACAGCAATTTTAAAAGTCTTCACAGGCAAAAGGCATGGAGATGGGAATTAAAGCAAAATGTCCTGTGGAAACTTTGTTTAAAAAAGAACTAAAAAACAAAAACAAAAAAAGGAGGCAGTGAAATTGCTGTCATACCTGCTTTCAGTATGCCCAGACAGACTCTTGAAATTGTTGCAAAATATAAGCTGGAATTTAGTCCTCAGACAAAAATGCTGCATTTGAGAGATGAGGTCTGCTTTTAGAAATCATAGTGAACATATGGAATACAAAAATAGTAAGATTTGAACTGGAAGTGTAGTAAATAGTGCTGCTATTAGACTGCATGACAGGTTGGAACATTTTTCCCCCTGCTTCTTTGAGCCTGAAAGTATATTTGTTCTAATCTTGCACCTGGATGCAACCTACTTTCTTTGAACTGACTTGCATTCTGCCTGGGAAAACCATTTCTGGAAAGAATGACCGCTCTGGGTTTTGCAGCTTGTTTGTGGAATAGATGTGGGCCAGTTCCGAGCCCTCCGTTCAGTGTTGACTAAGACCTTGAAGAGTTCTTCAGCCCCACTAGGGCACAGAAGAGCCTATTGAGACTGTCAGCCTTTTTTCCTGCTAGCTACTTTTTTTTATTGGGCTGATAAACTCCTGAATTGTTGAAGAGCAGCTGCTCTGAGGAGGATTTAGCTAATTCTCAGGGTGCTTCTGGGTGTGTGGGAGATATATTTACATCTGCACTATGAAGGTCCCTTGCATTGTTAGACCTAGGTGACCTCTCGCTAGATCAAAAAGAGGTTGCTGGAATGCAATTAAAATGCAGTATTACTTTCTTTTAAAGCCCCAGTAACCCAATCAACAGTTCTATTTCCCCTCTTTTTGTCAGTTCCTTTGCAGTTTTAGATTTTATTCCTGTTTCAAGTTTGTGCCATAACTTGGTTTTACCTTATTGGAAAATACCTCAGATAGTATTATTAAAACTCCTTTAAAAAAGAAATAAAGGAAAAAAAGTGTCCTGTCTTTTAGTAGTCAGTACTATGAAGGTTCAAGCTATTAATTTTCACATATTGCTCAAGTAAGCAGAACTGTGTGCATTTGATTTTTTTCCCTAATAATCTCAGATGTAGTTTTGTTGTAATGTAGTACACAATTCATATTGATTAACAGGTCTGTAAGTGAGATATGCATTTTATAGACATATTCCAATGTGAAGCATGAAATTGAACTGTAAATAATTACGTTTTTTGAAAGGGTGGGCTTTTTTCAGTTCCATGGCAAAATTTGTACTTACTGAAACAAAGGTTTGATTAAAACTAAAAACAAATTTACATTTGCAGGAGTTTCAGCACTGTTGTTTGCAATTTGTTATATGCCTTTACCTGGCATGCTATTTCACCCTTCATGACACACATCAATACCTTCTTTATGTCTGGCTATTACCACTCATTTAAAAATCTATTTTACATGATTCTTTCAGCCAAAAATGGACCGTAATGACATAGAATACAGCCTGTGCTTCATAAATTCTCCAGGAATCAATACTTTGGCTGGGAATTTGTCAGTCTCACAAAGCTATGCATCATTAAACTTTACTATTATTACAGCGGACTCTGCTTCAAAGTTCACTACCTAGCTGATATTGGATGAACCCATTTAAATCAAGGAAAAGATATGAGACACAAATGCTTCTGTACTGACATGTATTTATCCAGATAATGTTTAATTTATATAATAGAAATAGCTCTTAAACTGCTTATTGGTTTATGGGCAAAGTTCAGCAATATCATCATTAAAGATTATATACTGATTACAAGTTATTGGCAAATGACTTTAAACTGAATCCATTCAGATTATTTTAAATATGACATATTCTGCCCATAGGATCTTATACATTAATCACACAACATTGAATTTGTGAGTATAAACATCCAATTAAATTCAGAATCCGTATCCAGTCAAATCACATTAGCAGGAGTGTTTATTGCTATTAAATACAAACAGGGTTTTTTGTCACTCTGCCTATTTGTAACATGGGTTTTCTTGGTAAAAATGCAGGTATTTGTGCAAACAAAAATATTTGTTACACACTATTGATCATGTAGTATGCATCATTATTTTGTGTGAAATATTTTAGCTCCCTTACCAAACAACAAGGATTTTTACATGGCTCCCAGACAGAATAATGAATAAACAATGAAATTCAGGAGTTTATGGATGACACTTGGGAGAACTGTTTATTTCTACTTCTTGAGATTAATCTTGAAAACAAAAAACATGTCCACAAATCAGGATTAACTTACAGAAGGGTTATAAGCAGAATAAAAGCTAGATTCAAAAGAAGATTATTTGTATGCAATGAAGGATAACAGACTGTATATACTGTCTACCTCACATGCTTGATTGACCAAGATTTGAGAGCTATCAGATCTCTCAGGATAGCCTGCCTTACCTCTTCCACAGTGCTCCAGACCATGGGCCAAATAACATTCAGCTGAGCTGAAAGTGTTTGTGCTGACACCCGTGGACATCACAGTGTGCAAGTACTTGAGAAAATACTTAGGATCAGGCTTAATCAAGTATTTTCTCAAGTAGAAGGATCAGGATTAACTGAATTGGTTCAAGGGCCTCTTGGTTCCTCCAGCCTCAAAGAAACATGGATCTATGTAAGGCTCACAAGCTTCTAAAAATGCAAGTATTTTTGTTAGTCCCTTGAGAAGTCACCTGCAAAAAGATAAAGGACAAAATCAATGGTTTGTTGGCAGGCACACACACAGGCACATGCCCTCTCTATCCTCTCCTTGGGGTTGCCACACCTGCTTTTCTGATGTGTCAGCATTGTCTCTCATACTCAGGAGATCAAAAAAGGAGAAAACAAAAAGGGTCATTAGTTAAGAGGCGCAGGTGTGAAGAGACTTTCTAAACCATAGACTTTGTGCACCTGCTCTGGGGAGCATTGCTGGGAACTGGGGCAGGTGTACTAACCTCCAGGCTTTGCCAGGCTTGCAGGGACTGCTGGCTGTGGATACTGAATTTTGTATGTGTGCAAGAGAAAATCCTGGTCTCGCTGCTCCTTTGTGGTGCGATCCAGCACATTTATAGTCCAGGGCAAATTATGGCACTGTGATCTCTTGCACAGCTGTAAATGGTCTGCAAAATAAGCTCTTGTTTAAAGCTAGAAGAAATTCTGCATGTCTCACATCAACTTAAAGTCTGCATTTTGAAAGGTGCTCTCCTGCTTGGATTACCTTGCGCATTTTTCCTCGAAGTCATTGATACTGAAAAGAACAAAAAATACATGACTAGGCTGGAGTATTGCCCTCAAGTTTACTGGACTTCCCTCATATGTGTTAATGTCCTCAAATGTGTTATTCTTTTAACAGATATTGGGGTTCTTACACACTTTTCCAGAATCAATTGGGGTACTCAGTTTTTTGCTTGTGTTTGATGACGTCTTAAAGGTATCCACAAGATCAGGTTTATCATTCTAGACCCAAGTTTATGTGAGAACTTAGTTACGTGCCAAAGTTAACTGTGCTGGCATCAGTGTTCCAGTGCTAAAGATGCTGTTGGAAATCATTAAGGCCCCACTAAATCTACAGTGTTTCCTATTCATTTGAAGGAGCTGAAAACCAGACACATCTCCAGTCTCTCATCCATGCACTTTCTTTTGATATATCTCTACACATATTATCTGTTACACAGTTTTCTCATCACAGAGAATACTTGAACTAAATGTAATTAATACAATGGGAATTGCAAGTAAGACAGAGTAGAGAATGTTACAAAAAGAGGAAGACTTACAAAGCAGGGGTACATGTGGCATGGCTGATAGAAGATCCCTAAGGTTTTAGAGAAACTGTTCAGCTTTTCACTAGTATTGAGCACTTCCTCAGGGACTCCAGCTACACAGAACTAGAAAGATAAACTTACCCTTTCATGCACAATCCCATTCAAAATCTTTCACAGCATTTCCAAGGCGAAGGATGTGACAGAGATGCAACTGCTGTATTCATTATTGTCTTAGTATTCTTTCATTTATAACACATTCCTACATGACTGGCATTTCAAATCTAAAAGTCAATCCAAGACCTCTATCCTTGGCATCTTGCAACCTAATCTAATCAGCACAAATCACATCTGAAGCAAAGCTGCTATAAACATGTATAGCTCTGTTGGAGGAGGGGGGCGGAGGGGGAAGTTTGAAAACAAGTTTTTCCAGGAAATTGGAAAATTTTTGGTTTGATTTTTGTTAGCCCAATTGCTTTAGTACTACTGGCTGTTCTTAAGCAATGCTAAGAGGTGGGAAGGGAGGATAAGAAAACTTAAGGAAGAAAATGAGGAGTTGATGGAAAGGTTATGAGGTCATTGTATGCACTAGGGAAATGGGGAGAAGGGTTGATGCTTGAGGCAAAGGCAGCAGCCTGGACGAGAAAGTATGAAGTTGCAAAGAGACAAAAGGAGTACAGCACAGGGCAGAGTCTGCAGAGTGGAGTGTCTGGGGAAGCAATAGGAAGGCAGAACGGAGATGCACATGGATTAGAATCCTTACAGGGATCCCTGAATGTGAACAACAAAATTTACTTGTTCTTATAAAGAAAGAGAAAGGTCTTTTGTAAGATTAAGTGCTGATGTTTTGAGCTGAGAGTGCAAGAAAAGGCTTTGTTAGCTTGAGATATACAGAGGTTTGTAGGACAGATTCTTCTTCCAGAGCACCTGTACAAATGGTGCAAAACTATTGCTACGGGCTTAGGTTGAGACAGCAGATGTGTCTTTGTATCTGCCTTTTGAGTCTAAGACTTTGTGACACATTCTGAATCTACATGGAAGAAAAGCCAAAAGAAACATCTCTGTTGTCCCTCTCAGAGCCTACTCATCCATTGGAGCTTCAGCTGCCTAAGAGGTGCGACCTTTCAAACCTACTGTGGAGGTCATCTTTTTGTGCCTGAAGTACAATCCTGACCCATTTGAACATTAACAGGGAAGTTCCCACAGATGTGGTGAAACAAGAGATTCATCAAGGCTGCCAGTGTTTTAAAGTGTTTTCTCTTTAATACTGCTACATAGAGGGACGCTGGGATGCTTCTCACTGACTCCAGCATGTCTAGTTTGGCTTTCTGCATGTATTGAAGTAGTCAGTCCTACTGCTGTTGCTTTGGTCTTTCAAGGTTTAGAATTAGGAGTGATTTTTTGATACTCTGCCTAACAATCTGTTGTGTTGACATTTGAGGAACATGTATTGTATTTTGAACAAATATATTCTTATGAGAAATTCCTATTGGACTGCATGAAGAATATTTTTTAAATAGAATTTTCTCTATTAAATGCTCTACTGTGTTTTTAAAATTCCATATTGTTGATATAACTTTATTTTATTTTAATTTATTTTATTTTAGAGTAATTTTTGTGCAATTATATTTACAATCCATTGGTTTTCTTCTGTGAGATACTTGATTCTTAGGATTTAGGCATCTCTCTTTACGACAATTCAAATGCTCTTTGCTTTTTTGGGGATTCAATGCACTGCCAAAACTTTTAGAGGGAGGTATAGATACTGCATTCTTTATGCAAACAGCTCAGAATTTATAAATAATTTCTGAGGTGTCATTCAGTAAATAAGTAGGTTTTGTTTTTTGTTTTTTGTTTTTTTTTTTTTTAATTCATTAAGAATAAATGGCTAGTGGGAACAGTTTCTTCTCTAAATTTGTAGTGCTTGAAGTTCTTTCTCTGATGCCTTTATCGTCCTTGCAGAGTTCAACGATTACATATTTGACTTCAATTTACAAAAGCTTACCACTGGGGTAAAGGTAATATATTTGGTGTTTTGATATAATCTATTTCGTGAGCACTACTGTCAATATCTATAAACTTCTCTCAATATACCACACGAATGTTAACATTTTCCTTTTGACTATTATTACCTCCTAAGCACCAAGGATGTTCAGGAGGGAAGAGGGAGAAGGATATTTTGGATGATTTGCCAGCTACAACCCAGGGGACTACAGATGCTACTGGCCTTATTTTTATATTTATTGTAAAATTAAATGTTGACATAAGGTCTGGGGGATTTGCATGAGTACAACAACGTCATTATTAAACAGCTGGGATCTTTGAATTTTTCCACACTAATTCCAGGGGAAACAAGAAGACAGCAGAGCTCAAGTGTTAGAATGGAAAGAATAGTGCCTCTTGTTTTCTCAAGAAATTATTCTGTACTCATTAAAAATTATCGGCAGCGGTAATTTCAGTGCTTCTTTCACTTAATACTTTTTTCATTATTCACATGAACTCTGTAAAGTCATGTAACATGCACATTGATCTCCTTTTTGCTATACCAGATGCCAATTTTATCACAGAATATAAATGTGTGCTATACAGAGGCCCATTTTTCTCCTCAGACAATAATGAAATATGTTTTTGTTGTTTTAAATAGCGTTGGTTGTATTAAAACATCCGGTTACAGAGAGGGGTTGTATTAAGCAAAGGGTTATGCCTGTCTCTCCTGGCACATTCAGGACACAAGGTCAAATTTTGCATTAAATGGGTGAATGAAGGGTGAGACGTCAAGACAGGTGTCCCTGGCTGTGCTGTCAAATATTTAAAACCTTACATCTGCTGGCAAACCCCAGCCAAAGCCAGTGATGGCCCAGACCTGGGTGGTTAGTGTATGTGCTAACTGCTTTCCCACGGAGCTGCTCCTAGCTCCTTTAAACACCAGTCCATAGCCTTAACTGCCCTCCTCTGGCTGAGTCGCTGGGCCCTGAGGAGCTGCAGTGCAAAGAACTTCTGCTCTCCCCAGAGAGGCCCAGCATTCTCACTGCTTTAATAGAGCTGCATCAGCCCTTGTGCATCAGTTTTGTGGTCCATCTACTCACCACAATAAGGCACAGTGCATGAGCGAACGCCTATGCATTAAAAGCACGTACGCTCATTGACTGAAATTCAGAAAGACTAGCAAACATCCTTTCATCCAGGCTGAAGTGAATATATAATTATCTTTTTTATGCTACTTCATGCCACGCAAATTGTGGTTGCATCAGTGTAGGTAGTTTCATTAACTCCTGAAAGAGTCCTGTTGAATTCCTTCCTTTTTCATTAAGTGGGCCACTCAAGGGTCAGTATAAGTGAGAAGCCCAAGACAGGTGCTACTAATTGTGGAGCCAGCTATTAGAAATAGAAACTCCTCTGTCCTGGAGCAGGGGCAGATTGATGTTCACAGCTGTTCCTAACATTATCAGACATTCTTGCCACTAGCACACACCTTATTCAGTAAGTGCTGCATACAGAACATGGATAATAAATGGTTCTGCTTGTCAGCAAGGCATCTTTAGCTAACATTTGTAGCCACATTTTGAATTTTCTATAATGAAAGTTTTGTCAAAGGCAAGTTTGCTTCAAGTCCTTTCTCAATTTTCAAACCTACATTTCTTCTCAGTTTACTAAAATGGCAAAGGATGCCAAATTGCTATTCAAAAATCCCAAAGGACTGACAAGAAGCAGTGTATTAATTTTTTTTCTGTCTGTCTGTTGTCAGTCTTTCTTTCAAGCATGGAATTTCAGCATTAACATTTGGAAAGCAAGGTCTTCTCATCACAGCTTGCTGAATTCCAATGAAGACTTTGCAACTTGTCAGTAAAGCTTCCAAAGCGTTGGAGGCAAGAGAACACAATGCATCAACATATTTCTAAATTTCATTCACTCCCATCTTTGCAGTTCTTAGGAAAATGGAAAGTATGTCCAAATTCTTGTCATATCCCTTTACACCTATTCTGTATGTCTTCTTGTCCTGATTAATCATCCAAGTAAGAGAACAAAAGCTAATGCTGCTCACTCACTTACTTGTTCCAGCTGTCCAAACTAAAGGCTGTACATTGAGCCAGGCTATTTCCTCACATCCGTTTCTTCTTTATGTGTAACTGTGTAGAAAGAAGGAAGAACAAACCTGGCTTTTGTACCAGCATTATTTTCCCTTCCCCGCATAAGTCCTGTTCTATAGCTGATCAGGACAGCTAGCAAGCGAGATAAGGGGAGAAAAACCTGACTTTCATAACTGCAATAATGTAGTTGTAGAGCAAAAGAAGGGAAAAGGAAGGATGATTTTTGTCTTAACCATGTAAGAGTTGCCTTTCTATATTAATTATGCAGCTAGAAGTGACCACTCTGTGTAACACAGAATGTCTCTGAACTGATTCCTCCTTAACTGCAAAAAATCTTTCAGAAACCTATGATCTTTTATTTCCAGACTTTCAGTCTTGGAAAATACTGCTATTACATGTTATGCCTTATTCATGACTGCACTGAAAAGTTCAATCTTGCTTTTAGGGTCTAGGAGACACATTTATCCCCTTTAGTGCAACAGAGAGCCTTTAATAAAGCAAATGCATTTCCTCCACTGAACAGAAGGAAAAAAGGAATGACTGGAAAAGGCCTTAGTGAGTCGGGGCATGGTTCTAGGGAGGTCTCCAAGCTTCAGTAAGCAGAGCTGAGGAAAGCTGGGACAAGGTTGATCTAATGAGTACATCATGACCCAATGAATCAATTGGTCTTTCCAGCTGTGCTTTGCCTCTCCAGCTTATTTAAACTGATTTGTTCTGCCAGTTTATTGGTACAACTGAGTGATTTTTCAGAACCTATCCTTGTTGTTTAGACTTTCCACAATTTCTCCCTAATTATGTCATCTCATCTCTACAGTCATCTTTATAGTTTTAGCCCCAGCACGACTGTGTTTGTCCCCTTTCCTATTGTGCGAAGTGGTCTGGCCCCTATTCACAGCAATTTACATCACTGATTGTGCAACTGGAAGGTTTAAGTCAAAGACCAAGATGTGTTTTATTGAGGGTGGTCACTTAAAAAGTGACAATTTTCTGAGTTCTGATTGTCTGCCTCTGTTCAGCAAATCTTCTGGGCAGGACACCCACCATAGAAATGAACTTTCTTGTTGGGAAAGAACTTGAGAACATTTTATCTTAAAAACCACTTTGCTATGCCCTTTGGATATGCAGAAATAGCAAGGCTGTATAACAGAAAAAGACCTTGCTGTGAGGATCTTTAAACTTAGGCTGAGCTAAGCTGTGAGTTCAGATGTAGATGCCAATCACTTGAGCTGGCTGTGCAATATAAACATACTGGGAAATATAGCACAAGTGCTAAAACGCGTCCTAGTCTCTTTCTGAAGGATACATTTTCCACTAACTTCCAGTAAGAGTAAGATTTTGTTATAGCCACATGTTTATCGAAAGCTAAACAAATGAATGTTTTACTAAAAAAAATAAAAGTCAGACCAATATCAACATGTCATAAAAGACATAAAAGCAACTAAAATCTGAACTCAAGATGAAAATTAAAATTAGTGTTATCATTGGCTCTTTGAACATCCTTGTTGGAAAATTTAACAAATGTATTTTTGAAGTTGGAGAGTCCAACCTTGTATTAGTTCAGAGGGGTAGAGGATGGTTTGTACTCAGACATCTGAAAATTCACTGTAAGTCATTCTCTATAATTTTGCAGGTTTTGTTACCTCAGATGTAAATCACCACATCATAAAATTCAGGATTGTTTTGAAACCTTGTAAATGTTTTTGTGCCATTTTAAAGGCCACTTGCACCATGTGCATTAATGTGAACTGTGATTGTCCCCATGAAATTAATTTCACTTAGTGTACAAGAATTAGAGACTATTGAAGCAGAAATAGGTTTTTGATTCTTAATAAGTACCAGTGCAGTTCTGAAGATAATAGGATTATTCAAAATGTTAATTACCCTAATTTGCTCCAGTCTGATAAGAACTCAAGTTAGGTTTTACTTGTCTCTCTTTTCCAGAAATGGCATCACTGTTTCTCTGAGCTTTTAGATTTAAATATTGTAAGGTTAGGATTTGCAAAAGCAATGGTTTCTACAAGGTAAATGGTACCATTGGGAAGAGGATGTCTTGCCTGTGTTCAGATGGTGAGAGAAAGAAGGGAATGGTTAAATGATTGATTTTCAAATTTCAAAGGGAATTCCAAAACTCCAGCCCTTGACATTATTTAAATTTTGTTCAATCCCCTCCCGTGCCTGGCTGGCCATACTGCGCCTGATGTCCCCAGGACACGGCTGCCCCTGCTGGCTGCCAGGGCACTGCTGGCTCAACCTGCCATCAGCCAGGACCACCAGGTCTCTTCCCACAGCACTGCTTTCCAGACTCCAGTTCCCCAGTCTGTGCACACAACCAGGGCTGCCCTGGCCCAGGTGCCAAATCATGCCCTGTTAAACTTCATACAATTGGTGATTGCCCATCTCTGATTTGTCAAGGTGTCTCTGCAGGGCTGGTCTGCCCTTGAGGGAGTCAACAGCTCCTCTCACTTTAGTGTCATCAGCCATCTTACTCAGAATTCCTTCCAGCCCAAGTCATCCAAGTCATTTATGAAAGTGTTGAAGAGCACAGGTCTGAGGAAGGAGCCCTGTGAAACCCCCACTAGTGACAGGTCACCAGTCTGATGTCATCCCATTCACTGTAACTCTTTGTCCCAATCTGAGAAAAAGTGATTCAACTGCCAAAATTTTTCAGTCTCCTTTTACTTAAAATCATCACCATGAAGAGTACTCTGGTTTTGTTTCAGTGCTAGGATGGGAAGTTCCTTTAAATTTGGTCATTGAGCTTGGGCTTGGCGCCTATAGCACATTCTTCTCTTATTGTTTGAGCTTCTCACATTTTCTTGATATTAAAATATAAAAAAGTTGATGAGATAATAAAAATTCTAGTTAAGCAAAGTTTTAAAATTATCCTTTTTATTTTGTTTAAATTGAAGTTCTGCATTTTGGTTGGCGGAGGAGGTGAAGATCAGCGCCTATCACTCAGTAAAAACATTTTTGTTCAAGAGTAATCAATTATTCATGGAAGTGAGGAATTATTTACATGCAAAAAAGACTACTACATAAATTGTAGGAGGATGTCACAGGTTATTGACATTCCTTCAAAACTTTCAGAAGCTTTATTTTTCTTCAAGAGCTGGTCAACATGGAAATTAAAATATTTTGTGTCTTCATCTGGCAGATAAATTACTTTATTTTTGTGTGTGTCTCCCCTGTCCCCCAACAGGATTGTGTAAATTACTCTCGGAGTACTTCTTCCACTAGCTGATGCTCATGAGAGAGGAGGCAGGAGGTTTAAGGAAGGAAAGTCATTTAAGCCTCTTTTACCTGCGAAAGCTATGTTCACAAATGTATCAGCAATGTAAACTTCTCAATATTTCATTCTTTACATACTTCAACATAGGTCATTTAATCTAAAATATTGGTTCAAAAGGTGCAGAGTCATTAATTTTTGAACTTTCAGAACACTGCAAATAATCCTAGTTGTGTGATGGTTATTTTTATGGTGGGAACACTTACTTCCTGAAGTTGGATTTTGATTGACAAACTCATTTCATGTTAAAGTATCACATAGCCATCAGGTGGTTAAAAGCTTTCAGCTGTTTCTAGACTCTCCTGGATTTGAACCAGTAACCAAAAGATGAAAATGTTTGTATGTCATTAGCAAAACCCTCAGCTATGTTGTGCAGCCTTTCAATTCAATTTAGTTTAATTTAAATGAAAAAATTTAGCTGTGATATAAAACATAAGAGAAGCATTTTACATTTAATTTTCTGCATGTGTGTTCGTTTTTGTTGTTTTTTTTTTTAATATTGGTATATGGAGAGAGAGTCAAAACAGAGGTGAATTAAAAAATTAACATGTAGCCACTGCTATAACTGTTTAAATGTCAGAAAGCTAATCTAAGCAGTGATTTCTGCTGTGACTAAAGAAAAAGCAGAGAAAAGAAACTTTGCTTCTTTGCTGTTCTAACATATTTCTAATAATAAAGATTATTGTCTTTGAATTCGCCCAACCTTACTCAGCTCTCCTTTGCTGAAGCTATTAAAATTATTAGAACTTCAATCAGGGTTACAGTGTTAAAATGCTTGACTTTTCCTTTTCTCCAAACAGAACAGGCTGATTTTAAACATGGCACACATCAGAGTAATCCAGTCTAACTCTTCTATCAGTCTGGCTGAATTTTTTTCAACAGATTTGCCCAAAACTGTGTTAAAAACCATAAATCACAGGATTAAACCTGTAGAGAATGATGAAAGCTGAATTCATGTATATACATGTGGTGGTACAAATGGACTCCTTTATTATTTAACCTGAATGAAAGCAATAAATTTGAAACAGGTTTAACTGATGATATTGGTAATCCACAACAGATTTCATGAATGTTGTTGAATGAATATTGGTTTTGTTGAGTAATCTCTCAGATTAAAGGAGGGACAGATAACTCAAACAGTCTGTTGAGGTTCATATTATTTTCCTGTTAAGTTTTGCTCAGAATGAAAACTATAGGAGTCATTGCATTTTTTAGTAATTAATAAATAGAACACTTTTTAAAAGTATCTATTAAAAATCTAGAAAGCCCATATTATTTCTCTCTAGAAAGGACTTAAGAGCAGAGAACTTTTTCTTTGAGTTTAACTTGCTCCAATTAAATGTAGAATTTAAATTCAGATTAGTAATTTTTGGGAGTCTTTACAGACTGTGTTAATTCCCCCCTTGAATTGTAAGCAACATGATTCTCCTATAATTTATTCTGTCCTGTAATTTAGGAAGCCCTTTCCTGGCAATTATGTGAAAGCAATATTTAGCTGCAGGGAACCTTTATGGTGATTTGAATTTTCTAGATGAGGAGGATTTGAGCATAAGCAATTGTGGGTGTGTGCTGACACAGGCATCATTACTACCTTTGTCTCCATTTGATAATGACAGAACATGTAATACAAGTATATGGCAGCAATATGCTAATCAAGAATATTTCACCAGTGGGGAAAAAATTATACTGCAGAATCAATGATTATATCAACAGATCACTGAGATAACCAAGCTGGACTGAAACACTCAAACTGAAAACTTCGAAAAATAATGGTTAAGGCTTGACCTTGCTGCAGTTGGTGGAAGTCAGAAGCAATGTTTGCCATGACTGCAGTAGAGCTCGGAATCTTCTGAGTCCTTTAGGTGGGGATAATTTGAAAAGGAGGAGAAGAGATTTTGAATTAGTCCTATGGGAGATGATTTTGTTAAGGAGCTGTTTTGACATTCTTATCTATCCTTGTAATGTTTGGGATTTTAATGAGAGACACAGCACCATGCTTCTCTTTTCATTTTTTAACCAACCCACTTGGCTCTTACATCTACAAAGATAGGTCTGTGT
This sequence comes from Phainopepla nitens, assembly GCA_013400175.1. Taxonomy (NCBI): domain Eukaryota; kingdom Metazoa; phylum Chordata; class Aves; order Passeriformes; family Bombycillidae; genus Phainopepla; species Phainopepla nitens. The sequence goes on from VXBQ01016894.1 coordinate 1,307,183, forward strand.
GTAATCTGTGAAAAGAGCAAGGCAGATTGGTTACTAGTAAAGCACACATGGATACACATACTCCTGCAAACAGCAATGAAATCAGGAAAGGAACTGCTAACATAGTTGGTGTATTGAGCTTTTAATAAGTATTGCATCACATATTTAATGTATTATGTTAGAATAATGTTCCACACGAAGTGTTTCCTGTGCTTCTCATCAAATGTCATTGATGTGGATATTTAACACATTTGGTTATTTAGATGTATGCTTGTTTGACAGCAACGAAAATCACTCAACTATATTGTTCTCTGATACCAATTCAGCAAGATATTTAATCATCTGCTTGTATTTAAAATATCCATTTTAATCTCATCTAAAACAATGAGAATCCTCACATGGTTTAAGTTAGGCAGGTGCTTAAGTATCTTCATGAGCTCAGTGATAACTCTATAACTATGGCGCATTGTTTTCAATGTCATAGACAATCCTTAAATTTTACTTGCCTGTCACCAGGAGTAAAATTTGCTCCATGCTGCTTTTTCTCCTGCTGTGTATGTTTTAATTCTTGAACCACACTCTCCACATTAAATATTTCTCTATGACAATTCTAGTAACATTTTCTAATCACAAAATAATATTTACCATCTTCCCCCATGCGGTTTTCAGAACAGAGGGAGCTGCTGCAGTTCTGTAGAGGTCGCGAACCTGCTTGATGAAGCACAGATGAATAAAAAGTATTCTACTGAGCTTAACAGGCTTTATTAATGTGCAGATCCAATACGCATTTTTATTTAAATTCGTCTCAAGTCTAAAGGACACATTTTTCAATTGTTATTTTGTTATTTTTGTTTGTGAGATTAGTTTTGCATGTTAAAAAAAAATGTGATTGAGTATCTACAAATTACTTTCCATTAATTATAGTCACTGCACCTCATAGCGTTTTTGGATTTTTAAGGTGAGAATCAACTAGCAATTTAATTCAAAATAGACTTGCACATTTGTCCCTAATCCCTACCTTCAATCTCAGTTTTGACTAAGATCCGAGCTTCACACTTTTCCTTTGAAATAACAAAAATAATTCTTCAAATGTAACTTCTCCCTTCCTTTCTCCCTCCCTTTCTACTTCCCATTCCCTAATGGGAGTTCCATCCATAAATGGGAATATTTTTTCACTGTCATTGGGGAAACATTTTCAAAGGGTCTAAGTCAGTTTGTCGCTCATTAGTAATTTTCCACACTTGATGTGTGACTAGTTCTTTAAAGGCACTTGAGGAACTAGAGGATTAGAGAAGCAATTGCTGCCATTTTTCATAAATAATTGTTGATTCAGTGAAAGACAAAGGGCTTATATTCAAGTGGATGTATTGTAAATTCCCATACTATATGTATCTTTAAGCAACTCAGCCTTCGGCCCTGAAGTCTTTGGCACGCATTCTCTTTGCAGTACAACTGCTGTGTGAGATGTTATCATTTCCCGCTGTTTCCCCACTGTTGGAGATTGCTCCCACTGGAGAGCAGGCAAGTTGGGACACACACCCACATCCTAGTCATGTCAGTGAGGAGTGTGAGGGCTTTATTTTAAACTGCTGACCAAGGTGCCTTTAATCTAAGTCCTGGGACTTCGCATTTGAGCAGCTGAGAAAACGTATGCATTCCATTCCTTGTACTCAGCAGAGGGGCAAAGCAGATAGTGGGAGAAGGTATCTGGCAATTTTCTGCAATTACATTTGCTGCAGCCTATTGGTAAATGCCCTTAGTCATCTGAATTACCATTTTCAAAAATAACCTAGACTTTCCTAAAAGATTGGATCTTTTTAAGGTAATTAGGTGCTGAAGTTATAGCAGGTTGTTGCCAAGTGGCATGTTACAGATTGTACACATAAAAACACAGCTGAATAAGTTTTAGCTGCCATTTCTCTCCCAGAATTCAGTCTTAGAAAGAAATGGTGCATTGCTTTCTGAGAAGTAGGAGTTAGATGCCCACTGAACAACTTTGCAGATGCCAACCCTGCCGTCTGGCACATCCCCACACACTGCATGCCAGCAATATATCCCAGACACAAGCTAAAATGAATTGCATACAGCATTCCAGTGCTCCATTTATTTATCAGCGAAGATATGTGTGCCAATTAGGATTAAGCTGTTGTTTCTAGAATATAAAGGAGCCAGCCAAAACAACAGGACTTCTGCCCTACAACCAGAGTCGAACCAGAGCGCTTCACTTCTCTTAAATCCTCATAGTGGCAATCTGGTATTCATTTAGCTTGTCCCTCTTGCTTTCTCATTTGTGCTGAATCTATTACTAATAAACATACCTAATTTCAGTACATGGATGTTTTTGTTTCAGTGCAGTTTTAGCTGCTTACACTTTAGGTCTGGTTTGTTGACTCTTGGCACTGACAGCTGGATACTTTGCTTATAGGACCAGATCTTCAGTTGTAGAAGGAGTTGGCATAGCTTAGGGATTTTAAGTCATCTTTATTCTTTTTGATCCTGAAGTATTCTAATTGTGAAACATGTCAGACCTGTTCTTGGGCTGCTCAGTGGCATCAAGAAGTCATTGCATCAGCCTGAAGCCTATGTAGGTGCAAAGTCATCTTTCCCTCTAGCCATGTCATCTCTGCTTGTTATTTCATAGCAAAGCAAAGGGATTTTATTGACATTTGTATTAGTGTAGAAAAAGATTCTTCCTTGATTATCAGAATGTCCAGCATTCATAATTGATCTTTGTTATGCTGTTACATACGATTTAAGAAAGAAGTTGAAGGCAACTACATCTTGTTGCAGATGGTGATTATAAACAAAAACAATTACAACAACCTTGCCAACCTGATGAGGAAGGCTTTAAACTATATGGACTAAGATATGAGAAAGCAACCTTATAGTTAAGTAAGGGAACAGAGGTTATAGTTAGTATGTAGGGTGGGTTAACAGGACAAACCATCAGAAAGGCTAAATCCCACCCTGAGGGCCAACCTCAAGTGCCTGTGCACAAAGAACCCAGGGAAATAAATAGGAGGAGCTGGAGCTCAACATGTGGTTGCAGAACCATAACATCTTTGAGATGACTGATGCAGTGGCTTATAGGACTGAAGTGCAGTTAGGGTGAATGGTACTGGCTCTTTAGAAGGGGCAGGCATGTAAGGAGGTGCCTGAGGGAGTGCCATTTACACGAAGTAAGTAAGTGCCATTTACACAAAGTAGCTTCTAGCGGCTTTTCCAAAGAAGAGGTGTCAGGCTGGGTGAGGGAAGACTGTTTTGGGGAACTGGTAGGTGAGGTCCCATGGAAAGCAAAGGCACTCAAGAAAGCTGGCGGGTCTCTAAGAACTGCCTCCTCAAAGCACAGCAGTGTTTATCCCAACACGCAGGAGAAGGTTAATTATCATGAGAACATCTTGGATGTCCTTGTGATTGAATTCCTGTGCAAAAAGGACATAGACAGAAGGTAAACATACAAAGGATACTAACACCTTCTAACTTTTGCCTGACATTTGGTTTTCCTAACACCTTCTCTACCTAGACAAGCAGAGAAGGTGTTAGGAAAACCAAACCTCAGCTAGAACTGAAACTGGCTAGTAAAGCTAGAGTTTAACCTGGCAAGGGATATCATTCAACAAGAGTGTCTAGAGCTGTATTAGTAAAAAGGGATAATCTGCTAAGTGGGTGCTGCTAAATAATAATAGCAGGTGCAGATAAGGCTGTAACTCATTGCCTTACTGTTCACTGACAAAGTTTCCCATGCCTCTGACTAGACACACAAGATTGAAGTAGGACAGAAACTGCCAGCAGTGGGAGATGATCAAGTCAGAGTTCTCTTGAGAAACCTTAACCCATATACCAGTCTGCAGGACCAGCTGGAAGGCATCCAGCAGTGCTAAGAGAGCATGTGGATGAACTTGCCTTTATCCATCATCTTTGAGAGGTCACGGAGATGAAGAAATGAAGAAAAGTCATTAATTACTGCTGGAAGACAAAATTCCTATCAACCTTCAAGCACATCAAGAAAGACGACCCAAGGAACTCTAGGCTGGTCATCCTTGCTTCAGTCCCTGGGAAAATAATTGAGTGATGTTAGACTTTGGGCACAAGAAGAAGAATGTGATTTGAAAGAGCCAACAGAAATGTACAAAGGTAAATCATGTCTATCTGATTGCTCTCTATGATGAAACAGGTAGATGTGTAGGTGGAGGGGGCATAATGAGTGTCATTTACAATGACCTTAGCAAGGGTTTCAAAACAACTTCTCTTGCATCCAAGTAGGAATATCACTGTTTAAATGAGGGAACTACTAAGGTGAAAAACTGGTTGGACCATCCAGCTCAAAAGGTAATAGCCCATGGTTACTACTCTGCTTGGGGAGTGTAGTTCCTCTGTGACCTATACCAGCACTGGTTTATATTGTCATATAAAGGAGGAGGAGACGCCCATCAATTTTATGGTTTTTGAGAGACTGGGAACTGGGACAATGGAACCCAGTTATTTTCATCAAGAAGAAATACAAGGCCCTACTCGTGGGAAGAATGGTTCTGCATCAGCTTAGGCTATGGACAGCTGCACAGCAGCTCTGGAAGGAGGTGGGAATTTATTGGACAATAGTCTATACCACAGCTGTTGACATTCTGGCAGTAGTCAGAAGTAACAGCATGAAAAGGTTGTGTAACCAGGAGCATAGTCAGTAGATGAAGGGAAATGGTTATTCCTCTTTAAACAGCATATGCTAGAACAGGTTTGGACCCGCACCCCACAGGACAAACATTGGAAAACTGGATCAAATTCAGTGGAAAGTCTAGAAGATGATAAGAAGCTGGAGCACTTGGCCTGTGAGGAGAGGCTGAAGAACTAGGATCTATTTACCCTTGGGAAGGGATATCTCCAAGGAGACAACAACCTTCCAATATCTGCAATGACCTTACAGAAAAGATGTAGCAAAGCTCTTTACAGAAATGTACAGCAGCATCATGAGAGTTAAGAGTCATAAATTGTTATAGGAAAGATTTCACTAGAGGCAAGAATTTTTTTTCTCTAATGCTATGAAAACAAGTAGTCTTTAGAGAAGCTTGCCCAGAGAGGTGGTGGGGCTGTCCAATAGAATAGATATTCCAGTCAAAATTCCTGCTAAAGCCTGAATTCTCAGTTTTTGGTCTAAATTCAGTTTTGAGAGAGCTTCAAGCAGTAATCTAGACTTAGCAACCTTGCCAGGTCCTTTCCAACCTGAATATTTCTATGAGTTTTGATTTTCAAAGGTTACATTTGCAAACTCTATTTAAGCAAACTGTTAATCTTTACACGTTGACTTCTAGAGCAGATCACCTGGACAAAATTCCCTTTGTCTTAGTGCAAATATACATACGAGAAAAGAGATGAAGAATCCATGTCGATAATTTGGTGATATTTCAGCCTCTCTGCTTCTCTGTGCTTTATCATTCAGCTGCAATATTCTAACAATGCATCCACCTCCCATCAAAGAAGAATTTTTATATTTTGTAGACTTCTGAGGTGCTGAAGATTTTTGCAGTAGCTTGGGAAGAAGATGTTTAGCATGGTAGTTCAGTGCTTGTGATTTGTTGGGAAAATTTAGTGCTAAATGGTCCTCTGACTAGCACTTGTTAATATAGGTGCCACAATGAGGGGTAGGATTCAAATTAGTATGTTGTCCTAAAATATAAATGATGCAAGAGCAGAGGCTGACTCCAGTGCTGATGGGTCAGACGGATGACACTTGGTCAGCTGCCTGGGTTAGATGTCCCAGTACAGATCCATTCTTAGCTGCAAGACATGGGAGTAGAAGTTGAATTCACAATGGAGTAGAGCTCTTATGTTGCAGTGTCCTTGCCATTGTCAACTTAATTCAGACTCGTAGCACTAAATTACTGTGATTTGTAGTATTTATGCTGGAAAACACAGGTGATTTAGCTTCCTGTTTCTGAAACTGAACTCTTTGGGAAAAAAAAGGCTGTGGAGAAGCATGATGTTCAGTAGCCCTCAGAATAAAAAGAAGGAGATAAAAATACTGATCAAGTTTTCATCTCATCCAAAGTCTTGAATTAAATGGCCGTTTAGGAGCTGTTAGCTACTTTGGGGTGTCAGTGTTTCTCCTCTCCAGAATTTCAGTTATATGGGCATAAATCTATAAAGTGTCCAAAGGCTATAGAAGCGTTTTATGTTCTACCATCCATTTTAGCTCCTACATTTCCATGTGATGGCCACCTCACAGACTTGGTGCACACGTGTAAGGATTTCATTTTTAGGGGGAAGTCCTTTCCTGTCTTTATATGCAGTAGAAGTAATGCAGATTTTCAGGGCATCACATGCTGTTCAAAAATACAAATCCAAGTGGCTCCTTTCAAGCCAATTTGGCACTTAGCAGCAATTTTTACTGCTTTGATGTTCCTTTTTTTTATTTTTATTTTCTTTTTTTAATTTTTCTTCTGACATGTGCATCCGTCATGCAAAAGAAGTTACTGAGTTCTCAGGCTCATCAAGCTTTTAGAGATTTTGCCATCCATTACATCTCTACATAATAAGTGAGATGTAAGTGCTAAGTTTGGATCATGGTACCAAACATAACTGATAGTAGCCCTGGGGCTATCTGCTGACTTTAGCTAAATTTAAAACTTTCATTCATAAATGCAGATTAGGCGAGCACCCAGATTGTTACAGCACAGCAACAGTCCCAGTACACAAATGTGTCTGCATGCATGCACACGCCATTAAAAGGTAACCTCTAACTCAGGGAAGTTTTGAGCTCAAAAGGCTCTAAAGACTTGCTGGCACAATCCCTCTGATTGTAGAGCTGAATATCTGCCATAGTGTTTTATCCAGCCACTCCAGGGGAATCTCAAATGCATGCGGAAAATGTCTGCCTTCACCTAACCTTCTTACTGCCTTCACTAAATGAAAATGAGGATATTCAGTCTTAAACAAAGCATTTTCTTTTTTTTTATAAAGAAATCAAAACCAGTTGCAATTAAATAGCAAACAAAGGAAGAACTGGAATCCATAAAACATCAGGGGCAATATTTAAAGCAACCAGACTAAAATCACTTCAGCATTTCTCTGCTGTATTTATATACAAGTGCACTTATTTTTAAAGTACCCTAACACTTAATTTTGCTTTCAGTTGTATTTTTTTATTTGGATTACATATGGTATTGTGATAGGATGTATCAGAAAGCCATAAAGTGTTCTTGCCTGTAAAAGCAATGTCCTTTCTTGTTAATGCCAAGAATTCTGTTCCCAAAACACTCATTCCCTGCTCAAGACACTGTAGCTGCTAATGAGGAAAACACTGCAAGTACCTCATTCAAATGTTTTCTTTTGTTTATCTACAGGGAGTTTACTCTGTAATAGTGAAGAATCCCTGAGTATCAATGAGTCTGTAAGCACTCATATTCTGCCAAGAATAAAGTTGTAAAGCTTTGTGTGCCAACACTTTAAATTAATCTGAAATAATGCAAAGGGGACTGTGTCATCTTGGAAGGCTTTTTAAAGCCTCATCGCTATTGTCTCAATTAATAAAAATATTCCGTATCATTCACATGGCTGCCTTCCTCCAGTGCCAATTACAGTTTCAATGGATGATGTCCCTCTGTGGACATATGTCAGAGCTGATAGAAAGGATGATATTGGCGTGTGACAAAATAGACCTTCACACCAGTAGCTTTGCAGCACGTTTCCTAGGCAGCTCTGCTTACTCACAACCTTCTTTTCTGAGCATCACTGAGTGCCCAATGCTAATCAGTCCCTTTAGATTGCTTTTACGAAGTAGATAGCACATTAATTCAGCATACAAATTGAGAGACTATCTTTGATGGTGAAACAAGATTAAAATACCCATGCTCACATTTCAGTTTCATAAATAAAACATAAATAATGCAGCATCCTTCCCCAGCATAACAGACAGCTTCACAATTTCTCTGTTGAATACTGTTTAAAATCTACATCTATCACAAACTTTTTTTTTTTTTTTTAAAAAGAGGCCATAAACAAAATATTGTGCCTGCAAGAAGGCTTTCTTTATGTTCCCATCCACAGGGCCCTTAGTCACAATTCTGGCCCAGGATTTCCTCATGAGATGCTGTTTAAGGACTTTTAAAAATACCACAATGCCATTCCCATGATATATGCAGTTTTAAAATTTGTATTTCTGTAGAGCTGAGGCTGCTGGGTTTTGTTATAAATATGTGAAATCGATAGATTGTCCAGGTCTCCATTTTTATAGAGGATACTGCATCATTAAGTACTGAAAGAATATAATGTAACTATTCAAACTGCCTAAAATATTTCGTAACCATAAATTATTATCCAAAAATATTTTTCAAGTAGATAAAAAGAGTTGTCAATTCTTCATAGTGAATACCTCATAAGGGGCTCATTTATGGTTGAAAACTGAATAAAAGCAGTAAATTAAGAACAGACGTAACCATAGAGAAGCTGTAATCCACAGCAGATTTCCTTGGTGAATGAAGTATTGTTGTGTGGATTTATCCTCCTTGCTTGTACAGTTAACCAGTCACATCTGTGGCCAAAGTGCTGTCTGTGCACACAGACAAGTTGGGTTCAGTAACCCCATGGAGGTAAGCACATGCTGGTTTACACTGTATTGATAAAGTGCAAAATAAACTCCACCGGCTGTTTCATTGGGGCATGCTATGCTGAAGGGCAGATAGAATATTGAGGCTGAATTCCTGTGACTGGGAGACATAAAAATGCTGGGACATTTCAAAAACTGTAGGCAACAGCACGTTTCTCCTAGATTTTATATTAGTATTGCAGGCCTTGTTTTCTGGCAAGTTACAACAGACTGTGCCGCTGATTCACAGAATTAGTGTTTGTACTTCCTAAATACGATAATGAATGGGAGCTGCTTGAACTATAGTGTTTGTGAAGGGAAAGCCACTTGTTATAAATATTAATTTGACAAAATGTAAATAGTTTTATAGGAGTGTAAACTGTTGCAAGTTATTTGATTCAGTACAGTTGTCTCTTCTGTATTGTTTGTCACAAATGCACATAATGAACCAGCTAGGATGACATGTACACTTGACAGTGAATTAGTTTAGCCTTATTGCTGTTTGTTTAACTTTGTGATTACACACCAATCAGATAACTCATCTCTTTTGTCTGGAGAAAGCCACAGCAAGTTTCATATTTCTTATGTCTCTCCAATTCTTTGTTTGTTCCAGTACTTCACTGTATTATTGGACACTAATTTTTTTATTTTATATCAGGAGATTTTAATCCTTTTTGAAATCACTAGCTTATTAACCCAGAACATTAAAAAATAGGAAAAATCCTTGTAAATTTGTTTTCATTATTGAGGGCTATTTTTAATTTTAATACATGCTTCCCTGGCAATAGATTTCATTTCAAATAAACAGGCTTCTCTCTAGCCGTGTCTCAAGCAGAATTAAAAAAAAAATACAGTAAAGACAGCATCTTTAAAATGCGTCACACTGTTCATTTAGAATCCACTGTCTTCATAAAAATTTTTTACCTGTAAAAACACATTGATTTATGTTTCCTCTTTAATTCGTGTTATAGAGAACATAGTAAATAATTACCATCATCTCAGCATCAAAAGTGAACTGTAGCACCTGTGTCTTCCAGCAGATGACTACAAAGTGTTTATAAATTCAGGCTGCATGCGAACTGAAGGAATGTATCTCTTGCTGGTTTGAAGTGTGTGCTCATGTTAAACACATTCTTAACCACTATCACTGCACACATGTGTAGGCAGAGCCTTACTGCACTTTTTTCAATAATCAGAAAACATTAACTGTGTTTAGAGGGCTGATCCTTAACTTGAACTGAGTGAAAAAGAATTTGCAAACTCTTGTGTCCCTTTAAATTAATCACGGATGTTGAAGGTAGCATATATTATGTTTGATTTTGCTCCTAACTTAATTTAAACTTTGAAATCATTGTTATCATTTTGCACTGAGCAAAGAGGTCACAGCTCTATCCCAGCTACAATCATTTATATGACAACAGTGAATTTGGTTCAGCAGCAGTTTTGCTGTTTGTTTTGTTAGTCAGAGTTTTTTATATCTATTGTTTTGGTCTAGATTGTATTTTCTCAGGGGAAAAAAGATATCAAGTAAAGTGAATAAAGTATTTTGTCTCTTTCTTTTGTCCTGAAACCTTTTTTGAAAATTCAGAATCTGGAGGACTAAACTGGATTACTATTTTAAGGCCTGTTCCAAAGGCTTCACCAAGCTTCCACCAGGCCCTTAGAGATTGCTGGAAAAGCAAAGAGTTATGTGTTTTAAACAAGATTTTTTTTTTTAAGCTTTACTGAAATTTATTTAATCCTTTACTATGAAAAATTCAGAGCAGCAAGCTTATTCGTTGCTCAGAAAGTAATTTTCTGAAATGGTTGGATGTTCATTTAGAGCTATCAAATGTTGAGAGAATTGGATTTTGTTTCTTTTCTGTTTTCATTTAGTAAGATTTCTTTCCAAAGAGGTCAGCAGGACTTTTCTGAAGGGATTTAATTAAAGCTAGCAAGTAATTTTGTGTTCTGCAGCGTGTTACATATTGTGAAAAGGTTATGGATTCACCCAGTGCAGCGCATCAACAGTGTAAAGGTGATAGGTGGAATTCTTCTTGTTGCAAGTGCTGAGATATAATCATTTAAAAGGTCACTTGTGCTCAAGAAGAGCATTTATTTAAGTAGCAACTTGTTTTGGGATATGCTGCATTTTTAAAGGTTAAAATAGTTTCTCGCTGACCAATGTGATCAGCAAGAAGCAATTTTTTTGTTTATTTTGAAAAATGTCTTCATGTTACTTGACTGTGAAGAATATTTATTAGCATCCTGTGTAACACATAATTGATTTGAAAGCTCAAATTACCACGATTTTTCACAGAATTTCTAAAATTTGATACATTGAAGATTTGATGTCTCGAATTAGTTTGTTTATATTATTCTGTACACTGATATGGTAGTAAAGGTGTAGCAATTTTAAATGTAAAAATACAGGAGGTGAGATTTATCACAGAAGAGTGTGTTACTCTGTATATAAACAGTTGTTCTGATAGGATATGCCAATTTTCTACAGTGAGTGGGAAGACTGATCTTTTTATTTTTATAAAGTGATTTGGGAGTGAAATAGATTATGTAGGTGTGATAGACCAAAGTGAATCGTATTTTAAATAACAATGTGGAAGACCATGAAATCAGAGAGGATTCCTAGGGAGAGAAAAAAAGAGTTTGTTTAAAACAATTATTTAAACTATTATTTCATTCTTACTATGTTTATGTCGAGAAGTTCAAGTGCAATAAAAATTATGTTGCATCTTTAGAGGATTTTTTTCCCTTTTCACTAGAAGCATTTTAAATTGGCATTAAATTTCTTTAAGTTGCTGTGTTCCTTTCACTCACGCTCAATAATCCATAGACATGAAGGAGGAAAGAGGTCTTTTGTAACAGCTTTTTGCTGAATAAGGTGCTGTGGTCTCTCTTCCCCTTGATCTTAAAGATTTCAAGTACAGAGCAGCATTTTGTTCAAAATTTTTTTTAATGCCTTTGTTGAACCATTATCATGTAGATATTATACTAGTCCTCAAAGCAAAACTGTTTTCATGAGACAGTGTTGTTGCTTATATCCAGTGAACACTGTGTGTTCCAGAGTAAATTATGTGAGCAGGAAAAAGAAAGAGAAAAACGTGTACATAAGGAATTAACAGTTAAAAATGAATGACTAACATTTGTTTCAGAATAATTTTTACTCAAATAAAGTCACCCTCCTTAATTTGCCTTGCTTTCCATTTGAAAGAGTGCAAAATCTATTTCCTGGGCAATTTTGCACAGCACAGATATTAATACTTCGGGGTTTAATTGTATCCTGTGTTTAAATACACTGTGGGTGAAACCCTAGACCTCTGCTTAATTGCTGTGAGAAAATAGCCTGATTTCTCTGAGATTAGGCACACGCTTATGTATACTTTGACCCACGAGTGCCTCCTTCAGAATTAATCTTCTAAGGTAGTGGGATTTGCCTTTGTACATGCAGTAGACCCATTCATGACAAACGGTGCCTAATAAACCAACTTCACCCTCCAGACCTCTCTTTTGCTGTCAGTTTTTTCTTCAACTATTCATTTCACACATCCCTTATCCAGTTGCTTATTAACAACTAAACTTTAAAGCTGGCAATAGGAATAAATTTATTGATTTCCCTTAATTAGAGCAGCTTAAGGTTTAAATATTATGCTGCAGAACTGGAAATGTAAAACATTTACATTTAATTGTTAGGCAAAAATATTCTGAACCGGATTCGAATATGCTGGATGTTAGAAGACAATTTTATCCATATTTATTTTTAAAATTTCCTCTGTGCTATCCTTCAGCTCAACCATCTATTCCATAAAAGCACTTTTCCCTCTTGTCATCTGCATTAGGATTGTTTCTATAAGATGTTACAAAAAGTTCTGGTTTTCAAATATTTATATTAGTTAAAGTTAGCCCTGTTTATACATTTTGGCAATATAACTTTTTCCTTAAAAATAAAGTACTTCACTTTAACTAAACAAAATGTGTCGAAATGGATGGTCTTATAAACTTAAGTACACTTGGCAACAGAAAGGACTAAGGCTCAAACCAGAAAACACTGGCTCAAGTGAGTAGCCCCTACTCATACAAATATCTCATTAACTTCAAAGCAACAATTTGTGTGAATTGGAGTTTTCAAAGTTTAGCACTAATGCACCAATCCTGACTGCAAACACTGAGACAGATGTAAAAGTTTTTGTTTTATTAATGCCATTAAAATCAGGAATTGGTATTGTTAGTATTGTTTTATGAGTTTTTAATGTTTGCAGGAGCATGTCCTAAAATTAGAAGATAGAGACATTTGTTTCCGTTTTCATCCAGCTTTAGTCAAAATCATTTTTTTGTGTTTTCATAGCTCTGTAAAGGAGTTCTCTTTATTTGCATTAGAAATAAGAAAACCAGGATCCACATATTACATTTTTAAGAGTTTAGCAGCAAAGAGTTTGACTCAACCTATTAAAATTAGTCATTTATAGTAGTGAAAATAACGATGTAGCAAAAGAAGAAAATCCCAGATGAGCTGATAGTTTTAATTAAGTAACTGGATTGAAAATTATATTAATAAAATATATTTAACTTCTATAAGTTTATATTTGTTCAAGAAGACTTTTTGCTAATTATCAATTAGCTTGTTTTTGTCTGTTAGTTGTCTGCCATTCCCTAAATCAGTGATCAGAAACAGACTGAAATGCAGGTTTATGGGGGTTTTTTATTTTGTTTTCTGTGGGATTTTCTTTCGGTAGTTATTTATTGGGGTGCTTTTTTTTGATTTTTGTGGGGTTTTTTTTTGGTTTTTGGGTTTTTGGGTTTTTTGGGTTTTTTAAATGTGGTAAACCCTCTAGCTATTGTTACGGCAATAGTCCTTGGTTGGCTGATACTGAACTACACAGTCGGAACTCTCATAAGGGAAATGCAGCCTTCATTAAACAAGCCTTTTAACAGCAAGCCAAGCTTGATTAAAATCATATACAGATGAAATAATTTCTTTACAATTCCTTTGTAGTTTTGTGCATTCACAATAACTCTTTAGGTTTAATAATGCTTGGGAGACAGCTGGGTTACTGCTTAAGATTCTGTTGTTACTTCCAATTATTGTTCAGAAATCAAAATACATAATACAGTTTCTGTTCAAATAACTGCAAGGATATTAATGTGGTATACAAATGTGAAACGGGTTGGGCAAAAGTAAATATTAGAGGAGACTAGGAATTATTAAAGCCTGATGTCTTATATGGAATTTCTCTGATAAAACCTGAAGCGGCAAAACTTTAAAAACAAAGAGGAAACTTCATTAGTTTTGTTGTTGTTACTCTAATCAAACTATGGCAGTATAATGCAACCCTAAACTGGTTTGTATTGTAAAATGGAGCTACCACTTTGCTTAATTTATATTTGATTATTTATTAAGAATTTACACTTCGAAAATTTAGACTCACAATGTAAAAAGAAGCGAATTTCAGTAAAAGCTTAGGAAAATAGGAAATCGTTTCCCTGGCATGTAGTCAGAGGGAAAATATTGTTGGTAATGCTAAACAAAACAAAAAAACTCTCCTAAATCTATTGGTTAATTTTATTAGTCAGAGTCCAATTAAGTAACCATAATCCTGTTGATCTTTATTACTGATGTGCATTCCTTCCATAGCATAAATTTCTATAGGAGAGAGCTTAGGGACTTCATGGATGGCAGAGACCCGTTGAAAATGACAATTCACTACTAAACAAAGCAAGAAAACAACTCAATCAAAAGGTCAAATTCCTTTCTGCGGGTGATGACAGAAGGATGATAAGAGGAAAGCCTTTTTCTTTCCTTCCTTCTTTTAATGCATCCCTTCCTCAGTAAATGCAAGTCTTTAAACTCCCCCTAATCAGCAGGACCTCCAAAGTGGGTCTATCCTACCCTGCCAGCTAACGAGGGAATCTGGGACATTAGCCACTCGTTGTCTCAAATGGTAGGATGAGTTGATACAAAGCTCTTTTTTCAAGTACTTGTAATATTTGACCTGCTTTTTCATTCCCAACCCATGTCTACACATTTTCATTTTTCTTCACCTTACCATCTGTATGCTTCTGTGTACTGTTCCAGTGAAACAACAAAAATGCTTAGGCATGAAAAGCATCATTCTGTGCCATCCTTCCAGAAAAAGGACTCTCATAACTTATCCTTAGGACTTACAAGATTTTGTTCATAGCTGTTACCAGGTAGCATATTTGAGTGTGCAGTGTGCCCGTGTATTTACAAGACAAATCCTCATATTTTCTTTTTGGTAATCCAGATATGGAACTGTTTCTACATTTCTACAGGGTCTGCATTGCATGCTCACTCCCACAGCCTGGCTAGCCCTGTCTGGAGTAGGGATGTAGCCTATACTCATCTGATTGCAGGAGTTTGTATGCAGTTCAGTCAGTTCTGGATACATTTTTTTACTGTGTGAAAGGAATCAAAAGCTTGAATCATGTACGTTTCTGTGCACTTTTCAGTGGGATCAGAAATAATGCTGTGCTAATGCATAAACTCTTGTGAATCCTCAGAGACTGTGCTGAAGTCATGAACAACCAGTGACAAGTCACAGCATGTGGAGAGCAAGTTATGAATCACTGTGGTCCTGCTGTTCAGTATTTCACGTTTTCTCTCTTTCTTCTTTTCGCCCTCCTTCAAAAAATACAGACGTGGATTTGCATCTACTAAGCCTATCTAATCTATACACTGCCAGAGTATATGAATGCTATTTCACAGGCCCTGCTGTTTGTTCACTGCCAAAGCAATCCTCTGCTGCAACATTCAATATAAAGGAACAAGTGAAATATCAAGAATGAAATGGCAATATCACAGCAGCTTCTTAGCTACCAAAAGTCAGAAAACACCGCTAATGCCAAAGGAGCTGCACAAATTAATATTTTCTCTAAGTCTGACTTTAAGTTTTAAGGAGTAATTTTTTCTGTTCTCTTCTCTACAAAATATTTTTGTGTATTTCACATCATGTATGGGCATGCAACGTCCTGGATTAATCTGGAAAGATTAAAAAAGGAAAGATAGGCCGAGATAGATATCAATAGATAGGAAGATACCAGGACATGAAAGTGATATGATCTTTTCAAACAATTAATATGCCTGTTGTGGTTCTAATTGAAAACCAAATAACATATAAACTATTCAAATATAGCTCCTTTTTAGATGGACTTTCAGTTTACCAAAAAATATTAACAGCTACACTATAGAGTCACAACCCAAGATTTGTATCATTAAATAGAAAACTTGCATACTACAGAAAACAAAGAGAGGTTTGAGCATCTGCAATTCGGGAGCAGAAAAAGATTATATAAAAATAGTTATCTAGATGTTCAGTATTCAAGGAATTTACATATCTGTTATATTCTTTTAAATCTTGAACCCGTTTATTTTATTTTCTTTCTAAATTTTTGTGTTTTCCCATTATATCTAACTTACTAGATCTAAAATTACTACCAGTACTTAATTTTACCTGAGGAATAACTTTCCTGAGGAAACGGCCTTCTTTTGATTTACCTATATTATCTAGCAGATTACAGTTTATACCCTAAACCTTTGTACTTCTCTTTCCTTGCCACTTATACATTAATGGATGCAAAAACACTGCCAATCCAAGCCGGCATTGTTTCACAACACTTTTCCAGCTATGTGGTTTAAGTGATGACTGTACCTGTGTTCTAATCCCTCTGTACATACTCTTTCATTTATTGTCTTTTTAGGTTCTTAGTTCCATGCCTCAAAATTATCATGATCTTTTATCAGCCTACAATAATGAGCCTCTTCCTCAACAATAGCCCCTGATATGAAGGTAGATTGTATATTGTCAGGCACTCTTAGATGAATGCATTGGGAAGGAGCTCTGAATAGGATTGTACTCTCATGGTCTTTCAATAAAAAAAAAATCTCTAAGTTCACTATCAGATTTCAGTAAATTAAGGTCATCAAATCTAATTGAGAAACTTTGTACAATTCAGCTTTCTTTTACTCACACTTCAATCTGCCATCAACTGGGCTTATCAAAACATACATATGTGATATTTACCAAAAAACAATTCTTTTACTGTGTACAGCATGTCAAATTCTAATATAATTTCATCCCACAGCTGAAGTTTTAATTGAATTGACATCTGTTTGCTCATCTGTGAAACATGTCCATCTCTCAGTAATATTGTTACAACTTCTCTTTGTGTATTGATAGAAAAATATGACAGGGATTTATTTACTATACTTTTTGTGCGAGGTCATCTCAGCAGCTCATTCTTATCTAAAACAAGGTAGCCTAGTGGATGCTGGCATTTTAAAGCCACAAAAATATTAATTTTTTACAAAATTACTTTATTACAGAAAAAAAAAACAACTTAGAAATTGTTTGAAATTCCTTCAGGTCTTCTTCCCTCCATCATGTAAGGTCTCTTATAGTTCAATTTATACAGATACCATAATGTCTCTAGTAGTATCTGCTTGCATTATACAGTACTGACAGTCTGTATGTCACTCTTGGTATTTAAATGAACACATTCTAGCACTAATATTTCTGAGAAAAACTAATAGTGAAGTCCCTTTAACAACACATTTTTTCTTTATTATAGAAAAATCCGGCTTTAAACCTGACAATTACAAGTTTCTTTTTCTACTTAGGCTGAGTCTCTCTTCCCTGCTTTTTATCAACTGAACCAACATTTTCCTAGTCTCATTTTCCTTTTCTCCATTTTTTACTCTGTAGCATCACTAAACTCAGACTGTGGAGACCATTTCATGCCTTAAACCTCCTTAAATTATTTATCCATGATGCACACAGATCTTAAATCAGAGTTATGACATAACAGGGTTTTTTACTGGATAGTGGCAAAGTAGCCCCATACGTTCATAGGTCTCACTACTTAAGAACTTGAACAATGCTAAGAAGCAAACTTCACTATGCAGACAGTGTGTTGCCTGGTACTTTGGAAAAAAATGCAAATATGGCAGACCAGAATATTCACAAAACTCCTTTCCAGTTATGTAGACTTTGATAAATATTACTCTTAACATCCATTTATTTTAACTGCTCTATTATCTCTGGCTTCATTTTCATTACAAAAGTTTATCTATATAACATTTTTAAAGTTCAAGTTTATAATTATATATGTACTTGAGATCTAAATAAAAAGCATAACAAGATTTGAAGTACTTTTGAGAGGCAAACTTGAAGAGCTGTGATTATTTATCTGTGACATCTTAATTCTTGAAAAGTAGGAGTATCAAATTACCTGTTGAAAATAAATGCATTGAAACAACTTGTAATTACATGCCTATTTTGTCTGCATTTGGATAAAACATTAGCTTCTGCTGGTTTTCCTCCAAGACTGATAAATTCAAATCAAATGCCATCCTGACCAAACAGCATTGAAATGAACATAAAAGTAAAAGAAACAAAGTAAGGCACAGTCTGACTGTGCTGATTCTTACCATTTGTTTCAAGTTGCTTGCTTACAATTATCACAATAATTGGAAGGTCACCAGAAATAATGTGGAAGACAGGGGCGACTGCAAAAGTGATCCATTTCAGAGCAATGTGAATATTAATGCACCTCCTCTCTGGGTGATCAGGAAAGAAGTTCAGTTTCCCTGGAATAGAGCAAAGTGCAGCACAGTGATTTGCAAACTATGTGCATTAATTTAAAAGAGTTACATTATTCAAACAGAACAGCTTATGATAGTTTTTGTCTCCTTTTTAACACCTCTTTTATAGTTAAAAATACATGTGTTGTTTCTAATAATATATATCGATAACCCTGGTGTTATAATTCAAGTTGATTTATTTATTATGTAACTCATAAATTGTATGTGTTGTCTGTGCTAGTAAGTATTGCTTCTCATTCATGTAAAAGTGGCATTCCTCTGTTTCCCAAATAAATGCTTCCACTGAACCTAGTGCAGGGTTTTTCTGTGTTTTGTGGCTTGTATGTCTGTTTGGACTCCAAAAGTTAGAGGTTTACACTCAAATCCAACTTTAACAGTTTGGTAGAGATGGGCACCCATAACATTTACAGTCACTTGAATACTCAGTGTTAGTAGACTATTGAATTAAAATTGTGGGATAAACAGGTTCAGAACTGGTGTTCCAGAGAAGCAACAGGTGAAATTATCTGTGACCAGAGACCACAATGTCTCCAGTGTGTGTCGAATGATTCCATGAGTCTCTGGTATGTGGGGAAATGGGTTCATGCTTTTTCCTCTGCCTATATCCTTTTCAGAAGGTATTGCAACTCTGAGAGGGAATTGGATAAAAGATCTTGAGGGGGCTACGCTTTTTTATTTTCTATCAAAGAACATTTTTTCTATTAAGAACCTAGCAAAATAATTTGAAATAAGGCATTACCAGTGTACACCAAAAATCTGCATATATGATGTTGAATGGAACTGAGAAGGAGAAGGAAGAAATAAATTGGTGACCTATTTAAGCATCAGGATGAGAAGTCTCCTTTAATTCTTATTTCCACATGATGGAGTGAAAGAGAAACAAGAGGAAATCAGGTAAAGGGTGTGCACATCTAAGCTCTTACACTGGGAAAGCTAGTTAGATTTCCACTGAGATCTTATCTAGTGTTTATTTTATGAACGAGTTTGCTAAATTGTCTTGATAAACTCTTAGGAGGATGTTCCACAAACCTCTGTCTTACAATAAAAGTGTAAAGCTTCTTCATAACTACTTTGTGTTAAAGTTTTCCCAGTAATTTCTCCTTACAACACATCTGGAGTATTGTCTGTCATGGTTAGATTTTAAAATCCTAGGGGGAGCAGTTCACATTATCAGTAAAATGTTTATGTTTAAGGGTAAGAATTAAATCCTTTCTTGGCCAATACAGTGAAGTATACACTCAGATTTCCACTACTTTTAATCACTTCCCCTTTAGAACTTTTGCAAGTGGCATCCCCTGTCCCAGCCCCTTTATTAATGGCCAGTTGTAAATGACTTTAGCAAATGGAGTACCATTTGTCACACCATAACAAGTGATGCACTGTACTGTATTTCTAGCCCTTCCACTTAATTTAAGCTTTGAGATTTATAGCTTGTCATCATCCTCTCTATCTTTCTGTTCCCTCTTTGTGCCTTCCCAAGTGCTAAAACAGCTTGTTGGGAAAGGGATTTAGAAGTAAAAGCAGACATTTCTACTTTGGCTCAGAGTACTGAAAAACACTCATTCAACTCTTTCACCTGTGTAGTGAATTCTCTTGGTGGATTTTCTTCTTCTCTTTGAATGCTTCTCCACATTTAAATGATATTTGATGAAAAGATCCCCCTTTAACAATTTCTGTCCAAATAATCCCGCTGTAATTCCACTGCAGTCACCTGTGTATACACTATGTTTGTTTATTACCTTGAGAGACACATACAGGACAGACAGCAGCCAACTTGTATTGCAATTTAAAAACTTTTATTTAAACTTGAATGAGTTCTTTCTTTGGTGTGTTACCATGCTCTGTGCCATCAGCAAATTTCCCTGGGCTACAAATTTGTAGCCCATTCTTCTGTTTAGGTATATAGGTTTTTATATAGATTACGGACTCTGTGTGTAATTTATATAAAGCCACATGGAAAGTGGCAGACATTCAAGCAGTGACCCCACCAGTTTAAAGTTCCTATGAATCAAACATCTGTTCTGTGTTTGTGAATTTGTTTGTTTGTTTACTTAAGAGCACCGAGCATTGGCCTTGCACATGCTTACCCTGTCTAACAGAGCAGATAGGTTGTTGGGGTTTACTTTTAATTATAGTAGATTGCAGACTCTTTTATTCTTGTTTTCCTTGTGCTGTTAGCAATTAACTTGCTCATTTCCCTCCAAACTGGTGAGACCACTGGTCTCTTGGCCAACACTATGAAAGCCTAGCCAGGCACGAGGGTCCTGCAGCAGTGTGCAGATTAGTACTCCCAAACTGCAAACACTTGGCCTGTACCTCTACTGCCCAACATGTTGTGAAGTATTTTCACTGATATACCTTGAGTGCAAAGCACAAATTCAGTGATACATGTGCAGAATCTCCAAGCACTGTTATTATGCTCTGTTCACGTGCAGCTATAGCTTATCAGAGGAGGCAGAGGTTAGCAGAGGAGGTGTGATAGGTGTGCTGGGGACGGAGCAAAGCCAGAGAAGTTCATAGGCTACGTCTCAGCCTGTCTGTAGCTGTTGTGTCACTGGGCCTCTTTCTGCACTGAAAGAATGCTGAAACAATTCCAGTGCTTCTTTCCTGAATCCTTGCAGCTACAAGCCTAAGCAGGGGCTTGTCATGTGAAAATGGTATAAGAAGCTTTCAGAAATCCCGTATAAATTATGTCATATGATTGAAACTTTTCAGAACAAAAGAGCTAAAGATCAAGCAAATTTTTTTAGCTAGAATTCTGATTGCACATGTCTACCTTAGAGCAGCCAGGAGTGCAGGCAGGATCTGTGTGCTCATAAAGTGGGAATGGAACTAAGAATAGAACTGGAAAGCGAGTCATTGACCTGCTGGTCTCCAATGTAGTCTTCTTAAACTTTCAGGATAAATTCAAAGGAGTCCACTAATTTTATGGGAATGAAGAAGGCACAGAATTAATGAAGAAAGTGAATCAAATTCAGGTGTAGAAAAAAGGAGGTCAATTTTTATGAAATTTTATGAAGCTACACCTATTCTCCTAGCTTTGAATTTTAACACAGTAAATCACCCTGTATACTCCTACATTAATCCATTATTTTCTACAACATAGTCACAAATGCTTTTCTCCTCTGGTGCAGTTCCACTACCTCGCTTTGAATGTGATCCCTTTGTATAGGCTGGCCAAAATCACATTTGTTTGTTTTCCTAGTGCTGTATCACATTTCAAGCCCTTATTTAATTTGCTGTTCACTACTAGTCCTCAGTCTTTCTTTTTTTTAATGCTTTCCAAACACTATCTTCCTTCCACAGTATATTTGTGTATGAGATTATTTCCCTTAAGTATTTGAATTTTGAGTTTTCATTACTGAGGATTGTTTTCTCTTGTTTTTCAGATCTGTTCTCCAGCTCTCATAAACTCGCTAAGTCTCTGTCATTTAAATAAAGTTTCTTAAGTAAATAATGTGCAATTAAGTTGCATTCCCCCTCTTTAATTTATTTATAAGTAAAAAAAGAGGAAGATGGAAGCAGGTTCCAACGGGAAAAAAAGAGGAGAAAATGCTACAAATGGAATTAATACCAGTGGTCACAGTATTTCACTGGGTACCTCTAATTCATATGAATGTGATTATGAATGTCAAAAGTTAGCATTATATTTTCATATATCCTCTGAAATATCATATATATTGAAATAAATATCTGTTCTCTATTGGCTGGAATATAACACAAGAATATCTTATGTCTTCTGAACCTGCATGTTTGTTTTTTTGCAATGTTCAGAAACACATAGAGCAATATGATAATATCGTTCCCATTCCACAAAACAATGCCAGCTTCTTGCTTCTTTTCAGGACAGAGCCATGTATTTAATTAGGGACTATATTAATTGTGCACCAGGTTAGAATGAAGCTTCAATGGCATCACGATATTTCCTTAAGCAGTGTTTTTTTCTAAGAGTATAATCTAAGAGATTCCCTCTGGACCTGCCTCCATACACAAACACACTTTAATAAGTGAGACCTCTGATGGGGTCGTCAAGACTGAAATGAACAACAACAAAAAAAATCTTTGGTGCTGCTCTTATTTAGTTAGTGACCCAGCCTTACCCTTTAAATATAGTAGGATCAACATACTGAGCCATGACCTCAAAGAGCTGTCATGTCAATCTTACTCTGCTTTTCTTTTAAAATGTTATGTAAGTTGGAGAACTCAGCTGCAATGTGTGCTGTATCATATATCTAGATTTATTTCTCTGGATTATAGGAAATACCTGTGGAAAGGGTGTGTTTAATTATTCACAGATTTATATTGGTATTTTAGGATTGAAATGGCAAAGCAGAAAAATAAAAGTGTCACCAATAAGTTTTTATCAACTGAAAGCGGTCACCTTAGTAGTATATTCAGTAGTTCTCTTGAAATCCATACCCATTCTTTATCACTGCTCTTGCAAGCCATCTCGGGTTGGTTCATGCTTGGACAAGTCTTTGGCTAAACAGGAATTATTGTAACAGGATTGCCAAAGTCATTTTCCCCAAGAAAAATAACGTGTCTTCAACAACTCCCTCTTTGCTCTTTCCATTTTTTTATTTTTTAAATCTTAATTTCAGGCAGGAATGTAACTTTGTTTTTGTGCCAGACATCTGTTTTGTTTGTCACTGGGATTTTTTTACACTGGTCTGGGGTTCAAGCACAAAGGCAAAATGCTTCTTTTTGTATCTTTAATCCCCTCCAAGTCCTGTGTCTCTGGTCACCTAGCAATTAACTTGATCACCTCCAGACATAAATATGTCACAAACAAAACATTATGTGATTGTTTGATGTAAATACAAGTTATGATGGAAACAATTTCTTCTTTACTAAATGTGCAAAGGTAACTTCTGAGCTAAAAGCTCACAATTGTCTCATCTTGCTTCAGAAAGACTGGATACTAATTTTAATTCCACTGATGTACAGTAGCAATAGGCAGGAACAGCTTTTGGTAGCATGGGCAATAGTTCAGTTATTGTTTTAATGTTAACTGACTTTTGAGTGATAAAGGCAGAATTCCAGATGTGGAATAATACATTTAATTCATTTCATCTTTTTTAAAAAAATGTGACACTTGAGTGTAGACATTTATTCTTTTATTTTATCAACATATGGCATGAGTTTGAAAACATAAAGATTGCTCTCTAGCCAAAGCCAAGCACCTGAATAGAAAACAAAGCATCAAATATAAGTTTTCCCTAGCATACTTAATTTCTAATAACATGACTACTACTATTAATAGTAATGATAATAGTAGTAGTATTGATAATTATGCTAAAACCACATTAAAGGTACTATTCTGATACTATGGCCACTGTCACAGGCCTGGTACACACTAGGAAAGCACACTGTGACAGAAAATATATCCCGTGATAGATAGAGAGAATGACCCAACCTGAACACCCAATAAGAATGCAGTACCACCTGAATTTTATTTCCAGGAAAGGCAGCAGAACCTTCCAGAAGAACATTTTATTTCACAATATTCCCCCAATATCTTTCTCAACCAAAGCCCAAATGCCAGGAAAGAAAAGACAGTAATTACCTTCATTATATAACATCCAGTCTTAAGGAAACCTTTCTTTCTGTGCTGAAAAAGGGAGGCAACAGGCCAAAATAGAGCCAGAGCAAGGTGTGTGATGATTTGTAGCACTGCATGGGAGTGGTGATGTCTGCTGCTTTCCACAGTGGATGTGAAAGGCCAAGTGACATTTGCATCTCATAAAATAAACCAAATCAGGCTGAAATGTAGTTTTGAAAGTTCTCTGTTTGATTTTGGAACAATATGGTATTTCATCAGTTTTTGCGTAGGAACCTTTTGATTCTGTAATCTGGAAGTCATCATCTCAGACCTCAGTGAAAGACTAAGCAAAGTTGAGAATTTATAATTTCTTCCTTAGCAAAAAGTAAGTATTTTCTCTTATAGCTAGGTTTTTCCATAGAGTTTGGAGTAATTTCTATTCCAAAATCTGTCCTGTTCTGCTTTTTGAAGGGTCTTTTTTAGTGATACTTTTAAAAGGTTTTCTCTTTTCATGCCATGAAAATTTGCATAAAGTGTAGTAAGCGTGGTTAGCTATTTTACTGGGAATAAAATTATGGCTATGATTTTTTTTTTAATATAAAGAATAAATCACCTTGAAATTTAGAAGCAAGATTGATGCATGCTGTATTTATCCTGCCTTTGGCTTTGAGAAGGTCTAGTTCTGTTTTACGCAATATTTTGCATTCATCCGTAGATCATCCAACCCTCTTCAAAAATGTCCATGGACTATCTTGTGTCCAGCTCTTATTGTCCATCTGGGAAAGAAGGGCAATAAATAAACTACTTAAAATTTAGAGTAAAATATACTTTATTATTTTAAAACTGTATCTTAATTTCAGCAGAATAATTACAAATATAGATTCCCAGCTGTGTCTGCCGGCAGTGGGAAGCTAGCTCCCGATTATGCCTGCCTGCAGGTATTGACAGCAGTCAGGAGCCAGGTTTTGGCTCTGCCTGCCGGGAGGCATTTGATAACAACTGGGAGGCAGCTCCTGCTAGCTGGCACAGGCAGCAGTCCTGCAGCTCACCACTGGTCTGCAGGCTGTTGAGTTATGTGGATCAGATTAACCTCCAGAGGTCCTTTCCAGTACTGTTTACTAAAATAGGATGATATGACTTGCAATAAATTTCAGGGATGTCAACAGGATTTTAGAAGAGGCTTTGTTTTGGAAGATGCTAATGAGCTCTGCTGATAGATTATCCTGCTAGAGTGAAGAGAATTAATTTATTATGTCAACTGGAGACTTTTTAGAAAACTTGTATAAAATTCAAATCACTGCAAATTATCCTCCACTAGTACCCTGAGAAAGGATTCTTAACTGTTGTGTAAGAGCCTCTCACAATAACTACACAAAACTCTATCCATGCCCACTTCCATCACAAAATAAAATGCTGCACCAGATCACTGCTGATGTGATGGCTTACAAAGGCCTATTCAGTAACTCAGCAACTGGAATGAACTTCACCAAGTCAATCAGAGCTGAAGTGTCAGAGGGTGGCAGGGGGAATGCAGGTGCTCCAGCTCTGCTCCCTGTTCCATCTGCTAGAGGTTTTGTCGTGGACCCGTGAACACAAGAGGTGGCAGGAGGACAGCTTGAATTGAGCGAAAGTAATGCATGTCCTACTTTGGTAAAGCTGATAAAAGGCGTGCTTGCACTCAGTATCCTGAAACAAATATATATGAATCCAAGGAGTTTTTAATTATGATTGCTGTCTGTTGGACTTGAAAGAACAAACATCCTTAATCGAGGGTACAGTGTTGGTTTTCCTCCTTTTCTGAATCTTTCTGATGATCAGTAACAGTTTTCCTCCCAATTACCAGCCTCTTGTTTTCCATATGCAAATGTCCTGCAAAAGCTGATGCGGTTGAGATAACTGGACTAAAAACTCTGCTCAAGTTTCAAGACAGCTAATAAGCCTGATTCTTCAGAAAATAGTCAGAGAATAATAAAAAAATTGTTTCCAGTTTCCAAAGTTTGTTTCCGGCTCTTTAAAGTTCATTAGTGATGTCTCTGACTTAAAAGGCACTGAAGGGTCAGGATTTGTTACACAGGGTATGTGGCTCTCAGCAGTTGAAAATCAGCATAATCTGGTACTTCTTGAGTTATGACTCTGAAATATTGGCTTCTAGTAGTGGCAAGTAGCAGATAACAGTTTTTATATAATCGTATTTCAAAGTGAGAGGATAATAAACAGCCGTATTTGAATGTAGGAATTATGAGGCAAGATGGACTACTACACTTTTCCAAGAATTTGGTAAAACAGTTCCCAATGATGACATTTGTTGGCAATAGCTCCCGGTATCACTGACTCAGCCAAACAGACAGTGTCTCTTACTGCAAGGTAAAAGCCATAAATGGCAGAAAGATTTCCATTCTGTAATAATTCTATGCCTCAGTCAAACCCAAAAGTGTAGAACTGAGCCCATAATATTGCAATAATGCTTTCGTTTTCTGTTAGCTTGGACTGAAGAATGCTGCTACACAGTGTAAAGTATCTACACCTCTCATAAAAATACTCAACCATTTATAAACTCCTGTTTTAATAAGGTTGTGCAATTTTAAGGATCAAACTACAAAACTAGAGCTCCCTGAGGATTTGTATGGATAAGAGATTCACCAAATTTTTGAAGTTCTGAACTTGTCAAGATAAAAGGAAACACTGATTGCGAGAAAACATTTTTCTTCAAATTTGAGACTGAAAAATATAATTTTCATGTGATTTATTTTGAAATAGCAGCTACAAATTCACAGTGTTTTGATTTCATATTTCCAAATAAAAGTTGTTGTTCTTGAGTTAAAGTTCAATTTCCAATAAAAATAGCAGAAGTTTATGTTTTAACATTTTCAAATTATCTTTTCTTTTTTTTTTAAAGTAATCTGTATTTATTTGTTATACATTTATTTTATATATTTCAACTATTAAGATTTCAATTTTCATTGGTTCCTTTAGGAATTAATTTTGTCTTGTTTGAAATTCTCACACTTCAATTACTAGAAAGCACTTTGCAAGACTTTTATGATGTAGGACCCAGTAGTCTGGAATACATAACAGATTCTGAGTAATTGAATGTACACTTACATCTTGGAAATAGAGTAAAGACTGAAACTAAGGAGATATGTAGTCATTAACTACTTCCAGTCCTTAATTACTACAACTGCTGTAATGTCCAGTGGCGTATGATCTTGTCTGAAGATTAGGAAGAGTGAAAGAAATAATTTGGTTGTGCTAGCTGTGACCAGGTTACAGATGAAGGCAGGTTATGGACTAAATCAACCTTGTTCCTTCTGGGGTTATTATACATATTGAGTTAATTCCAGGGCTATGAGTCCTGCCCATCCATCAGTTTCATGCAGGCTTTAAAGAATATGGTAGCAAGAATAAAACTACAAATCTGTCAAATTTTAATCTTTAGAACTGAGACTAATTTAATTGTTTAGAAAAAGTCCAGTCCTAAGTTGCCTTATTCCTTTAAAAAGACATTCCCAGAGTACTTCAATTAAGTATTAAAATTCATTCCTTCTTTCCTTCCTTGCAAGTTTTCTTCTTCTATCAGCAGTTGCCTACATAGTCTGAAAGCACTTCAGATAAAATTAAACTAATATACCACTATTGGCTGTGTCTTGGGAGACTTATGATGCTTAATGATAATGATGTGAATTACAAAGATTTGTAGTAACTGAGTTAAAAGTCTGTTATTTGAAAATGGACAAGAAATTTCCAGGAGGTTCTGGTGTCTTTGCTTTTTATCCACTGTGGTTAAGTTCGAGACAATCCTTGAGGGCACATGCTTTCACATGTATACAATAATCATTAAGTGTTCTGAAAGCAATAGAAATCAAAGGCAGTTAAATTCCACAAATATAACAAGTGTTTATCTCACTGAGTTCAGAAAAGAAGCAGATGGAATATATTTCCAGGGATGGAATGTATTTGCAGTATTATTAAGCATTATAACTTTCTTAAAAGCTCCTGAATTTGCAGTGCAGTGTACCTGAATCACAGATTGTATATTATTCCCCTGTCTCATTAGAGCTTTCAAGGAGAAAGCCATCTTTACTTCTACAAGCTTACTAGTGTGTCTGCCAATGCAATTTATGGTGCAGGAGTGACCATTAACTCCTACTCCTTTAAAACATATTTTCTCTTAGAGACCCTGACAACTTAGACATAGGACAAAAGTGTAGTTTATTGACTTCTGATTGAAGAAGATGGAAAAGTAGTCTACTAAAAAAAAAAAAAAAAGTAACGAAAATAAAGCTTGAATTATGTATACTGTTAGGTAATAAACAAGATGTCCTAACTACTAAATCCTCCCATGAGCATATATTGTTATTTATTACTTGCATTACATGGGAGAAGTTAAAGAGGGAGTAGGGCCATGTTGTGCTCCATGCTGTATTGACAGAACAAAAGCATATTTGTCTGAGAGAATTTACCAAACCCATTTACATTAAAGCATTTATTCACAATCCTAACTCTGTCACATATTTAAAATGTTAGTCACAGCAGTCATCTATAATTACCTATCAAAATGAGTATGTAGCTCCCCTCTCAAAGAAACATTTGCTTTCCATTGCTACCCAGAGCCCCTCAGCAGGATGGAGGCAGCGTGTCCTGTCCTTGCACGGTGTCCTGTCCTGGCATGGCAGGAGCCACGAGCAGCCGGATGGGTGACTGGGCATCCCAGAGCAGAGGGGCAAGGAGAGAAAGTGCAGCTTTCCTTCCAGATCAGTTCCCTCTTGTCTCGATCCCTGTGACAGGAACGAAGCCTTGCTTGGTCCAACACTCATTCCTCACGCAACACTTACTCATGGCAATGGTCCTGCTCATTCCAGTTTGACAGATTGCTGCCAGCACACCATTTAGTTATAAATATTTGCAGTATCTGGCTTTATTCATGACTAAATAAGTTCAGTTATGAAATAATGCAATTGATATGAAAAGGAACACTAACTTTAATAGTAGATTTTCCATTGTAAGTATTTTTTACTGCTATCAGTGGGAATAAGTTTAGATCTTGTTTCAGCTCCAGACCAGAGAACATGACTTCATTGCTGAGTTGTAGCCACTAACATGCGGTTGTGGGGATATTTAGAGTATGTAGTGGTGTTTCTAAAGGCAAATACTGAAAGAAATAGTAATAGGCATGGAAAAAATGGTGTAGAGAGCACAATTTAACAAAGATATGAAGCTTCGTTATCTGTTGTTCTTTCACTGGAAAGGGCTTAATTGTGCTTTCAATTACATTGCATGGGCTCCCTGTGTTTCTTTGTTCCACAGCATGACTGTTCCTTTTTCATAGAAGAGTAAAAAAAATTCTTGTCTTGCAAACAGTCTGAATTTGATATAGGATGAGATGCTGAATACAGCTGGTCTAATACTTGTATTATGACTTTGCTGTCTCTTCAAATCCTTTGCATTGTGAATTTCTAGTGAAATGTTGATGCAGATTTCAAGGAAATGTTGTTCAAAAACCTGGGATCTATGGATGGGAAATGACATCGTATTCTCTTTTCTCATTTAAAACAGTCAGAGATTTGGCAACCCTGAAAAAATGTCAAAAAAAAATTGAAACTATTTAAAATGAAAAGTTTAATCAAAGCTTTGAAATGAACCAATAGGAAAGTCAGAACCTTTTTACTTTACTACTGTTACATTGCATCTCAAAAGTGCAAATTAAATGTCAAATAAGAATTGATTTTCCCATCTTGGACCGACAGCTACTTAATTTCTTTGATATTAAATATAGCATTAAAGTAATAGAAACCCACAAAAGCTCCTTATGTTTCACAGAGATTTCTTTTTCTATTTGTTTTGCTTTCTTCCATTCTTTCTAAGCAGTAAACGGGAAACCACAAATCCCACAAATCATGAAAGATCTATACAGATCTTAAATATTGAAGGTCCTGTTCCTGTGTCCCAACTCAAGAGCACACAGGAAAAACATTCCTAACTTTACTTGCAAAATGACTGAGCAATTGCTGCTGAGGAAAGAGATCTTGGAATTACAAAAGCTAGCTGGAGAGAATAAAAAAACCAACCCAATAAATTAGGCAAAACAAAACTAAAAACATAGCTTTTTGCTTGGTAGTGAGAAAAACTTTTAAGAGAAGAAGAGGAACAATCATTACTTCATGGTGCTCTCACACACCAGATATTTTCGAAACCTTCCTTCCCACCCTCCTCCCTCCTCTTTAACTGTGGTTAGAACCTGAGAAGTTACAAAGAAAGGGAGGTAGGATGATCCGAGTTGTGGAACTGTTTTCAGTACAAAGAATAACTAGATGCATTTCAGTCTGGGATAGATGACTGATGAGGGATATAATAAAACTCCATAAAATCAGAATAGCATGCAGAAGATGATTAGGGAACAATTATTCACTGTCTCTCATAATACAAGAAAAATAGGCTTCAGATTATATTGTCAGATAGCAGGTTAAAATCAAACAATACATAATAATAGATAATAGCAGCTAAAAAATTCTGGGGGGCTGTAGATAATAGAATTTCCATGGATTCAAAAAGCAATTAGATAAGTTCATGAAATCCACCAAGAACTGACTCAGAATATGTGACTGCAGATGATTGAGAGGTGGAATATTATAGTAGGAAGGCAGCATGAGATGCCTGTTGTGTTGTTAGACTCTTTTCTAAGCATCTTTTACTGAGCAATGGACTATGGTGACTTTTATTTGGAATAAATAATATTAATTTTACCTATTAGATGGCGCTTCCAGAAAATACAGCCATGCTGGAATCCTCTTGCTAGCATTTTCCTTTTCTCTTTTTGTTGGAGATGTAGAATATACAGATGTTCACTGGAAGCCACTGTGGTCATGCTCAACACACCTGAAATCAGTTCCCAGGGTGTCTTGTAAAGGGATTCCATACACAGCTGCATCAGAAATTGGTGACTTGGTCTTTTATTCTTGACGGAATAAAATTCTTGGCTACGTCAGTTATGCTGTGTTTATCTTTTTATTACAATAGAAAATGAGATATGGATTAACCAAGTTAAGGAAGAAAGATAAAAAAAAGAATCTGAAGAAAACAGACATTTTCTTTCCTCTGTTAGTTACCATCTGTGCAGGGTTTTGACATCCAGTGATGTTGCATTGCAACTGCCCCCAAACATAATTTGTGTCAGAATAGTATCAGACATATCCAGGGGTGTTTAGTTTTTTGGGTTTTCTTTCAAATAGCATAGATTCCCTTTCATCATTCTTATCAGTGCTTTTCTGGTCAGCTGATCCAGGCATCCAATATCTTAAAACTAAAAGGCAAAGTTGAAGTAGTTGTTGAAGTTGTTCATTTACCCCTATATTTGTAAGTTTGGTCAGTGCATTTCTGCAGTTGGTTCCTCACTAAAATACAGCGTTATCCCAAAGGCTGGTGTTGTGTTACTGCTGCAGTACTCTCCCCTCACGTCATTTTTGCCCTTAATGTACATTATGTATACACACAGACAGTCCTTTTCCCACTCCCACATTTTGCTTTATGTTTCTGTAGTACTCCATCTGTATTTCTTCAAATAGTTATGATGATACAATATAATAAGGCTGTTCTATTCTTCCTCTTCCTTTTACAATGTTTCCGAGAGTAGTAAAGGGAATTTACTTACTGGCTTGAGAAACAGCTCCAAAAGCTATATGAAATTTTTCAGTGTTTGAAATGATACACAAAGTGCAGAAGATGAAGGCTCTTCGAATTACAGAAAAATATAGCAGTTGTGCCTTCTTTTGCCTATAAAATATACTAGGCCTGTCTTTGGAGACCAGAAAAACCTAGAGTTTGTAAGCCTTTTGCCTCATTGGTAAATAGAAATAAATAAACTAAACAAAGCAGACCACAAGAGCCTATTCCATCATTCCTAAATCCACTTTCTCTTCAAATAGGCAGGTGTTTTCTCCATATACTCTGTCAGGCTAAACATACTGCCCTCTAAAAAAGTCCAAGGTACTGTTCATACTTCAAATATAGTGCAATGCCTAATGAAACACAAATAGAGTGGGAAAACCCAGCCCAAATTTTGCTGACTTTTTTGGATAGATATATATTCTGTGGCATGCACAGCAGCACAATTTCACCAATCTTTTCAATATAACATGAGAAAGATTCAGGGCAACAAGCCCTGTTCTATTTGGTGTCCCAGTGGTAGCCTCATGGTCCCCATAAAGCATCCTTCCACCTGACACATAGTGAGGGAATCAAAGCTTCTCTATGTCTCACCAATTGCCAGCTGCTGTTCCAATTCTTTGTTACTTTCTTGAGCTATTCCTTATTCAAAGTTATAAGACCAAAATAGAACATTTCAGGACCAAAGATCACAACATTTCCTGTATTGCCCCTCACACTATGTAGTGTGCCACTTAGATATACTTGATTATTTGGACTCATACCTTTCTATCTTTTTAACTCACTGCCTCATTCGCATTTCTTACACTCTGGCCAACTTTCTTGCAGCTTGTTATGTCTCATCATGTTTTCTTGCAATTCATCACTCTAGCTTCCAGCAGCCTAATCGCTGCCATGTAACTGAATTTAACACAACAGAATGTATCAAAAATATTTTTTTAAAATGTTTTCGTCTGCCAGCATGTTAGGTACTGAGCCATGAATCTGTGCATAATGGGGAAATAGAAGCTGTATGCCCAGCGAAGTACGTCTGCTGTTTGTGAATTAATAAGCAGATCTCTCCAAACTAAAACAGTATTTCAATTTACAAACATTTGCTGTAGCTATTGGCATGCCATTGCTTCATATTCCTGCTATTCACAGATCTTTAAGCCAGTGTCTCCCTCCCTCCTTGCCCATGGCCAAAGGCACAACTCAGACACCTCTTTCCTGAAGGACAGTCTCGATTTGCCTTTATTTCTATGAACTTCAATTTTTTTTCTTGTTTCTGATATTACTTGACCAAAATTTAGAGGTAATTCTTGTTCAAAAGGAATAAATTAAGTGCAGTGTACAGATCAGCTCTACTTAATTTTTAAACTAAACAACCCAAGCTTTGGTGCAGATCTTGAGGTACTTAAATTATTGTTCTAGCTGTCAATTTCGTTTTATAATGCATTTTTCTTAAAACAGTGTATGATGGAAGAACTGCTCTTCACATTTTAGGAGAGGAGGCAAAATTATGGAAAGGCTAAGTGTTGGAGTAAAGATTATACATAAACCGTGTGTCACAGCATAGAAAATAACCTAATGCTCTGAATAGTTACACAACTCCCAGAACACCTATTCATCACATCTTAAATCTAAGTTTCATCTACACCCCCGTATGATCCGTTTATTCTCTTAAAATGTTTGCAACATCTGAAGATAAATACAGAGCAATTGTCTGGTTGAGTAAAATTGACAATATCAGACTTAGAAGGACAAAAATTAAAATCAAAGTAAAAGATGAGAAGCCCTCAAAAGGAAAGGGACGTGCAGCTATTGGAAAAGTAAATGAAATAACATGACAGAAGAATAAAAGAAAAGCCAGTACACTTGAAATTTTGTAGAAATTTTAATTTGATGGAATAAGAAAGGGAAGCAAGTAGAAAATACCAGAGATGATGAGTTCAAGGCAGCAGGCTGGTTTCAAGAGCTGCCCTGAAGTTTGTGGGGAGAAGGATTAAAGAAACTGGGATGGGGAAGAGTGGACAGAGAAAAGCGGATTTCTCTAGACAGAATGAGAAAAAGTTGTAGACATATTTTAACTCCAATGAGCAAGACCGGGTTGGAATTTAAAAGCTACTCGCTTTTAAAAACAAATTTTCTTAAGAACCTGGAGGGTTTGAAAAAGAGTAGCAGTTGAGTATCAGCTTCAAATCTAAGTGGTGCTAACAATATTTCCTATAAAAATGGAAAGTGAGAGATTCTCAGCAAATATCGTCAGTCTTTAAAACCTTTAAATGTTTTATTTAATTATTAAATAATTTACAAAAAATTAAATATGTTAATACTGATAATAATTATCCCATTTTGCTGGGTTTACATATATCGCCTTCTTAAAACAAAAGTACAAACCATGAATTGACTGTATATGTATGCAGCTGTAGATAACTAATGTCTGCTGGACCTGTTTTATCTTACATCCAGCTTTGAAATTAGAGTCTCAAGTACAAAAAACAAAATGCACTGTGCCCTTGTGCCTGCTAGAACATATTTACTTCCAGCAAGAAACAATATGAAAACTCCATGTGGCATTTTGATTACACACAGAACCCAAATCACTAAAGAAACATCACAAATAAGTATTTGTAAATGTTTGTCAGCTCCATTGAAGTATAGTTTTCCAGACTCTGCTTTTTTCCACGTACCTCTGCAATTATTCACTTCACAGAAAAAGGATGATGCCACTAAAATGATGAAACTTTAATATAACCTTTTCAGCAAGAGATAAAATATATTGATTACTGTCTGCTGAAGGACATCATTAAATAGTTCAGTGTTTGATTTTTTTTTCTTTCGTTCCTTCTTTCCTTCTTTCTTTCCTTCTTTCCTTCTTTCTGTCTCCTTTTTTCTTATTTGGTTGCCCAGCAGGCATCTCTGTACTGACTGACCCTGCCAGTTCAACTATTAAAGAATTTATCTCTCTGAGGAGGCCTGATGTCAACATGATAATCTGTTTGGCGGCCCTTATGATGTCCCATGAATAAAACATATGACAACACAGTTTGAGCTGAAGAGCTTACTATCTGTTACCAAAGAGAGTGTTTGGAAGCTCCCTGATGGCTCAGCCATTCTAAATCCCAAAGGTTGTCTACTTTATACTCTGGCTAACCCAATCAGACTACTCACAGAAGGTGAAGTTAACTATTTTTCCCTGCCAACATGCAATTTTTGAATGGCTTATTAAAAAAAAGAACTAATGCAAGCACCTGGGGATTTCACTTGTGTATCTCTGGTGAGAGAGAAATAAAGGATTTTCATCAAGCCAAGAAAGTGATTCATGGAGGAGGGGGGAAAGAGAGAGAGAAAGAGAACTGAATTTCTTTAAGGAAGATCTTAAGTTCCTTTTAGTAGAGTGTTAAAATAGCCACTTGAACTTACATGAGACTACAAGTGAAAGTATGGCAGTTCAACTCATAAAATGTGTTCCTCAAATGCATTGTATTTGTGAACTACTTTAAATAAGTGAACATTTTCCTTTGACTATCTGTTGAAAAGAAGGAACTCTGATTCATGGTTCTTCCCACAAGGCTGAGAATCACTTCTTGGCAAGTTAAAGAGGTAAAACCGGTTTCTAGTTCTTAAGGCGGATAAAGTCAGTGTGGAATTGTTTAATGTGACCTTTCCAGCACAAGAGCTCTGTTGTTTTTCTATTTTCGAGGGTTTTTTAAAGCCTAGTCATTTAAAATTGCTTGTAGCTCACTTTTTTCCCCCTGGAAATTTCTCCCTTTATGTAGAAACTTTGGCCATTAATCCTTTAATTATGTTCTTGCTTATATTTAATTTTTGATCTTCTGTACTAGGAATCATAAAATATACATTTTATATAAAGGTTGGTTTATACTACTGCCTAACAGCTGCTATTGGCCAAACAGCTTTCCAGGGACTGTCTCTTGTCCATCAACAGTTCTCTTTTCAGCAGCAAACACTCAGCAGAGCACTTTTTACCCTGTGGATTCCATGTTTCATGTTAGTTTTTATCAGATGCCACTTATTCTTTCATAGTAGTAATATCTGCACAAAATTCAAGAGTAAATGGGTAAAGTAAGATGAGGTTGGAGGGTTTTTTTATTAAATTCAAGCTGTGCAAGTGAAAAGTTATTTGAAAAACAGTGCAACACAGTAATTGAATGTCAAGGAAATGTCTAGTTTAAAATAAATAAAATTAATGCCTTACGAAATTTGGAGTTGATCACCTTCCTGATGAGTCTAATTTATTATATAAGATATTTCTGTTAATATTAGAATGGGACAGGTAAAACTGTCCAGTTAGTATTTTAGATGTAAAAACTTCTAGATTTTGATTTTAAGGAAATGTTAATATTGAAAAATTCGAACCTCAAAGCTTGCAGAGGTAAATATTTTAAATAAAGATATAAACAAAAATAACATGCAAAGGGTTGATTCACCTCTTTGGTTTTTGGGTTTTTTTCATTCCTCCTTCATTTTTTCTAGCATCAGGGTAAGTGACATATGCAGCTATACAGAAATACATTACTTTAATTTTCATTCTGTTCATTTCTTTCATTCTCAGGGTCAGTGACAGGAGACCCTAGATCAAACATCAATTAAAGCTACTTTTGTAAGCTGGTGGAGTTGGAATGTAACCCTGCAGAAAGTAGACACCATTTTGTATGCTGTCAGCAGCTCTAAGGAAAAAAATTAGAGAAATTGTTTTCTATTAGTCTGACTCATTCTGCAGTTCTGTTACTCTGTGAACCAATGCAAATAACGTGGTAGGCTGGCTTAAGAATGAGACATTCCATTTCACAGCAATTACATGTGACACTTACAAGAAGATTTTAAAGGAGTTTTTATGCTCATGGACAATTAGTGGGCTCCAGATTATTTCTTTGTTTATGAAGTTTCTTAGGACTGAAAAATGCAATCCACTTAATAATTAATGTTTAAAAATAATGAAGGGGTAAAAAATCTAGATTTCATGCTTATCATAACTCATCTTAGAAGAAATCATTTAGTGCACTAAGAGTTTGTAGTATCTGACAACTGTCTTCCATATCTTTCTCTTCTTCATATTAATATAGCATCCATGATGTAGCAGAGTATTTTTGTGAGGACTCATATGAGGTGCTTCAGTGGTATTGTGAGACACAGCAGATTTCTAGAATATATATTAGAGTCAGGATAGGAGTAAAAATTTCATGGAACAGAAGAGCAGTGGGGTTTTTGATGAGATCTGAAAAACTGTCACCTTTGAAATTTTCCTCTCCAAATCACTTTCAGCTCTGAATACACTTTGCACAGGCTGAACAATGATGGTGCCACACATCTATTAATGGTAGACATGAACTGTGCAGGGAACTGGCACTTAAAACTATTTGATTAACAACTTTTTTTTTTTTTTTTTCCGCAAGCAAATTAGTTTTTTAAAATTCAAGGGAATCCAACTGAAATTTAAGAAAACAGTATTGCTTGAAAACATTAGCTATAAATTAGACAATATTCATTTAGGACTAGAGCCTTGTCCTTCAGATAACACTCTAAAGTGTTTGACTCAGGGTGCCCAACAGTGACAGGAGATTTGCTGGTGGCATATGCTAAAGGCAAGCACAGTTCCTCCAGAGGAAGTTTTCACCAGGGAAGCCTCTTTACAAGACATTACATGACCAGGCAGGCCAGCTCCACTGCCTAATGCAAAATTAGGGAGCCACTACAAGAGATTACTTTGTGCTTGTTCTGTGCTTGGAGAAAGTTTTCCCTGAAATCACATCTCAGCTTTTTCCAGCTCTAATTTTGTGAATCCCGTCCTGGACAATATTCACTGTTTCGTACTGGACATTGACATTTCCTCTATCATAGAAAATACCAGTACAGACCAGTAGAAACTTTGCACTGGTAGCCTATGGTGAACTCATATGATCCATGCATGAAAGGCAAGAAGACTTGCTAGCATGTCAAAAGCACTCTGATTAAGATTATTTGGGTCCCACCTACATGCATGCAGTGGCTAGAGCTCCAAAGTTCTGTATTAAATCACGTACTTTTTTGTAGACACAAAAGTGCGTGGACAATTAATGGGATGTTTACTTCAGAATAACCTGAATGAGCTGTCTATACAAACTTTTATGAAAGATTGCTGTTAAATTATATAAACTATGTGACATGATCCATATAAATGGATTTTTGGCTGTTTTTTCCAATATAGAACACAGCTATTCAGTTTTTCATAGTTACTCCGAGAAAAATAATATCCAGTCTTTAGATCTGGGTTGGAAAATAACACCTGCAAAATATAAATCTAGGACTACAACCACAGTGTGTACTAGGAACATCTGAAAATATTTTATATAACAAGATACAGAAATTTTCTTTCTGTGGTGTCCCTTATTAAAAACTAGAACTGTTTATTAAAATCCTAAAACTTGTAATAATCCTGTCACAAATTATTTTGTTCTTTTCATGAGAAAAGTGCTGATTTTTTTGCCCCTTCATCTTGTATAGACTTAACATTGATATAGCTGTTTTGTCTAACTTCAGCTTCTTGAAGTGAACACCTTATCATGCCAGAAAAACATTTTTTGTTCATGCACCTGCACAATGATTAATGGAGGTACAAGCCTGGAAATAGCATTTGGCAGTTAACAGCTGCTACCAGCACTCTGGAGAGTGCACAGAACCTTGCAAAATTAAAGCCACAGATTTGTTCTCCTCTAAAAAGCCGAACAGAACTCCTGAGTCATGTGTGAGGTGTAGATTGTGCATCATAATTTCAAGTATGCTCTTTACCTCTTGTCTAAGAGTGACAAGTTCAAAGTCAGCTGATATATTGCAACAGAAGACCTCTCAGAAAACTGCCAGCACACACCTGGCAAATATTGCCAACACAAGCAAAGAATTTTAAAGCAGTCAAATTAAAATAAACAAAAAAAGTTGCAGTATGAAGCATAACTGGCACACCTCAGCCAAGATGAAAGCATCCAGTTAGTCTCAAAAGAAAATATATAAGAGATAATGAAACATATGAGAACTAGGACAGCAGCACCAAACAATTCCTTGCCAGTTTTTGGTCACCATCAGTTCAGCATTGAAGCCACAGCTGTACCTCAGTGGAGGGAATGACTCCAGTGATTTACACCTGTGGCCCAACAGATGGTAACAGTTGGTAATTGACAGTCAGACTTTTTGGTTACATGATGCATGTATGACCAGGTCTTGGATTCACTTTGTCCTCGGTCATAAGTGTTCAAGGTGAGCTTCAAAAGGAAACAAAAACTATTCTTCATCACCCTGAAGTGACCTGTAATATCATTTGCCACAGTAGCACACTAGGCAAGATACCAGCAAAACTCGATATATAGGTTGTGATAACTTATCTAAAGTAAATATTTTCAGGCCACAAATTCAGCACCTGAAGGTTCTCTAGAAAATTTGGTTTTGGCACCAGCTTGGTTCCCATCAATTCATCAAAGTCTTGCTGGCCAAGATCTTCAAGTGATTTTGCATATGCTTCCAATATCCATTTAGCCTCGAGGAATTTCTAACTACCAAGGGACCAAAGGGAATGTGAATGCTGATCTGAGTGCCGGAGGTGACTATCTCAAGAAAGAGGAAAGTAAAGCCAAGTTAATCTAGTTCTGATCTAGCACAACTTTGTGAGAGCTCTCTGCCAAACCTGTTTATACTGTTGCTAAGGAGGATGTTACATACAAGTTACATACTGACCTCCATCTGTATTGAACTCTATCAAAGCCTGCTCATTGCTGGCTCAAGAAAGCATGACTGGTTTGTATTAAACCTGGGCTTTTTTGCCTTCCTATGCAGATTGCTATAAATAAGCAGTGTTGTTTATTCAAGTCAAAGTGTTACCATGCTCAAAAAGCTTATGATTTCCAGTTCCTCCTGATCCCTAACAGTAGTAGTAACTGGTTGGAGAGAAAGCTGGCTCCATGCACTTATAGACATCTTGCTCACGCACTGAAGCTTTTTATGGTTTATTAAATAAATGGATTTAATGGATGTGCTGGCCCTCTGTTCCTTCTTTAATACCTTTGAAGTACTCTCAGTGCTAGCTGTGAACTAAGAAAAAAATATCAGTCAAACTAATGAATAGGCACAAAGTTTCCCTCACTATTCTTCTCCCCTCAGAAAAGGCCATGGCATATTGTTGAAGCAGAACAATCCAGATTTACTATTCTCCTCATTCGTTCTCAGCAAAAATAAAAAAGCTTGTGCCAATTTGCAGATTACTGGAGCATCTGAGAACAACTACTTATCAGGAAGAGAACGTCAGAGCAAAGACTTGGCCACAAAATCTTTTGGAAGGGAGAGGAAAGGAAGAAACTCTGCTTGAGAGATCAAATTCAGAAAATGTCTCTGCTAAGGAATTTGTGCCAAAGGGGTAGTGGTAAGACACTGAGGTACAAAAGGAAACCAGGGGCCAGAGGAGCTGAAAGAAGAGGCGTCCCACTGTGGAATGACTGGAATGCTCCGAAAGGAAACACTCTGTATTGACCATCTTGCTTGATCTGCATGTCAAAAGCAACTCCTGCCACATAGAAACATACTCCTCTTCCAAAAAATGCTGTGATAAACAAATCATTCAAGGCCATGCCATTGATCTCTTCCTTTCAATGTTTTTAGGGCAGGTATGAAATGGCATGTCTTTCAGAAAATCCATGTAAAAAGGGATAATGGAAGTAAACACTAAAGATTGCCTTGTGATGATTGATTTTACCATAAGTAGGAGTAAGGCTCACTAATGTACCACCACATTTTTAGCTATTAAGTCTCATAAACCTGGATATGATTTTTCAGATTAGTTTACAGTTTCACAGAATTCTTCAGGCAAACTCAAAACTATTTCAGTCTAAGCAGGAGAACACCTTCCCTGAAGAACAGCTTATATAAGTTAACAAGCGTTTCATGTGTAGCATGGGTAAAGGATGCTGGAGAAAAACATGGGAAAATGTTCGGTTGCCTTAATTATCCAGACATTTGCCACACATGATGACGGCTTTTTGAGCACTTTCTGACAACAGTGTAGTTCTTGGAGATATATTCATACATTAAATAAATATACATCCCATTTGTTATCATGAGAGGATCCATTCCACAGAAAAAAATTAGAAATATACTGATTTTTGTCCTTCTGTCTTCCAGTTATATTCATGCACACTAGTGAGTTCTTTTCTATTTCATACTCTTTCATATAGATGGTAATTTGTGAGAAAATACAGAGTAATTCCAAAGAAAGTACTCAGGTAATTTACTGGGATGAAACTCTTAATTTTTCACGTATCAGTTCTGCATCTCATTCTGCTTTTGAGGGCCTTGAATGAATCCCACTGGACAGGATTTTTGTCACTGACTTTAACAAAAAGTTAGCATCAAAAGCAAGCACCTTTTCAGCTTGTCTGCTAAGGAACTTTGTAGGTTTCAACATAAGGAAGTTGATGCTGTTTATCACAGAATCAATAGCAAACTGGTCAATGAACCATCAATGTAGACATAGTTTTGCACTTGTTTCATCCATATTTCTGTCTAAAGGATAAATTTATCCTAAGCGCCACTTAATTTCCAATCAAGGTTTCTTGAATCAAATAGATAGGTATCCATAGAGGTGTAGTTATGGAGATATATTATTTATTCCACTAAACAAATGACAGTGTCTTGAAGTTAGTCATTCTTTCACTATAGTTAAAAGGTAAATATATTTGACAAGATCTTCAACTAGAACTAAAAAAACAGTTATCATTCAAAGATGAATGTTTTAAACTTTACTTAGTGGAAAGCCAGTAAGCCAATTTACAGTTGCTTCAGTGTGGTTCAAATGCCATAACCAATGTTAGCAAAAAGAAAAAAACTTTGTTCTGGAAGTTGATTGACAGGAGATATCATTATGTCTGCAACTCCTTTTTTCCCTATCCAAAATAGAATAAATACTAAAGAAATGGAAATGGTAAGTTCAGAAACAGGGATTGTATTATTAATTATTTTGCAAGTAGAGAATATTACATAATCTAATGACTGATTCCAAATGTCACTATTAGAGCCCTGAAGGCTGTGGTATAATCAGCTGCTGCACACAAACTTTCCCAAGAGGTAAACCTTGCAAAAGCAAAGTTTCCAAACATGATCTCACAAAGGTAAGACAACTGGTACTTTGCATGTTTGATGGGCATTAGGACTGTATGTGTGGTACTCTTTTGAGAACTATCAGCAGCAGAAATAGGTGCCATGGCTGCTAGGAAAGTCATTGACATGGTACTGTGTTAGGTGACATCCCTGAGACTGTTAATTTTAAAGGCTGTTTTTAGATAAAGAGTCAGGCATGACCTCAGGAGATAATGCATTTGGTGTGATTTGAAACACTCTGACTCTGTGAGAATTTGGAATTTTACGGGTTTTAACATTAAAAAGAAAAAAAAAAATTCTTGCCTCCATTTATGTTTGTTGCTTATAAATGAGACCTGGTTTGTTGTCATCTAAGTTCTGAATTGGGCAGCATCCATCTTTCCCATCATTTTATAGTAGTTTTTTGCATGATTAAATAAGCATTTATCCCTGAACTACAATTCTGCAAATATGAAATGGCTATTCAAACTCACAGGAACAATTGAGGTTGTTTTTAGACAATACGCAGGGTCAGCTTGAAATTTCTCCTTGGATTGGGGACCTTCACTGTGTCTCCGTTTGTAGCACAGAGACACAAGACTAGCAGCATATGCCTCTCAGAAAGGTGCATGTGAAGTGCCTGGGCCAAATCCTGTTATTTTAGTGGATTCACTTTCTCTTACCTTCAGTGCAGCCACACTCACACAGCCAGGTTGGAATTTGTCCTAAGGTGTTAAAAATTTCCAGGAAGTAAGGCAAATCTTTAAAAAGAGTCAATTTGTTATTAACAGGACAGCCAAAATATATAAGCAAAGGATATTTTCTATTGGATATGTTATTGTAGCTGACCAAAAGTAAACCAAACAGAGCTGACTTAAATTAGAAGAGGAAGCTGGGAATGGTTGTTTGTTTCGTTGTTTTTTTTAACGTTATCAGTCATTAGACAGAGACAAAAAACATCACAGTAGGAGACCTGTAAAATGGTTCTTGCAATCCTCAAGGGCGTTTCTTTCAGTCTTTCAACAACAGAACTGGTCTATATCATAAGTCTTATTTATAAAGAGGCTTTCAGGCAATTTCACACTGCTTTTCTCTGATGCAGCCCAAAAAAACATGTAAACCCGAGGGATTAGTAGTGACTTAGAGGGAAAATAGTGTAAAGTTACAGGATGAACTGAGCCAGTGCAGCTGGCTTGATGCACTGTTCCCTTGGGCTACTGCAATGAATGAAACCTATCGAAGTGCCCCAGTGCATCCCCACCCCACCGGTGTGTGACTTGTTATATTGTGCACTAGAATTACTCGGTCTCAGGGGACCGTCAGGTCTTTAATGCCCTATAGTGTGCTAAGAGAGAGGAGTTCACTACCTCGGAGCTGAAAGTTAAACCTCCTTTTGTAGTTCTATTTTGACAGTTACAACTGGGAAGCATGGTAAACAAAATGTTTGCTCACGCACTGCAGTTGGTCGCCTATTTTGATTCAGTTATTTTTATGTTAGCATCTTAGCATGCAAAATAAATTGTGACATTAATTATCCATTGTGGGTCTGTCATGAGTTATAAGTATCAAGTATATTGTCTTACAACTGGTTAATGACACAGCACATCCCAGATTTTGAGTATATATTATCTCATTTATTAAAAATATCTGCAGAGGAGCTATCAAATATATAACAAG
The DNA here is from genome assembly GCA_013400175.1 of Phainopepla nitens. Classification (NCBI taxonomy): domain Eukaryota; kingdom Metazoa; phylum Chordata; class Aves; order Passeriformes; family Bombycillidae; genus Phainopepla; species Phainopepla nitens. Next base: position 1,350,326 of record VXBQ01016894.1, read on the forward strand.
ACAAAATCTGTTTTCGTCTTTTGTTTACTATATTAACTGACTTACATTGAGGTAATTCACTTCCCATTTAAATTATTACTAAAAGTCTCATACCAGCAATTGTCTTTCTGCAAACACAGAGAATGAAAACCAACACAAATTTCACTTAAGTCTCTTTATAAATGCATAAGCTCTCTTTATAAATGAAGGTCTTAAAACGCTTCTGGAAAGATAAACTCTATATAACACACCCCCATTTGTACATGAAATAGAGATTTGTTTTAGGTTTGTTGTGTTTACTGTTGTGTAGACACTTCCAAAAATTCCATGCATTGGAGTATTTAGCATTCACTTGTCAGAAAGAATTATTGTAAGGAATGGTAGGAATACATATTTAGACCCTTCTACTATTGACTTCAGTAGCAATTGTCTGTCTCTTCAAAGATGGAATTTGAGTATGTTTTAAGGGCTCTGTAGTCCTTGTGATCTATGTTCCAATGTTCATACTCACTCTGTTAGTGAGCAGAAGGTTATTGGGGGTGGATAAGGGCAGACTTTTGCTTAGTAAATAGTGCATGATCAGACTTATTCTTTTTCCACTGAAGTGCTGTGAGGATTAATTCGTTAATGTCAGTGCAGCACTTTGAAGACATAATAAAGAAAATAAAGTTACTCTGGTGATGAGTGCCACAGAAGTGTCTATAAATGAATAAAGTGCTGTCTAAGTGCTAAGTATTATTATGATTACTGCCTGCATTTGCAAAGAAGTGGTTAAATACAGTGGGATGTGGGTGTAAAATTACATTTTAAATGGATCTATTTTTGAGATTACTTATCAGCATGATTAGTGTGATAATAATTACATTTATCATTAATAATACATTTTTGAAAAGTTAGGCAAAAAAGCTAGCAAGTTTGATTTTTTATTTTGCCAGAAATGCACAGTGCTTTCCAAAAGCAATCTGTGGAACTTGTCTCTGGAATGCAGCTGTGTAAGATTTCACTAACATCTTGCAGGTGGAGCCTAATTTTAGTTCAGCCTTGAGAAGGGGGAATTGTTTTCTCTGATATGCACAGCACCATAACAGCAGCAAAGCAGGTGGAGCTCTGGACAAGTACTTGTTTACTTTCCTGTTTAAAAAAAAAAACCAAACCAACAAACCAACACAGATGAGTCATATCATTAATCATACAGTTTCAATTTGATTTTAACAAGTCTAACAAAATAGTCTGCAGCATATTTGACCTACTGGTTCTCAAATGTGAAATTAACCCAACAGAATGGGAAATGTTCAGAAAATGAGCATTCAAGCCTAAATTTAGTGGAGAAGGAGCTTGTAAATGATGGGAGAGAAAATTTAGAAATGCATCTGCTCAGTCACAAAGAGTGAGCTGCAGAATCAGTTTCAACAATTTCTCTGTCAACTTCAGCAATCTCTTATTAGAGCTTTGAAGCTAACTTTATGTAGAACTTTGAGATTCTTGAGCTGCAAAACATAAAAATGAACCAGAGTATAAAAGCTGAGCAGCAGCTTGCTGCTTTTAGTCCCATTGGTAATATAAACTCAGTATAATAAATCTTACTCCTTTACTCTTGACCCGTTTATGCTTTAAGCTCACCAAAAATCCTTATTATCTGAATGATCAATAACTGATGTCTTTTCCATCAGTTGTTGTGCAACTTCTCAGTTTGTACATGGCAAAATAGAGTAATCCCAGAGAGTCCTTGGGGTAAACAATCTATTACTAACTCTATTACTTGGCTAGAAAGGCTACTTTGCTATACATACTTCTTTTCTAAGCTTCCACATTTTGGATTAATGTACAAGATACATTGAGGTTTTCAGTTTTTTAACTTTGAAAAAACAGAGGCCCTTTCCAGGACTGTGTTCCACATGTTTTTTATGTCGTAGACTGCAGAGTTGTTGACCACATCCGTGATGTATATGGTTGCTCTTGGCTGGTTTTTTCAGATGGCATTTATTGTGTTATTTACACCTCAGGTTAACTTTTTCCATCTCACTTATTTAAACTTATTCACCATACAGTTAGTCTGATAGAAGGTTTCTCAGGTGTACCACAAAAACACAGTCGTGTTCTAGGTCACGTATCACCTGTAAGCAAATCATGGTTACTGGATTAGAAAGTCTAATCCAGTGTGTTTCTCATTCTATGTTTCTAATAGTTCTTTTAAAATTAACTGAATGGACAGCATTTGGAACTAACAAAGAACTATTGTTTCATGTTGTTATTTCCAGCATCCTTTTGGAGAGTTCATGCACTTTATATCCTTGACTATAAAACCCTTGACTTCCAAATATCTCTTTTAATGAACAAAAAGAGATGGAAATTTGTCTACAAAGTTTTTGGTAATTTCTCAAGAAGCATAAGCTGTTCCTGCACTTACAATTAAATGGGCTTGTCAAAGGTCTCTATACTGCATGCTTTTCTTTTTCTCCAGACAGACATGGCATATCTAAGCAATTCCTGAGAAGGGCAGTAGTTTACTTCATCACTTCAGTGATCATCTATTTATTTCTTTATAACAGTAATAACAACATAATGCTTTTTATTCAATGGCCCCATAGTGCCTATCATTTTTTTAATATAGCTCAGCTGCCTCAGAAAAGCAGCACACTCTAGAGCATGATGGCACAGACTGTTGACTTCTTTCCAAGTAATTCTTGTATACATTTGCTTGGTGGTGACATGCCTGTGAAGCTCAGCGATGGTGAACAGACTCATCTATATCTCGCCTTATCTTAGCACCCACAAGAGGTCTTCCCCACATCAGAATGGAAGAGCGCCGTATACTGAAGTCATGTTTTGTTGAGTTGCATCTGTTATCTCCTTCTCTTGGATGTACAGGGCCTGTGTGAAGTCTGGGTATCAGAAACTGACCTCTAGTTTCATTCCTGTCTATTCCAACTCATGCAACTGCATCTGGCTAAGAACAAGGTATATGCTAATCTGAGGATCCACCCTGAACTGATCCTGTTTACAGATGTTTGTGAAGGAAGACCCGGTGAGAATTAGAGGACTAAGTTCACTGGCATTTTTGAGAAAGCATTAATTTGTGAAGGATTTTGTGGCCAAAATCCTGTTCTTGCTCTGGTGCTGAAACTGTGCTGCCCCAGTTGCAAGATGAATTTATCACTGATGTTGAATGTCTTCTGAGATATTTAATGGAGATCATAGCATTTATAGCCAGTACCATAAACCTGAGCTTTCAAAACTACCAAGAATAATATCTCCAGTGCTGAAGAAGGGCAATTGCACAATAATTCCCTTCAATCTATCATTTTTTTGAAATTTATTTATGCCTTCCCCAGGAGTAAACTCCAGCAACATGTGTGAGAGGCTTTACCCTCTCCATTGGAGCATTGACAGTGTTGGTACTACAGGCTGTAGAAATCAGCATTGCAGACAGGGCTCAAACAACGTTCTCATCCTAGCATATTACACAGGAAATGCTACAAAATATTGTTTGCTTCTACTGTTATCTGAACTGCAGCAGTGCTGGTCAGGATGCTTTCAGGCACATGGCTCTTGGGGATGGTGCTGTGCAGAGCCAGGAGCTGGACTCGGTGATCCTTGAGGGTCCCTCCAACTCAGCTTATTCTGTGATTCTGTGAATTCATAGGTCTTTGAGCCTGTCCAAGTAGAGATCAGGAGTATGTGAATATACTGTAGCATTTGAAAAGAAATCAACATTTAGAAAGATAGGGGAATGGTTTCTGCCTTTGCCTAGTTTCAGTGTTTCTTGATTTTACTGGAGACTCACAGAATATTTGGCTATTGCTAAGTTTTAAAAACATTATCAAAGGCATTCTAAATATTCTAGTTGCTTAAGCTCACTTGATTCTGCAAATATTTGCCAAGTCTATATTTATCACTCGATGTTTCAGATATCTCCAGTTTGTTAACCCAAAATAAGTCTTTCTAGCATTTCCATGTTCTCACCATGTCAAAACAATGTGATGCCTTTTTTCTGATTTACATTTTTTTATAAGTGATGAAAATGGACCTAAAAATCCAGCAAAGCTGAACATGCTCAACACTGAAGGAAGGAGCATAACAGTCACAACAGTATTTCAATTCAGGCTAAAGAAGGTGGGGTTTGATCTGTTCATTGCATTTCAGCAGTTTCTGTGTCAACTGAGGGAAGAAAACTTCCTATGCTGATTATTACTGTTAGAATACAGGCATTCTCTTTATGATTTATGTTATCGTAAAGAAACTACTTTATTAGGATATCAACTTGTACAATTCTCTTTTGTCATATTTTGACTCTGCCTTTTCTGAGGACCAAATTATGTGGAGAAAAAAAAAAAGATCTGATCCTACTTGGGAGTTTACTTTAGTGGGAGAGTCAGAGCATTTTTTAAGCTGTTGTTGTCACTTGCTATGGTAAATCTACTGGTACAAATATGAGAATCTCTGTGACAGCAGCTCTGCACCAAGAGCAGTCTATGGCTCCAAGGAAATAAAGCGAGATTTGCTCTTGGAATAATTCACTTCTGTAGCTGAAGAAACAGTCTGTATGAAATTTTGGAAATGCAAAACGCCAATGGTCTTGATTATATTATTTTCTGTTTCTGAAGGTTATCGGAGAATAGTCCTATTGCAGTCATATTTGGAAGATAAAAGATCACTATAATATTTTAATTTCTCAGAGGAGATCTCTGCTGAAAAAAATGTATTAAGAAAGGACTTCTTTCAACCAAATTATAAAGTTAGAACAGGCAACTTTATTGTGAGAGAGACTGGAACTCAGCACTGCCCCAGAAGTCAGCATTTACGGAACTCTGCTGCAAAGAACTGTCTCTTCTACAGTTCCACTTTATTTGATGAGGAGTCCTGAAATCTAACAGTCAGCTCTTCTGCTCTGCCTCCTCAATTCCATATTCTTGCCTGGCAAGAGCATGCCTTGTAAAACTAAAAAGCCATTTCAGGGAAAAAGAGAAAGAGAAGGAGTTTTTAAATTAACATTGAAATTGTCAGAGACTAATTGCATGTTAGCATCAAACAAACATTGTTGATGTTGTTGTTGGGTTTTGCATTTTATAAGTTTTCTGTAACCCCTAATCAAACATGGGCAAGTGTCTGTTGAAACAATGTATGTAATTTGTTTACATTGTTAGTTCAGATAATTACAAAGCAAGCACAATGGAAATAACTGGTTTCTTACTTTTATGTGGAAAGTGTCGGGGGGAGGGGGAGGAGGAACTCAACATCTAACCAGCGGTTGTCAGCTGCTCTGTAAAATATTGCCTAATTTACAGTTGTTGCATATTAGCATTGCTAAGAATGCTAGGGACATAAAGTGTCATGTTGAATATAGGGTGATGACTTCATACTAGAGCAAGTCTGGGGATATGACCAGTTTGCAGTCACAGAGAAATCAGCTTTAATTAATTTGAGTGCCAGCACTGTGTATAATTACACAGCATGAGAGTTTGCATGCAAATGCTAAAATGCTGATTGTTGAAATACTTGCACTTACTTATTAATACATTGGGACTAAGCAATCCTGGCCTGTAAGCAAGGTATAGAAAGAACACACGGTGCTGTCAGTGTAATTTGCTCTGCCCAGTAGTTAGCAAGCAGAATTCAGATAGTTCTGCTTCTGAAGTGATAACAGTAACACATTAGTCATTCTTGTGGGTGACATACCTTGCAGCCCCCTCTCAGTGTGCAACTAAAACAAGATGATCTATTGTTATTAAAGTTGTCAGAAACATAACAGCAGAATTTGAGCCTCATTTATTGTAAACACTAGCTACAACTCAATCTCACTTTTCAATTTCAGTTTTTATTTACTTATTATATATTGTCAGTATTCTCAATTAGAAAAAAAATTCTTATAGAAAACTGTTATAGAAAATTGTTATAGAAAATTGTCATAGTAAAGTAAGCCCTCTTATTTGATGTTTCACACCTTTCAAAGACCATTACAAAAGACTGTATGTATTTCTTTCTCCCCTACCCAGAAAATACCAGTGCAAAGCTTTTTTCTGGACTTTACAGTTGTGTTCTAAGAAATCAAAACTGGTAGCCTGAGAAATGGAAGTTGTATATCGTTCTATCCAGTCTTAATCAGTATGTTGGTCTTATCCATGTGTGACTAATCCTGTTTGCAATCAATTTATCTCAGTATTTTACTGCAGCAACGAATTTCACTGATTAATTGTATGATGAGTAATGTAATAGCAGGGACACTAAAACCCTGTTCCTTAATTTGGATGAAACTCTTTTGTCTGTTGATATACACAGGGAAAAATACATAGGTCTGTCCTTGTCATTCATTACTTTATACATCAGCAAAATCTGCTGCTAAACTCAGGTAGTCCTCTTCAGTATCTTACCATATGAAAGTTCTTCATATCTTTAATCATGCTGTTGACCTTCTCTGGATCTTGCTAAAATACATTCATAATTCAAAAAAAAAAAAGCAAAAAAGGAGTTTGAATGTACTCGTTCATCACACAGTGATCTTCGTATACATCTAGGTAGTAAAACACTGGTTAATACAGGAGCTTACTTTGTATGCATCTGAGAATTTGCTCTGGTTTTTGTGTTGCTTCTTAAAGAATGTTTTTCATTTGCAAAACATTAATGTTTGTCAGGGTTATTTCCAGCCACACAGAAAATGTCCCTTTGTGTATTTTGATTATTTAAAGCAATTTAGCTTCTCTGATGTATATGTGCATCCAGCACAGCATGTTCACTGCTTTGAATGAATATGTGGGGAATGCTGTTAATTTCCTCATGTGCATGTACAGAAATGCTTTTACTGTCTACTGCATATGTTGAGATGGGATTGCTTTGTCTTCTCTTTCACATTATATAGTGCAGACTTCTTTGTATTTGAAATGTGATAACTAACATAGATTACAAAATTGACAATAAACAGTGTATGCTAGGTACTGGTATGGTTTGGGGCTTCTCAGGGTCTCCAGACGAATTTCAAAGTGCTCTGTTAGGCACTCCACACAGAGTACTCTAGTAGGCTTTTACCACACTTTGGGTGCTGGGTGGTTAAGAGTGGAGTCCAACATTACTAGATGGTATCTGGAAGATTGTGCTTAGATTACAGTGAGGGAAAATACCGATGTCCTAAAGAAATAATAATTAATACTTTGATCACTTGATTTGTCAAGTTTAAGAATGCTCTAGAGTGCATTAATTCTAAATCCTTCCCCTAAGACATGCATTTTTCTGAGCACAGCAGATTCTGCTGCATAGCCAGCAAAAAGTGCTGGAGGAAGCCTATGCCTCCAGCATGCTGCAGTCATCTTCCCCATGGATCCAGGGTCTAATGGCTTGAAATGAGTGTCACAGACAAGACTAGTAAGGTTTTGTGAATTGCTCTCTGACTGTATGTGTTTTCACTGACCAAGCTTCAAGTACAACTTGAAAATATCACAGTGAGAGGATTATGTGCTTCAGTCTGCCTTACATTTAAGCATGTGTCTAATTTTTAACACATAGTTACTTCCATTCATTTCACTGGGATTATTGTTGTACATAATTTTAAATATGTGCTCAAGTGATTTAGAAAATTGTACTCAGAAAAGGCATCAGAGGCAGGAGTACCTGTGAATGTGATGGGATAGCTGGAGACCAGCTGTCCAATGAAAACATCTCTCTTCTGCGTCAGAACCATAGTTCTTCTCCAGTTTAAATAAAAATCTCACTTTCTCTGGATTTCTCCCATCTTCCCATATAAGGTCATTGTAGGGTTTTTCCTTTGGAGGGAATTCTGGCAGCCCTCATGAGCTGTCCTAGCTATGACGTATTGTTCTGTGGCCTCAGTTCAAGTCTTAGCAAATTGTTACTCATATTTATACTGTCTCTCACTGTGTATTTCAAGCAAAGTCAGGTATTTTTAAAAACAAAAAGATATTTTCTCATTGTTTTCAGGAGATTTCAGTAGAGCCCAGTGCTGAATAAATAAATGATAGAACAGAAAAATACGTATTTCTTTTTCTGGAATACAAGTCAAGCACAAGACTACAAAGTGGATAGCTATGATTTAGAAAACTATAAATCAGTATTAATGTTTAATGGATGTGGCACATTCCTTGCTGTGAAGTGTTATAAATCACTCCTTGAAAGAAAACAAGAGAATATTTGAGGAGCATGTTGACGAGGGCTTTGCGTGGTTCAAAGGTGACATGGAAACAATGACCACCTGAAGACAGTATTATATTGCTGTGACAAAGAGCAATTCAACTCTATTCATTTCCTAAACACGGAAAAAGAGAGTGGCTTTTTTATCATTCTTTTGATTCTGCTTGTATCTTTGGTATATTCTTATTTTGTCTAGGAAGAAGATTTTCCTCTCCTATCATTCTTAATTAAAAGGGTTTTTTCCATCCCGGTTTTTAGTCTATCAGGCATAAATGCTTTTTGCTGTGTTTCGCTGTAGCATTAAGTGAGCTGGCTGTGCCCAGAAGACTTGATTCTGCCATCCTTATTCCTGTTGAAATTGATTTTGATACTGACTGTACCCACCCTGAGTTGTTTCTTTCTTCTCCATAATTATGTTGAAGTCAACAGGACTATTCATGTTAGTAACTGCTGGCTGTGTGATGGTGTTCAGAGCAGCCCAGGAGGACTCACTGATGGCCAGTGTGTTAAGGCTGCATGAATATGGGTAGCTGAACCTGGCCAGCTGAGTACTCAGCTTAATAGCACTTTCCAGAGTAATTACTGCTTAGAGCAATGGAAGCAGGGTAGGATCCTGACATGCTTTTTCTCTCTGTGTTGCTCCTCACTTTCCTTTTTATTCCTGAAGTGAGTGTATTTGGCTGAATATTTCCCTAGGAAATACAAGGTATGTGATTATAACCAAATAAACAACTTGGAAGCACAAAACCCCCACAAATCAAATTTGTTTATAACTTGTTACTGCTTTTGTTTGTTTCAGAAAAGCCTATTATATTTACTTTTAAATGATACAATATGACCAGTGTGATCTTGTGGTCTAAACAGTAAGAATAGCTGTTTCTCAGATTTTGCTTTCTGTGGCTTCTCAATGCTTTTCATTAAACAGCAGAGCTTGCAAACTTTAATTCATAAACCCACCTTTTAGCCTCATCAATCATAATAAAGAACCTTAATAGCTAAATATTCACATCATACAAACTCTACTGTGGTTCAAATCTTGGTCGACTCCTTTTTTGAAACTGTTTTGGAACACTAGTTGGTTTCTGTTTTGATTATATATCTTGAAGAAAAACTGTATTGTAAATATTCCTTTTTATTTAAATAAATAGATGCTTATTTGAAGGAAAACTTACACCAAGAAGGAAGAGTACTATTTTAGACATCAGTGGCCCCAGTATTTTACAATTTCTGAACTTTGCTAATCTTTCTATATCTGCAGTTTACATATTTGCTAATACTTTCCTTCTTTCAGCTCCTAAAAGTGGATGTTTTCACCATTCCCTTAAGAGAAGAATTGATATTGATAGGGATGTTGTGTATAAAGACACTAACAGTACCAGCAGTACAGTTTTTCCTTGAAATTGGTTACTGAATAGATATCCCTGTTGAGCACTGTGAACCTGTCACTAATAGTAAATTAACTAATACTAAAATTAACACACAAACTACAGAAGAGAAGTACCCAAAGGCCTTGCAGAGCTCTTAAGTAGTACATGTGTGTTATATTCTGAGTTTGCCCCCCCATGATGTCTTTAGTCTTTCTAGTATTTAAGATGATTGATGGACCTGATGGCACAGGCACTTCAGTGTGGTGGAAGTATTCTCACTGCATGTTTTGCACCAGAGATATTCATATCAGCTGGATTGGAAGGCAGAACTCAACATTTGAGAGTAGTTCTGGTCTAAAAGTGCTTAGTGTGTGCCTACACCTTTAACTACACATATTTTCATACTTTCACAAATATATACAAAATATACAAATATAAATGCATTTTAATTTTGTAATCAGCAAACTTACAGATTTGAAGAACTATCAAAGCATCCAGGTTCCAGTTCCACTATGATCAGAGCAAATGCTGACAAATTAAATTCTATACCTTATGTGAGAAAACAAGTAGAAGATCATTGTAATGACCCGCTTGACCTCAGACTCTTCTTATTTGAAGTTCATTGATAAAAAATGCTGTGGCATATTCATAGACACAATATTCATAGTTGTGTAAAGCTGTTGAGTTGAAAATATTCTATTTTCAAAAACTATTTGGCTGATTCTTTGGTAAAAGTTGCCTTCAGGCAAACACTTGGAAAATGATACAGCCTATTAGACCTTAAACTGAGGAAAACTCTTAATAGCTGATGTTAACACATCACTAATAGCCTGAAAAGTTATGGAGTTTAGACAGTGATATTAAAAGCAAATTCATGTGGTACATTGAATAGATGCCAATCCTGTTCATGCAAGGGTCCGAACTCTAAAAAAATGTATTAAATCAACGTTCTGAATGCCCCTGTTCATTATTTTGCTGACTTGGGAACTTTGAAGTGTTTTGTATCCATTTCATTATCTCCAAAAAGCATGAATTGTAATGGAATTTGCATAAAAATTCTCCTTTAGAGTGGAGACTTTACTGCACAGTCAGCTGCCCCCCTAATCCAATCTTCCCCAATGCAGTTGGCCTGCTGGTTGCCAAACTCTAACAGTGGGGATCTCCTTTGTTAAGAAAAGTATGAATTTGAGCTTTAAAATGAGCAGAAGTCTTTTCTATTACTCACGATGCCTCCTCTTGCTGAGTTTACATGAGATGTCTAGCAGGAGGTGTTATTAAATAGCCTCAAAAATTAGGCAAAAAACCAATTATCTAGAAAAGGGACACAAAAGGCTTAAAGAAATGAGCATTTGAATTTTCATTATTGAGTATCCATGGGACACCACACCACTATTTGAATTTTGTTATTAACCCTTTGCATAAAAAGGATTTAATACTTTTAATCAGTTTTGAATTACACTTTGAGGAAGGCACAAGTTGGGAATTTTAAAAAGCCTCCTTCATTTCTTTCAGTATTATTTCAGTGCTCCCATGTTTGCACTTATCTCAAAAGAGTTTTAACTTTGTATTAGATTTTTTGTGAAGGTTGATTACATGGGCATTTCAGTCTCACCTTCATTCTTTATTTAGCTGAAATTCCTAATCACTTTGGTGGGGGGTAGACAGGACTCAAGTGTTCCTTTAGATGAATTTCAGCTTCTAAAAAATCTTAGGGGTTGAGTAATGTATTCTTGTTTGTTTTTTCCACTCTATGGATAAAATCTAGAGAGCATTCATCATCACCTGGATAGGAGTGATTTAAAGCAGTGCACAGTTTAGGCTGGCAGCCATTTTCTGAACTTCAGCAAAGCATCAAAATTAGAATAGCAAGCAATAATTTCATAGTGTTTTCATGGGACCTTTGCAAAGCAGATACAGGATACAGACAGATACACATATATCTAGGGAATTGTTCCTGGAACAGATCTTGCTTTATTAACAAAAAGCATCCAGCTGTCCCTGCCTCAATAAAAAACCTTTCTTTGAATTAACATTGTTCTTTTATTCTCCTGAAAATAAAGTTTTCTAATGGGTCAGTGTTGTTTTTATTCTAAAGGATTTAGTCCCAGTGTCCATGTCTGGTCATGAAACTCTCTGCTTTTCCAGTCAGATTGCTCTTCCCATTCTGTTTGTTTCCTCCTTCTTGTTTCAGCGTTCTTTTTTTTTTTCCTATTCCCTTTTACATTTATTTTCATAAGTTTTTCTTTGTTGTAATCCCTCTAACAGTAGTGTTAATCTGAGTATTATTGAACAGTAAAAACAAGCATCTGTGGCAGAGCGCATCTAAGCCCAGAAGTCATACAGTCAAATACAGACATTTTCATTTGGTTTCTTCTGTTTTTACTGGGCTCTATTGATTTCTTCTGGAGTACCAGTCTTCCCAAGAGCCAGAGGAAAGCAGTCTTCTGGCTCTCTTCCAAAATGCATTTGCCAAATAGTAGCATTAGAAAACTCCCGGACTTTCTAACAGAGGAGACAAAGCAGTATGCAAGATCCGTACACCAAAATCCTTCACCTCTGCCCAGTCAGACACTATGCCAAACTAGACACTTGCTTAGAAAAGATCTACAGAAACCTTTGACATCTATGGATTTACAAGGAGAGAGTTTACTGGACACTAATAGCACTGACGAGAATGACAAGCTATTACAAACATTCTTTTACTGTTTTAAAAACAGTTCAGTTTCTAGGCCAACATGGTATCACTTCACTTCAGGCCCATGTAGGAGATAGAACTTTGGACAGCAGTAAAATTTGGCAAATGTTTTTCTTTTTATGATCTAACTTAATTGGTTTGTGTTTTAAGGTGAATGGAAGTGATATCTCCATCTGAAGGAATTCTTAAAAATAGAGTACAGTCTTTTTGTTGAGGTAAATGCAGGTTTGGCCTTTGCCTGCTCATTTTCAGCGACTGTAGTTAGTTTTTGGGAGACAGACTGAAGGAAGCATATGGGCATGCATGGCCAGGCCCCCTTGAATATCGCTCTTGAGTGCACACTGCTAGTGAACTGAGGAGGACCTGGAAGGACTGACAGGGTTTTTTCACGGCAGTACTACAGAATCAACACAATTGTGTGGAAACTAGGCTAGGAAAAAAGCGCAGTTATGAGAGAATCAAATATTTTGGGCCGTTCAAGAAATAGAAAATCAGACTCAGGTCTGCAAAAACTGCTTGGGAAAAGTTCTATTTGAAGATTTGTCAAAGGATTCATGATTGATCCTTGTCCTGAAAAAATTATAATGGAGGAACTTTTAATGTTTGTGTCCACATCCTTAGCTGGGGAAAAGGATGCAGTTCCATTAAGTCAATGCAACTGTGCTAATTTGCACCAGCTGAGCTTCTGCTTCTTTGTTTGTGTAGCCTTGTCGGCACCCCTTCCAAGGGAAAGCAAACATTCATTGTTCTTTCCTGGGTCAAAGAGAAGTCAGTGCAGAAGGATCCCAAAGTTTCCTTATCTCTTCTTGTTTTCATTTTCACAACTAGCATTATTCACGTACAAATGACTTGAACTTATAGTGCAGAACTTAATGCCTGTGCTTCCGAATGTACCTGACACTGGCTGATGGATGAGTAATTTCCATGAGTAGAATTCATGTATTGTCATTGTTTTATGTAACACAATCCATGCTACATTAATTCAAACTGTGTAAACTGAAAAAACCAGCATGATCTGAATCACAGTTCATTTCTGATGAAATTTAAATCACCTTTTACCCTAAAGATTTGCTTCTTAACCCTTTGTTTCTTTAACAGTTATTTTACGTCCCTTATTATTTTATCCTTTTGGTGTTATAGATCCTGTCCTCAGTGAACTGCTTTTTTCACTCCAAGTGGAATATCTGGATCCATACAACACTGTTTGCAGACAAGCTATTAGTGACTGAGGCATGATCACAGAGAGATAGAATGATGGTGCCTTCATTCGCATTCACATATCTGCACTATTACCGCACATTAAGAGTTATATTGCTAGCTATGATTTCATTACTTCACATATAAATACTTGCTCGTATTCTCACTGGAAATTATGTGTTTATTAGAATAAGAGTGTCTTGATTAAGCTGAAATCCATATCATGAAGGGGTTTGGAAGTTATTGAAGAAGACTTTTGGAAGCTGTTTTCCAGGAAACAGTTAAGGAGTCACTTCTCAAATGTGGTTAGGTATTTCCAGTCATCTAACTTTTTCAGAATTAATTGAGAGGTCAATACTTAGTCACCCCTTAATTAATCAATGCTAAATATAATGTGAGAAATATCACAGCCAAACTGGACTCCTAAGATTCATCTTCTGTGGAGACATTAGAATAACTTTCAGGATTCTGATTGAGGGTTTGGGGCTGAATGTTTCTTGCCACTGTCTCAGAAGGGCTTGCAAATCTCATTAAAATGCTGTAACCAGAATGAAATGTGGTTTGGAGCAGTTTCCTTGTCCCTGATGAAAATCACCCGTTCCCAGGATATTGCTATCCCAGTTTTGCCAGGGACAATATATCCCTAAGGCTCACAAAGCACTTGGGAGTAAGGAAAATGTTTGGCCTTTAAAACAGACAAGGTTATGTCAAGAGTCAGTTATTTTAAAAGAAAAAAAAAGTCCCTGGTGTGAGAATCTTTGCAAACTTAAAAACTTTTCTCTTTTCAAGTGGTGCAAGCTGAGCAGCGGGCTCTCCTTGGCTGTACATTCAGCACTTTATCTGTGAACAAAATATAAATATTTCCAGAAAACCCATTTCTATATTTATTTTCAGAGTGACATCACTTCCCCTCTGTATAGCTGGTGAGAGATGGTTCAATCCAAAGCCAGCTCTATTTTCAGAGTATATACAGACACAGAGTCAGGGTGCTAGCTCTGGAACTGCAGTGGTTTTCCCTGTAAGTGAAACAATGATACTCTCCAATTCCTCACCCAAATTCTCTGTATTCCTTTGGTTTAGTATGGGCTAAAGAGCATATTTTTTTGTGGGGAGTCTCATGTGAAAATATTGACCATCAGACAGACTCCAGTAGCAATTACTGTAAACTGTGCTGCTCCATCCAGTAACATTAATATTTTTAACAGTTCTCCTTCCAAAAATAACTACACTTTGTGAGGATCAAAAATTAACAGAGTTCTCTTCTTTCTTCGAAGTATGTTCTGAAGCAAATTATTTATGTGTATTCTTCAGTACGTAGGTACAATTATAATTGGTGCAGTGAGTTTATCTGAACCTTTGGTCATACTTTTATGAGTACCAAAATATGTTTTATTGCATTTTATAGAAATGTGTTACATTTGTATACCTTTTTGTTTACTCTTCACCACTTTACCCCCGAGAAGAGGCTTTTAGGAGGGAAGGTGTTTAGCAGCAACCTGCTCTTGTTTCAGCTGAGGGGTGTGCTCCCCTCAAGGAGCAAGAAGGCTGCTTAACTTAGAAATATCTCCTCAGCCTCTTTCTGTTCAAAAGGCCAGTGCTGCTGGGGCTCAATCACTGGTGGATAGGCAACCTTTCCTGTCTGGCAGTGGTAAACAATCCTCAGCTTTTACCTTCTGCTGTAGGAGTCTGGGAGCATTTGCTGTGTGGTAGACCGATGCTCAGGACAAGGGGGAGCTGTTACTGCTTTTAGAACTGCAGAGCATAATTACCTGCGTTTCCTGAGCCCTGGCTGCCTCGTTAAGTGTTCTTTAGAACCTCTTCACAAAAAAAAAAGAGATTTGTTTCCTCTTCATTTGTTTACATGTAGCGCTTACCTTGGCCAGTGTGGCCATGGTTTTTAGAGAAGGGTTTCTTATCTTAAACCAGTAACCTGGATGATGTTTTAAAGCAGCCAAGCAGTTCCTCATAGCCACACATTCCTCCAGTGCTCAATCAGGATCAAAATCGGGGTGCTCTTATTCATTTCTTCTTTCCATTTAACCACATGGCCTGCCTCACTGCTGGCAGTATGCATCTGAATTACATTGGCTGGGAAAACTGCAGCAGACAAGAAAGAAAACAGTCACACCTCCATAGCCTTGGGACTCAGGGCAGGTCAGGGCAGGGTTAGCAGCTGGTTGCAGGTAATGCATCTTTTCACTGGGAAAGGTCAATTTAATGTGAGATCCCTATCAAAAAATGCTAACTCAGTGCCCTGAAACTATTTTGAGCCCCTGAAGAAGGGTTTCAGTATCTACATCCTCTATCTTTAACATTTTAGTGTTTAGAAATTAATTTCCTGAAGCATTAGGTAAGATACCAGGTATCTTGGCTCCAGTACAGATTTTTAGAACTTGAGTTGATATGGGAATTCTATGTTGTGCTTTCCTTATTTTGTGTATTGTTGAATTATACACTTTGAGGTGCTCTTATGATTAGTGTCATTTACTCTCAAATTCTTGTGAATGTTATTTTGAAGCACTTCAGGTCTTTTCATTTTAATGACACATAATGATAACTACAATTATTAAAAAAAACATCCCTGTGCAAACCTAACGATGACTTAAGAATCCTGGAGTTCTTCAGAAAAATGATAAGAATATAAATTAAAGTAACATCTAGGCTAATTGTGAGTCAATGTAAAAACTAGCCTTTTAGTTTGCTGATCAAAAGCAAGTGTTTTCATAGTGTGATGTCAAGAAGAAAACAATTCCATTGATACAGCAATTTTAGAGCACAGAGGGCAGAAACACACAATTTTTGGTAACCCTTTGAAACAGCTACTACAGGATAAAAAAAGCAGTGTCATAGGACAAAAAAAAAAAAAAAAGAAGTTATTACTTCCTTGATATAGACAGTACTAAGAGCATGTCCTAGCAGTACCCCGAATGTTAATTACAGAATCTTGAAGTCTTTTCACTGTTATATAAAGAATCAATTCAATGACCTGAGATCAGATGAAATATGAAAAGGCTTCTTAGTCTGCCTTTATACCTTGATGGAGGCACTTTCAGTCGGCGGAAACGAGTACATTGATTTACGTATTAGGAAGTTATTAAAAATGGGGGCTCCACTGTGAACCATCTATAGAACAAACTAATCTGGTGCCTTTCCAGGAGACATGAGCATCTAATGTCTGAAATTCACAAGACAAAAGGAAATTTTTTTCTGATGTAGAGATATATTCTGATGCTGAATGACTGTTAAGAAGGATCACAAAATTCACCAGAAGCTTTGCTTGCTGATAGAATGGGTTATGTCAGTTTTGGAGAAGGAAAGGGGGTTTAGGGGAAACCACACTGTGATTTTTATGGTATCAACCGAAATACACAATATTACAAGAAACAACCATGAAGAATGCAGGAGACTTGTTAAAAATTCCACCAAATTCCAGGAAATCAATAAAACATTAACACTATCAGTGAATTTACCCTAATATGATGTTTACACAGTATAGTCTCAGACTTGACAGTGATTACACGACTTTAGGCAGATGTTTTGTAACAGAATCTTGAGTAAACTTAAGTTGCAAAAGCCCTCCCAAGCATCTTAATTTGGCTTTACTGCAAATTTTCTAGATTGGCTTATTATTTGGAAAAGTCGAAATTAAGCTTAGCAAAAATAAAGTCGTAGAAATCATATATAACTGAGGGATTTGTTCCATTCAGCTCCCATATTCACCCAGTGGTTTCTTGCTGAGCTCCCATATTCAGCCAGTTTGATTGTGTACTTGAGAAGACCTCAATATGTCACTTTGATATTAATTTTAGATTAAGGTCTAGATTTCCTCTTACCTCCTATCTCACTTGCCATCCTCAGCAATTTACCTAAGAAAACCAAACCAGGGAGGAGACAGTGCTGGCAAGCAGATACAGCTTCAAGGTGCTGCAGGTTCAGGTGTACCTGACCTGATGCTGAGCACAATTTTACCTTTCTGTGGTGCCATTTCCATGAAATTTCAGTTACTCTACTTCATGAGTATCATGCCTTGTGATCTACATGTGGAGTAGATCTCTTCTCAGATATGAAATATTTTAATTAAAATTTATTTTTAAAATAGTTTTAAAATGTTTTCAATCTCCTTTATGTTTTTGTGTTCTTGCACTGATCTCCAAGTGGCTGGTTTTAATTCTGCTTAATAAGGTAAAAAACAAGTTAAGAAGATAAACCAAAACAGAACATTCTTTAGCCTTCATTGTACCTTTTTAATCAAAGCACTTCACTTTTTTCTTTATCTTTTGAGGCAGTTGGTGAATATAAAGCAAAAAAAGAGAAGCAGAATACAGAGCAGTAAAGAGGTTAATGACAGAAGGTTTGAGAGACTAACTAAGATGAGTATGGAAAGAAATTTGTGGACACAGTAAGGCATTAAAAAGTTAGAAATACAATTTTCTTCTTTTTTTTTTTTTCCTCGTATGTGTGAGTGAAAAGGAGGAAATACTAACTTCAGGCTTAACCTGTTGAAAGCTCAAAGTATGCAAAGCACCAGCAGTAGAAATTATGTCCAATAAAAAAAGATGAAAGAGATGTGGTAAAGGAAAATACTAAACTCAAAAAAAAATTACATGCATTTATGTTTAGAAAAAAACAAAACAGAAATAAAAAGTCTGTGATTAGGAAAAACTATTCTTAATTGATAAAACTGAGTAAATTATGTAGGGTTAAGTATTTTTATTGCTGTGTTCTGATATAAGCTGAGTAGTTCAAAAGGAGCAAGAATTCTTTAGGAGCAAGAACTTTTCACAATATTTTTTTTTAGTTTGTTAGCTTTTGTTGGGTTTTTTTGGTTTCTGATCTAGTATTTCTTAGTCCTTTTGCTTGTGTAGATTCAGAACAAATGCTTGCCATTTCTCTGCCTTGAAGGTCTACATAGCTACATTATAATAGATTTTTATGATATATAGGGTTAATGTATGTTATATATATAGGTATAGAATTTCGAGAAGATATCACAGATGGAAAGTAATTCTGTAACTAGATGAGGGCTATACTTGTTTTTGAATGGAAACCTACTGCTAGCATTTTGTAAACAAATTATTGCATGGCAAACTACTGAGATTCTATCATCAGAACAGTGTTTACCAGGAGCTCCCTGGAAATGCCCCTGATTCCTGATATTCAAGGTGAGGTTTACAGCACCATTTCTGGTCTGTGGACTTTGCTGTGGACCTAGTGGATGAAGCAAATGGACACTGCTTAAGTTCGACTTTTAAATGTTTTTAAGGGATGTCCACATGAAGTTAACAGAAACAAAGGCCACGCTATTTATATATTAGACAAACCACATCTCAAAACCCATTCCATATACAAATTTTTGCAGTTTTCCATAATGCCCATAGGCCCACTGTTTCTGCAATATATTTTTGTCTCTTTCTCTGTGTTGGTAGTTCTATTATCAGGAGGGGCTGTTTGATTCAGGTTTCACAAAGAGAGAGATTTTAATTTGGGTAGATTCTTCATGATGAAAGGTACTGTATTATGAGAAGTTATTGTATAGCTAAAACCTTATATGTAGACATAAATCACTGTGTTATATCAATGTTTACCATGAGGCTGTTGAGGCAGGGGAACAGGATGCCCAGAAAACTTGTGGATGCCCCATGCCTGGGAGGCCAGGCTGGATGAAGCTCTGAGCAACCTGGTCTAGTAGAGAGTGTCCACACCCATGCAAGGGAGTTGGAACTAAATGGTCTTTAAGGTTTCTTCCAACCCTAACCATCCTATGAGTCCATGGATCATGACTGTGTGATATGTATAGGTACAGTGGATAAAACCTGACTGGACACATTTGAATAGAAAAGTAGCACTATATCCGGGAGGTAAGTAACAACTTAGCGTAGGGATAGTTGTAACTGCCAATGCTTGGCCTTAAACATAGTTCTCTTATATCAAGGAAAATCCTGGGGAAATTTATACAGCTTTTAAGAACAAAGGTTTCAGTAAGCCTTTGCTAAAGTTAACTCAAGGTAACTGTGAGCTGTGTGAGTTTCTGTCCTGCAGGGACAGATGGTCTCACACAACCCTGTGTAGGTGAGAGCAATCTCCCAGCAGTGCTGCAGCCTTGTCTGGGTGAGGGAGCTGGCAGCAGGGCAGCGATGGCCACCCAGCACAATGTCCTGCACCGCTCAGATTGGAATCATACAGGTGCTGTTCGGGTCCAGCTGCCCTGGCTGTGGCTCCTTGCTGCATCTTTGAAAGAAATCATGGATGCTTATCTGCAAGTAATGGAGAAACAGCAAATATATACTATCTGTATAATACATTGGAACATTGTAAGAATTTTAGATTAAAATCATATTTTTAATAAAGAGATTTTTTTTTTGTTTTTCAGTTAGCATGCATATTTAGATTATTATTTAATGCTGCATCTGTAACATAAAAAATACAACCCAGCTGAATAGTACAAGGTGTCTAGTACTTTGGAGGTCATCCTTGTGGTTTCTTGGTGATTGTGTGTAAGTATGTTTTGTACTATTATTTGATTAAGGCAGGGCTTACAGTGATCTGGCTGCCTTCTCAGCACTGAAAAGCCTATACACCTTGCAGCTGCCTCTAATGTTTTTAATGTATTCCAGTATTTGTGTGTTTGTTACTATGACATCTGGTTCTTTGCCAGACAGTTTTGGGTGGGATTGCTGTACACTTCATTCTCAAAGTGCTGAGTGATATGGTCATGAAAAATGCCTCCTCTTTGCCCATTAAAAAATTCCCAATTATATCATAGTTGTTAAAATTTATGCTAAGTCTATTCAGTGAAATATAAATAGTCATCACTTGGAGAACTTGCTGTGCAAGGCATGATCCTGCAATATGTTAGGCTCTTCTGAGATATTCTCAGCACCCTCAACTTTTAGTGAGTTGCCTGATGCTCAGCACCTTGTCAGATCTGGCCTCTGAAAAGGAACATGAAAAGACCCAAAGCAAACTGACAAATATTCATCTGTTTGTTGTACAACTCTTTTTTTTTTTCCTCTCAAAAGTAGCAATTCAAACAAAGGATTAATTTAGAAAGAAAAATATAATTAAAATTGAAAGAGCAAAAACTAGGATGTGTGAAAAAGAATGTTAATAACGGTATTTGAAGAGGTGAAAAAATTAGAGAGATAGAAAACCTGATTTTTCTTTAAATAACATTGGGAAGGTTGTAGATGTTGTTTAATATTGTCCTTGAACATTTTGCAAGTGGCACAACCACTTCAAGAGATGCCAATTGCTGAAATACAGAGTTGTGATTTAAAGTGACAATGTCACCTTAGTTTTAGTCCAAGTGATGGATTTTGCTATGCAATGAGTTTGAAATTGTTTGAAATGGGTATACCAAACCTAGCATGGAAAGACGTGATTGCATTTGAGTTAATTTCAATTAAAATCATTTTTGTTAAAAGTATCACTCTCATAACTTTTTATGAAAATTTCATCTCTTCTAATGTGAGCTCAAATAGGCCTTACATGACACTAAGTACTCAGGAAGAGGGCTGATGCATCCAGATAGCCAAGACAGGCAGGAAAAATCCCAAATTGTACAGAGTAGCTCTGGGTATTTCTTTTCTTTTTAGCTGAATGGATAAAAGAAAATAGACAAAAAGCCTTTTAAAAATACAGGAAGCATATTCTTAATTGCTTGCACCTGGTTTATGTGAAAAGCTAATATGGGATCATGTAATATTGACTGATATCACTTTCTTTTAATTTTTTATTATGATAAACTATAAAAATGGCAAGATGGTAGAATAGGAAGCTTAAAGTCTTTATTTGAATGGCTTTTAAATTGCAGATCGCATAGTAAATCAACTTAATTTATGTACTGTGTTTATTGGTAAATTCTCTGGATTCATTAAAGCCCTGGAACTGCTTTCGTATAACACAATATGGCCTCTTTTCCTGGCTTTTGAGTCCATTTTCAAGTATAGACCTCTCTGAATGTGTTAAAGTAGTAGCCTCATTTAACAGGGACATTTCATAAAGCCTTGAAAGTGTATCATTAAAAGTGACACTGTTGATTTGAATTTTTTCAAAATGACCAATTAAAGAATTTTTTTTTTTAATGTGGAAGGGTTTTTTTCTTAATTCCTAGAAAATATCTAGATTCCCTTTTTTTTTTTTTTTCATCTGTGAATGTTTGGAAGCATCATTAAGAAGACCAGAGAATATTACTATCATAGCCATTGTTATTAATCATGAATCCTTTCATATTCCCCCCTCACATCCTTTCCTCTTACAGGAACTCAGCCCAGTGTATTCAGCCAGCCTGCCTCCTCTGAATCATTTCAGCCTTTTTTTTTAAACTTTGAAACCTGACTTTGCTACAACACTGTTCCATGCACTGTGGTTATTTTCATTCTTTGCTGCCAGTTGTTTGGAGAGGATTTGTAGGCCTGAGCTTTCCAGCAGCTCTCTCCAGCAGACCCCTGCCTGCAGAGCCCACCCTGCCAACCAGCCTTTCAGCCATGGGGCTGTGACAGACAAGCTCTGCCAGATGTCGTTGCCATGATTTCAGATATTCATGCTCACAGCTGTCCATCTTACAGTTCTGCTGGAAATTACTGTCAGCCTACAGGGACGAGAGAGTGGAGCATGTGTCTGTACTTGAGCCACCTACATTCACACCGCCTGCTAATTTAAACCGCCAGTGAAAAGCCTTTGCCCTGATCTTGGGGCTGTCGATGGGATTACAATCTGCCAGTGGAAAGGCAGGCTAGAAGTCTGGGTAGGGCTGACATTCAAAAGTGTGGCAGCTTTGTGCTTCAATGTATGTGAGCAAGAGTACAAACTACCTGCACTAAGTAAGCAGGAAAAAATGGAGCAAAAAAAGTCAGCTACACTGCATGATGAGTGTTCAGATGAGGAAAATAACATTTGAGTTCCCAGTGTTTTTTTAATGGCTTGGTGAAATATGTTTTGTTTTCCCAGTAAAGTTGCTAAACTGTGAATATTTTATCCAAGTGATTAAAGCAACTTTTAACTCTTACAAATTAGGCATAGAATATTTGAATATAAGTGAGAGACGGAACACCAGATATGATAATATCTGACAATGTGTTTCAAATTACAAGCAGAGCATGTGCCTACATATATGAATGCAGCTGTGGTTTCTCTTCAGCATTAGGTAATGTTCTTTTAATGAAAGAAAGGAGTGAAAGCTCCTGCTATTCTCTTCAAAGGAAGGACATTTATATATTTTATATAGCACTCTTTATACTGCTAGGTTATGGTATGTAATATATTGGAACTTCTCAGCCTGTGATAGACCCCCAAAGGGTTGACATATAGGTCTAAGAGATGAAAAAAGCAAAGACATGATCTCTTGACAGAATTATATAACCTTCTCACACTGCCTCTGAACCTCATTGAATCCTCGAGGTGACAGAAAGTTGGCAGGCTAAGTAGAAGCAGCTGCTGGTGATGGCATGGCTGAGATCTATGAACCTGTTCAGTGTGATCAATGGCTGAATGCTCAACAGCCTGAGCCGCTCATCACCACACTGACCCCAGCTCCTGCTAAGTCCAGCAGGTTGCTGGGGAGGCTTTAAGAAGCAGGGAGTGGAAAATGGAAAGCAGGACATAAACAGCAAAGAGAGGCACGAGCCCTCCTCATGAAAGCTATTCAGGAAATTGCAAAACTCAATCCTATGTGCACGGTACCTGATCACACGGAAGTTTTACTTTAAGGTGCATACCTGAATAAATGCTGAGAAATTCTGTTCTCTACATAGTCTGGGAAACCTACCTTCCATGGAATTTCAGTAAATGCCAGAGGTCTAGTTTCTCCATGCACCTTTGCCTGTCTCAGCTATAACATGTACATGAACATGAACCTTAGTTTTTACACCCTTTTCTTTAAAACGTTCTTTAAAATACTGCATGTAATAAATAATATACCAACATGCAGTGTATGCCAAATTTTGCCAAAGGAAGCAACAATGTAGAAAAGGTACAAGTGAGTTTTACTAAACGCATTCTACTCATATTCAAAAATACTTTAACAATTGAATTGTTTCACAGAAGGAACTATTTCAGTGCAGTTGCATGATGAAAAATTATTTTCTTAGAATGGCAGAATAGATTTCCACATGCTTTAAGTCTCATAGGATTTATCTAATTTTCTCAGTTCACTAATAAAAATATATTTTACATCTTTTAACTGCAAAACTTGGAAAACTCAAGTGGTTTGCAGAAGACCAGGCTGGGTTCCTTCTATCTCATGCATCTTACTATTACTAAAGATGCTCCCAGTTAAACATTAGCAGTTTTTCTGTTACCCTTCATTGGGATAATGTGATTTTATTATAGTACAGAATTTAAATGCACTGCAATTGCATAAATTTCATTGTTCATACTGTAAGCAATGCCAAAAGATAATTCAGTTCACTCCATCATAATGGGAATAAAACCACTTTTTCCACTAAAGTTATCATACATGAATGTGGATATACACAAAGGGACCAATTCAGAAGTAAAAGTCCCGATAACTAGAAACAGGAAGGCTCTGCAGAGGGATCTGGATGGGCTGGATTGATGGGCTGAGGCCAACGGTTCAACAATGCTCAGTGCCAGGTCTCGCATTTGGGTCACAACAACCCCATGGCGCACAACAGTCTTGGGGCAGAGTGGCTGGAAATCTGCCCAGTGGAGAAGGACCTGTGGACACTGGCTGACAGCAGCTGAACATAAGTGTGAACCAGCTGTACCCAGGTGGCCAAGAAGGCCAATGGCCTCCTGGCCTGTATCAGCAATGGTGTGGCCAGCAGGACCAGGACAGGGATCGTCCCCCTGTGCCCAGCACTGGTGGGGCCACACCTTGAGTGCTGTGTCCAGTTCTGGGGCCCTCAGTTCAGGAAAGACATTGAAGGGCTGCAGCTAGTCCAGAGAAGGGCAATGGAGCTGGAAAAGAAGTCTTATGAGAAGTGACGCAGAGAGATGGGGGTGTTTAGCCTGGAGAAAAGGAGGCTCAGGGGTGACCTGAACATGCTGCAACTACCGGCAAGGTGGTTGTAAATGTGTGTGGATCAGTGTCTTCTGACAAGTACCAAGCGATAGGGCAAGACGAAATGGCCTCAAATTGCACCAGGGGAGGTTTAGAGTGGATATATTTCTTTCCTGAAAGGGTGGTCAGATATTGGAACAGGCTTCCCAGGGAAGTGGCTGAGTCACCATCCCTGGAGGTAGTTCAAAAAGCATGTAGATGTGGTATTTAGGAAAATGGTTTAGTGGTGGGCTTGGCAGCACAAGGCGAATGGTTGGACTCAATGATCTTGAGGGTCTTTTCCAAGGTAAATATTATATGATTCTACAATACCAATTAGATTATAAGTCTGCACTTGGAGTCAAAATGCTCAAAGCAGAACAGAAGATGAATTTATATTTTCAGCAGGAGAAAGCCACATCCTATTTGTTGTGTTATTCTGATGCATGTGTTAATACCTTTTTTTTCATTTTCACGTATTTCTTTTCATTATATAGCAGTTGGACTATAAATATAGCTCTTATTAAGATACAGTTTCCAAGTACAAAGAATCAGAGGAAGACATGCTTTCTTTTGTCCTGGTGGAAATTGGGACCATTTCCAGTGGTACCATTGGGATTACAGTATTGTAAAAATGAGACAGAATCACATTCCTAATCTTCCTTCCTACTATGGCTTAATATCCTTGTCTCCATGCCCAAAAGCTCTTTCATTTTTGAGCACTTCTGAGTCAACAAAGATGCACTGTCATGGTGATAACTGTTGGATAACAGTGTCATGAAAATAACTGAATTAACTGGTTGGAGTACAGTTCCTTATTTCATTATGTGGCTGTGATATTGAGCCATGTCATTTCTCTTTCTTAGTGCACAACACGTAATAATTTACTCAGCAAATTCTTTCACTGTGAGATATATTGTTTTAAGGTTTGAATGAAGGGAAGTAGTAAACCTAGCAATTTTACTCACAAAGATAAGTAATTATTCAGTTTGATCACCTTCACATCTAATGAGTGCATCCATTTGCACCTGCATAAAATGTGATTTTCAACCCCAAATTTAGTATACATTTAACACAAGCTACTACTACTATAGTTGTTTATGACAGTTTTTGATCTCAGTATGCAGACTTTTGGCCACGGCAGTTCTGCACATCTCAGGTATCCCTTATAGGGTCTCATTGCATCTGCCAGCCTAAAAAATACCCTCTCTTGCATTTAGCTTTAGAAATACTCTATCAGGACAGATTTTTTTTTTAACAAAAATTCTCAGAATTTATGGTCTCACATACTCCACTGATTCCAGATGTTATGAGATATGCTTGTCAGCAAACCTACCTGCTATCACATTTCTGACCTGGATGGCTATCTCTCTTACTCTTTCTGGTCTCCTCTGTTATATATTCCCTCAATCCCTCCGCAGCCAGTCCTGTAGCTTAATGAGTTTTACAGAAATTCTGTTCGTTTTTGTCCTACAGGAAGAAAAAATATTCATGTCATCTTGCTTGAAATTTGCACGACTTATATGATTTTTTTTTTAAATTGCATTTCCTGCAGCAGAAATGGGAGCAAAGTCAGTTGGCCCAGAGGAACTCCAAGACACCCACAGCTGGATAAATTCCTGCTGTTCACTTCTGTCTTGCCTGTAGGCATTTTTTAACAGTTTTCAGTTCATATGCAGTTTTACCTCTTGTTTAATTTTAATTTGTCTTACAACATAATAATACCTTTAGGGACTATTAGTGCTACAGTAAGAGCATACATAAATTCTGTGTATACATGTACATGTTGTATATGTGTGCATAACACACGAAAGCTGAGCAGTGCCTCCTCTGTAGTAGTTCCACTCTCTAGCTTGGTTAAGATTTAAAAAAATAAATAATATCATCACTTCCATAACCATTGGATAGGGTTTACAGAAAGGCTGTTTAAACTCGAGTAGAGTTGAAACTAAGTGACTAGAGAAGTGAGCAGAAAATGCTGCAAGCAATATACCAAGCAGGGAGCCTTTACCCCTAGGAGAGGAAGGAGAATTTGTTGAGTACCTGGAAGTGGGAATTCAAAAAAAATAAAAGTCTTAAGAGTTTTACTCAGCTCTTGAATTTTCCTGTCATCCTATCCTCTCTCTCTCTCCTGTCACACAAATTCCTCCCTTCTTTGGCAACCATATGAGAAATGGATCTGCAGCAGCTACAGGTGCCACACTCCAGATCCTCTTCTTGAAGACAAGATTTTCAGGCTGCAAAGAGCCAGGGTCAAGGAAAACAGGCATTTCGCCTAAGAAAATGTTTGATTTGGTTGACCAGGAAGATACTCTGTGATGAATTCCTGGATCACAGCAGCTCTTAGAGAAGTGGGAGGGACAACCTGCTGGGCAGTGGGAGGATGCCAGGACCTCTGTTTTGCTGGAGGGAAATAGGAGGGTTTTTAAGTTATAAAGAATGTAGTGTATTATACTCAGAATGAGGGAAGGGGTGGGGTTATGTTAAAACAGACTAAAGAAATATCTACCTAGAGAAGGAATGGAAGGGGGAAAGGAAACAAACTATTACTGAAATGTAATAGAAAAATAGCAAAAATTTGTAAACTGCTGATAAGAAACCTAATGAGAACTGTGTGTCCCCTACAGAACTGTGTGACGTGCCTTAGTTTAGAGATTACATTGTATTGAACTCTACTGTGCCCTGTGGAAATCACACAAAACTGAATTGAAAATGTTTTACTTTTGATTATTTCACATAAACACAATCAGCTAAAGGGCTTAATAAAGTTCAAGTCTGCTTTTTGTATTGGTAACTTATTCCTAATATTTGTTGGGTGCATCTTTTGTACAATGCTAGACAAAAGTCAAAAGGATAGGGAAAGATGTTCCAAAACTGGAATTTTTATATGTTTACAGCAAAACCACACATGTTCCAAAAAATATCCTTTAATGACATGACACTGCTCTGTGAGAGGTTTTGCAGTATCTTTGTCCTAGTTCCAGCCAGAAAAGGGTAAATTTTTTGCAGTAACCAAGAGGGCCATGGCCAGGAAAAGGAGGTTATTCCATACCACCTCACATCATTGCCAGGGATTTGGGGAGAGGAATCTCTTTTCTAGAAGGAAAGGAAGGGCTTACAGGGTGGCTTGCAGGGTGGTGTCACTGCAGGTCAAGTCACAAGCTCCTCAGTGAGCACACTTGCATGCAAATCTCTCTCTTTTTTGTACACTTTTGTTATCAATATTACTGCTACTGTTCATTTTCTTATCTCATTGCCATTTTCCAGTAAATTGTTCTTATCTTAACACATGATCTTTGCCTTTTGTGCCTCCACTTTGAAGGGAGAGGGGAAGGCTCAGGTGGATTCAGTGGGAATACCAAATTGGAGAGCACCATTCCTAAACCACAACGATCTTTTACAAATTCTCAGTTTATAAAGTATTCAAACAAGAAATATATTGTTTGGCCTAGATTTCCACCTGTATGACATAGATTATTTTGGCAAAAAGATATATTATTATAAAGACTATATAACAGATTTTCAACCAGTGGGAATCAGCATAGCTCTTCCTAAATTACATGAATCAACAGTCGAGTGGAAGAAGTTATACTATAAACATTTTGTAGTCTTTACTTATTCATAGATATTGAAATTTTTAGGTTTAAAGTTTTGAGTTTTATTTAAATTTTTATTTTCCACTACAATTTCAAATCTGAACTTTAAAAGATCTTTGCATCCCCTATGGCACAGTTTCGTTTGTTACATAATGTGTAGTATAATAGTTATATATAAAGATTAGATATTAGATATACAAAGTTGCAAGGAGATACTTATTTTAAACAACTGAGAGCAGTCCTGTAAGCTGAAATAGTTTTCATTTATAAGATTAGAACTATTAATTTCAAAGACCATATATGTACATCTCTAGAAGTACTGCCATGAAAAAGCATTGTAGATTCTGTAACTTTTAGCTTTTTCTTCAGAATACAGAAAAAATAACTTCACTGGTTGACTGGGAGACAGTATTGTCATATGACATAGGCCCACAAATGTTAGGCTTTGATACCTGAGCTGGAAAAGTCTCTCCAGACCCATAATAAACATCCCATAGATTGTGAGCTTCCTTGTAATTTGTGATCAGATCCCTTGTCATGTATGGAAAGCACAGTGTGCACAGTTTTTTCTGTAATTTCCTAATAAATTGATGCTTTATATTTTTTGGTATCCTTAATTATGAAGCCTCTAGAAAATTTGCTATGGCTCACATGGAGATAAACTGTCGAAAGTGACTGTATGTTGCATGGTCAGGGAGGTTGATCAGACTTTATCATTGACAAGACGTGGAGTGGTTCTGACTCTGACTCCATTTTATCTCTCTGTAACAAAATGGTTCAAGACAACTCTATACTTACCCGGGGCTTCCAAAAATTTTTAGGACAGCAGTAATCTGAGACCTTATTAAAAAGTGAGCTGTGATAGTTCATTACGTGAAAAATACATGTAGAACAAGAAGCAGTATAGAATATTTTTCTTTAATACAAAAAAACAAAATTGACTTGTCTAAAGGCAGTCTTGAGAATATGCAGAATTACATTTTAATGCTTTAGGCCTATCTCTTTCCTAAATGTTTGACTGTAATCCAAACAAATTCAATCTTTCTAATGCATTTCTATGTTTTTCACCATAGACACTAAGGCAGCATTAGGAACTTATCTCTGTTTGCCCTTTACCTTGATGGTGACATGTTTGCAAACCAGACAATATTCTATGTCAGAAATATCAAGATTTCCCATAACCTGAATTTAGTAATCCCCATGTACTTTTAGCTTCCTGACTCTTTTTACTGTCTGCACTTCAATAAGGAGTCCCTACAATCTGCTCATCACTTCTAATTACTTTTATTTTAGCTCATGTTCCTGGTTTCTGGGCCAAGAACTTTAAAGAACTATGATGTACTCTGACGAAGCATTTAATCAGGGCTGAGTAATCCAACAAAAAGCTTTTCAGGGCAGGGTGGAATATGGGAGGAACCATATTGTCTGCCCAATTATTATGTTTCCTGTTGTCAGCCCTGAAAGAGTTCCTGCAGGGATCAGAAGACCTGCCCATTGCTTGATGGGAAGAGTTCTTGAGTAAGCAGAAGCCTTGTGAAAAGGGAGTGGTGGCAGAAGACGACATAAAATCAGTGAAGTAGGGAAGAAACAGTGGTAGGGAAGCACACACACTTTCCAACTCCTAAAGCTTTTGTCATCAGAGTGCAAAACTCTCTAGAAATATTTGTGGCTATGGATGAGGGGCAAAGGAAACCTAAGCATTAATTCCTAAGAGGTGTTATCAGATGCATCAGGATTTGGCTGTAAATTTGACTACATTGCTGTGGTGCACAGAGAAATGAGTGAAGAAATATCTGATTAAAGTGTACATTGCTGCTCAGGCAACTGAATGTTGCCATAGCAATTGAGATGAAATGTGCAAAGAAGTGAGATAATTAAATCTAACCCCTTTAGTAGTTTTGATAGTCAATGTACTGCCAATAGGAAAAGTTATCTACAGTGTTAAAGATAAAACATACTCCTTGTGGAAGTTCTCCTTGCTGGTATTTTGTTGCTCTCTTTTAAAATACTTTGCTTCAGGTACCTAATTTGAATGTTCTCTTTAATAATCAAATACAGCTTTGACCTTGGTCAAGAGCCTAGAACTTTTGCTTTTTTATTGTATTGTGGGAAGCATATACACAGAATATCCAGAAAGTTTTATTCACCCTTGCTCCGTGTGCAGTACAGTAAAGCCCAGGCTGCCACCTCAAAGCTTACAGTTCAATAATATCTAGAACGTGCTGCCCTCTTCAGGAGCCCGTGATCAGAAATGGGCAGTTTTGTTTAATGCTCCAGAAACTGGAGTGAGCAAGCAGGAACTATAGGGCTGAATCTTTTCTCTTTTTGACATTTGTAATGCCAGTGCCAGAGGCACTGAAAACAGTTATAAACTAAATAGAAAAACCTGATTTATCAGAAAGGAGATCATAGACTTGTTAGCATTTCTTTAAATTTGAAAGCTGGGTGATTATACACATACCCAAACAGTTATTTATTGCAGCCAGTGAAAACAAAATCCAGGAGAAGCCCTTGACTCACTTCTTCTAGACTAATAATTCTGCATTCTATATAGCAGCAGAAAAACCTAATAATCAAAATTATTTGTGTCCAAAGAGCTTATACCTTAGCCATCACACTAAACTTACTAACTTTCAGCTGCTCTGCTCATCTGAAACCTTCTAAGTACTTAAACCATGATTGAGTAGAACATTTAAACGTATACTTAACTCTAAGCAGAAACATGGCTGCAATGCCTTCAGGAGGAAACTCATGTGAAAGTATTGAACAACTTATGTATCAACCTGGTGGATTGCATACCTGGCTGATAGGTGGGGACAGGCCCACAATTTTCAGTTCATATCTTGCAACACTGTAAGTCACCTTCTAGAATCTTAATAATTAAGCAGGTAAGAATATAGACAGAATCTTTTGCAAATATAATTCCTTTTGGAGTCAATGAGAGCTTTTGTTCATTTATGAAGTAGTGACCTTTTATTGGTTTACAAATAGCTTTGGAAAAAAAAGATACAGCTTTGTGGCAAGGGGACTCACAAGCTGTGTAGAGGAAAGGGAATTATTACTCTGCTGAAATGAATGGAGTTTTTAGTAAGAGTCCCAAACAGGTAGTTGATAAATGTGTACCTCACTCAAAGAGCATGTTTGCAAACTCGGAGGACTGAGGGGCAGAGATCTCTGGGAAGCACACAGAAGCCAGTGCTTCCTGGGAACTTGGCTCCACTGAAACAGATGTTCAAAGGATTTGTTTCGAGCTTACGTAAAATATCGCTTGTTTGGCTGAGAGGGATCCTGTTTTCCTGTGTTTTATAAAGGGAGCAAAAGAAATATCCCAAGCTACATCTGACATGAGGCACTTTGAAGAAGGTGTAGCCCATGAAGAATGGAGCAAAAGGGACTTTAAGCCACATCTGTAGATGCTGAGATTCAAGGCTGCTACAGGCCGATGAATCCTCACATGAAATAGAGCAGCCCTCAGGGATTGCTCTAATTTACACGAGCTTTAGCCAGGCTCCCTATTTCTTGTGCTGTGTGCAACCTAGATTAAGTCTGAATTTCTGCAGTGCTGCACACCCTGGAAACTCCCTTTTTGCCCCAGGTAAACTCCTTGAACGGAAATGACTTCTTTACTGTACTGTGGAATTCTTCTCTATCTGGAGTCTCCCTTACCTTTAAATACCTGTAGTTCATCAAGTGGTACATGTAGTCATGGTGAGAACCTGGAATTGATCTATCATTTATTTGAGTTTTTACTTTTCCTCTTTAAAGGTAATAGTCCTACTTCGACCTCAACATTTTTTTTAAGTGGCTTGTGACTGCATCTCTTGGTTCTAGTAACATTTTCTCAACACAATATTTAATTAAATTCCTTAATTGTCTCCCTTGCATGTTTACTTAAAGATTAAATTTTCTCAAACAGTGAAAACAGTTAAGAATAATAAGTGGGTTTTAAGTGCTCTTCCTTCTTTGGCACAAAACTGTTTTACCTCAGAAAACTATGTATGAGGCAGATTCTGTACGTAAGTCTGGCCATTTCAGCAGGAGTGAAGT
Organism: Phainopepla nitens; assembly: GCA_013400175.1. Classification (NCBI taxonomy): domain Eukaryota; kingdom Metazoa; phylum Chordata; class Aves; order Passeriformes; family Bombycillidae; genus Phainopepla; species Phainopepla nitens. The sequence continues at coordinate 1,382,345 of VXBQ01016894.1, forward strand.
TCCATTCTGTGTGAGAAATGATCACAGAATTTAAGCCTATTATCCTGAAAACTTTTTATTCTCAAAGTGCACAATTGGTGCATATAGCACATGAAATCACAGAGAAGTCTCTGTGTAGATACTGAGTGAAAGTGATCACTCCCTCTCCCTTCAGCCTTTAGTATAGGGAATGGTAGCAGTGATTCATTTCTTTCTAAAGAAAACAGAATAGCCATGATGTCAGGTGTAAAACAGACTGAAAGGGATCATAGAAAAAAAGAAAGTGAAGACAGTTAACTAGTATCCATTCTTTCATTTTCCAACCACAGTTAAAGCATGCTGATGAGGTGTGAGGTGTACTCAGTACTTCCTCAGGACCACTGCAAACTTAGAACTCATGAGCAGTATTATTCTGAAGAAAAATTTAAAGGCTAATTTTTTTAATAGTAAGGGAATTTTTTCAATACTAATACAAATTTCTCAATCAGTTAGGAAGAAAGCCTTTAACATGTCATTGATAATTGTCTCTTCTGATCACTACCCTTTATGCTCATGTTTTCCCCACTCCATAGCAGAGTGACATCAAGCCCATGGTTTTATTTTAAAAAATATAGTCACAAGTTGGATGCAAAGATTCTATGTCTGTATTTCGTGAACTATGCAGAAAAAATTCCAGTTGGCGTGCAGTTCTAAATACAGATATGTGCAGTAAGTTGTGCTTTTTCCTAATCCAGTACCTGCTAAGTACATGTAATGCATATTTGGAACTGCATTAAACTATTGATCTATGATTTGAACATGTATTTTCATTTTTTCTTTTGATGCTGATGCACTGTTTGGCAGTTAGAACCCCTGCAGATAAGAATATAATAAGTAATAACACTTTCTTCGCTTTCTAGGGTCTTTATGGCAGAATGATGAATTCCATCTTTTCCAGAATGGTAAGCAAAAAGCTTTTTCTGTTTCTAATAACACAGAACAGAAGGTAAATTCTTGTACGAAAGGATTGCCAAATTGCTTGAGAAATAACTGTACTGTACAATTTCATAATTATATGGCTTATACAGCTGAAAATATCTGAATATTCAAATCCTGTAAGCTACCTAGAAAAGATTTGAAGAAAATTATGCTAATTATTCAAAAGAAAATATGGGAGGATTTAATATCCTTGTTAGAAATGCTGATGACCACAGAATGCTCAACTATTTATTTTTAATAACAACTATTTGTAATGTATAAATTCCCTTAAAAATAACTATCTCTCTTCTTTAGGCTGAAAAGGGGTGACTTTCATGGTGTGCTGCTATTTGAACTGTATAAAATTGATCTTTATTTATGTTTCACTAGAGCTTTGCTGTATGTGGGAATTTAAAAATATGTAGTTTACAAACATAGACATCACTCCTGCATGCTATCATGTTGCTTTAAAAAGATGGTTTCATCTTTCATTCTTCTTTTTTTTTTTTTTATGGCTGAAAAAGGCAGTATTTATTTTGCCCCTTGATCATAACATCTTTACAATCAAATAAAAAGAAAAATCCATCATACTATATGTGTAAAGGTCATCCTAAAATAACACTTCTGAACAAACTACTGAATCCTATGAGTGCATTGCTAAGGAGAAATGTTTTCCAACAGGTCTCGAGCATTCACTTTACAAAAAATATCCTTTCCCACTACATAAAAATGTAGTCTGAAATCAACATAAAACCATCATGAAATGAAACTACTGTGGAAGCTAAAGTGGAAAGAAATGCTACTTGAAAAATATCTCAGTGGAGCACAAGTTCTGACTTAAAATGTTCTTTGTAGTGTTACACTGCAAAGATCTTGCATCTTATCCTGAAAAGAACTAAAGACTCCTCAAAAAAAGGAGATTATTTGCAAAATTTAATGCATCAGAGCTTAGAACAATGATTTAAAATATATTATATTTTTTGTTATATCTAATAGAGGCAGTATCAAAATTACCAGTGTTCAAGAAAACAAATAGCAAAACACAAGTTTTGGGACCACCCTTAAGGATTATTTCTGATCAACATGGAGGGTTAGTTGTTCTTTGAAACTTTTTTTTAGGAAAGTAAAACCTGCAGGTGAAGCTGTTTTGATGCAATTGAGTTTGACCTGTCCTTCTCTCTGATAAAAGCAATGAAGTTTGCTTTGGCAAGGTCTGTAATGCACTTTTACCTGCCAGCTAAGAGGGAAAGAATGGGGTGTTTCAGAACTATCATGCCTGCAGATCCTTCAGGGACATATCTGTGATTAAAGAAAGGGAAAAGTCATGTTAAACTAGGGGTGGGAGGACGTAAAAAAGAAAAATAAAAGAACAGTCCAAACAAGCATGAGAACTACATTTAACCTCTTTCATCCACAAACATAAAAATGTTCAAAAAGAACTCAAGAGTCATTTCTAATCTAAAAGATTAACTATGTGACAGTTAAGTATGTTTGGGATTAAACCATCAAAGGGCCTGCCTCTTTTGTGTGTATTTGCCTATTAGCAGTGGGCCCTTGGCACAAGGATGGTACATAGGTTGCAGCCACAGACAGACACTTGCACTGCATACACCCTTCTCTGCAATGTTCATTAGACAAAAATATTGTCAAAGGTAAGTGTTTACCAGCAGCTTAAAACCATTTTAGCCTGAGGCTGATTTTGTGAAGAAGGCTTGGGGGAAGGGAAGAAGAGAGACATAGCATTTCATTTTTTCATGAAAATAAATGTATTCAGCCAGTATCCTGATATGAGGTAATATTTAACTCTAAATTTGCATGTTAAGTGAAATTATAATTATTTTTATTTTGAGGCCAAATGTGTGATTTACATTATAAGTGAAACAGATAGGACAAGAGCTTGGACATTAAGGGTTACTTCAACAAAGACAGAAATGGATTATTTTGGGTAGAATTAATTTATATACATATAACCATGTATACTTCAATGAATTTTTTTTCTCTTACCTGCTCAAGAGTCCAGAGTTACTCTTTTGAGTATGGATTTTCTTCATGTAAATATCATTTTAAATATAAATATATTTTCAAGTTGGGTATCTTTTGTTTAAGGAATGGGAAACTGAGCTTCATTGCATTACTTCCTTTCAATCTTAAAACCAAGATAAATATCACAGAATAAAATAAATTGTTGAATATATAATTAATATCACTTTAAGAAAATACACTTACCTTCTCATTTCTAACTCTGCCTCTGCTTAGTGTATAAAGATTAAATGCACATTACTATGAGCAGTCATAACATCCAAATTTTAATCTAAAAATGGACTTTCTTCTATATATGTTAATAAATTATCTATTACCTCAAATTATTCCTAAATATGTGCCATTTTGTGGTAGCATTTCATCAAATATATAAACATTTTGTCATAAATTTTTAATTCCACAAGTTTTAATATATGGAAAGTCATATCAGATTAACTGAGAACATAAAAGACCCACTAACACACAAAGACAGCTGCAGCTAAAAACTGAAGAAGACGAAAAATTAGTTCTCACTTTCTACTCAATTAAAACTCTGCAATTATTCTTTGAGATTATAGATCTCTATTGGGATTCTGGTTACACAGAACTTTTTGGTTCATTTCACAGAAATAATATTCATCTTAATTAGCAAAAACAATTGATGGGCTTTTCTCTTTTTTACAATAGGGAGTTCACTTGGTGTACTGATTACGAGTAGTAGATTATCCTGATAAATGAAAAGTTCTTGTCTTTCTGAACAGCAGCTGAATATGTTAGCTGTCTTCAGCCTTGTAGCTTCTTTGTTAGACATCACCTTGTTGAGACAGAATGACTTACTTGGTAAGTGGTTGACCTGATTTTTTGTCTGGCACCCTAACATTGCTGGGCATTATGCCAAGATGGATTCTGCAGCTATTTATGACTACATTCAAGGTTCAACTGTGCAAATTACAACTATTAGCCAAAAAAGCAGAGCAGATTTGTTTTTTAAACATTTCTATAGCTCACAAGGTCAAAGCATTTGTTTTCACAATTTTAAAATATAGTTTTGTAAGTAATGATCAGTAATGTTTAAAGAGATTGTCACCTTTAACATTTTATTTAGACTGATTTAGACAGTACATAAACATTTTTCCTCATGTGCTACAAAATACTTATATGGAGCAGAGGAAGAAGAGACATGAGCTGAAGTGAAAAAAATGTGTCTCATTTTATCTGTCTGTGACCAGCTTAGCCACACCATACAGAATTACAGTAAAGTAAAAGGAGCATGAACTGTGACAAAACATCTCTGGAGAGTGCAGCCTTCCTGCGAGGCTGCCCTGATGCAGCTGCCGGAGGGAATGGCACAGAAGGGCGAGGACCAAGAGCCTGTCCTGCCCCCTGTGTGGGCACACCCACATTGCCTGCACCTCCTTGCTGGGCCTGAAGTCACACAAGTCTCTAGGCAGGATTCATTCACAATTATTTTTGCCTGGCATTTGCCAGACCTAAATTCATCCAGGATGTCTCTGGTGGATTGTACTTTCAGGCAAGCACAGGGCCCAGTAACCCAAAGATCGGTTCTTAAATCACACACTGAAATGGTGCTGGTGCATTGCTGGTCTTCAGCTTGGAGGTGTCCGTGGGGTTTGGTGTCCTCTCCCCATTGCAATGACGTTCAACTCCTACCAAGACTGGGAAGTAAAAGCTGTGTAATTTCAACAGGAGGTAGTGGCACAGAAGTTCTTTGGGATAGGTTTGCTGTTTGCTCTGTGTGCTCTCCAGTGTCCATCGTGATTTGAATCCTTTGGTAATCATTGCTGTCATCCTGCAGAGTAGCTGTTGTTTTGTCTCCATTCAACAAAGTAATAATGAAAACATATTTACAAAACTAGCAATGGTATATGTTATGTAGTAAGAACTGTGTCTACAGAAAATTGAAATATGATTTAAACATATATAAAAATGATTACTCGTAAGCAGAAATTGAAAAGAGGTTATGTGCACAAGTTGTTACAAGATGGATTTTAAAAAGACATGTATCTCTACCATATCCTGATTTCCTGACAAACCTAACAAAAGTACAATAAACCTTGCACATGTATATCAACAAACTTATCTATTAAAAATACTCAATTACAAAATAATAATTCCATTCATCCAACACCTAAAGATTTTTCAACAATATAATGCAAATAAGCAATAGGTAATAAATAACATAGACTATAGAGACATGGGCATAATTATAATATAGACTATATATAGCAGTCAATATAGTAAATTGAGACATTTTCTCTTAAAGAAAAGGGAAGCAGATTTAAAACCAAGCGGAGTCTGTTTTCTAATAGGGGTTTGGGCATACATTGGATTAGGTCCTCAAACAGAATCTGAGGTGGGATCACATGTGCCTTCGTCAGACAAGCATGCTTCACATAACACCAGGGGTGGATAAAGGCTGCTTAATTTATTGATTGCAATATAAAATTATTAATGAGGTTGGTTCAGAGTATTTCTTTGACTAAAATAAAGGGTCAACATAAAAAAACTAAAATTGTTTTTACAGGTTGCCTTGTCATCAGCAGCTTTCATTATAGTTGTATGTAATTTTTCAATATTCTATTGGAAAAGACTCTGAGTTAACAGCGGATGAATATAGTTTTCGTTTGTGTGATACTTTTTATTAATTGAGAATGATGGGAGAAATGGGAATGAGTGCAGAATAAGGCAAATTAAGATAAAGTAATTGGTCAAAGTCTGATTTCTTTGTTTTAGTTACCATCCACTCAAGAGCAGGGCTCATTGATCTTCACGAGATTACTTCCCTTACAAACTGCAGGACTGAGAGTGTAGGGCTTCCCTGAATCCTCTCCAACAGTATAACCCCATAATTCTAACAAAGTGCAAAAGAGGCTTCCAACGAAGTAGGAAAGATATTTTAAAGTGGGACATAAAATATAGATTGAATTGGGAATGTGGAGATTTTCCACCGAATTCATAGGATTTGTACAAAGAAGTAGAATTTGATCCTTATTAATACAATACAAAGCCTTGGAATTTATTAATAGTTAAACTTCTGTGCTTTAGCCAATTCTTTTTTAGAGAGTCCCTTCTCCAACAAGAGTCACAGAGCCCTGTGTTAAGGTAAACATTAGCAACTCTGTCCACAGTCAAACCTAAATACTACTTAAGAAACGAAATCCAAGACATTAGTGATAAAAATACTTAGCATATATTTGTTTCCTGGGAGCTTACATGGAAATTGAATTCCACTGGGCTGCACTTATACAGAACAGAATTCAATTAAAAAAAAAAAATCCATCTGAATTCCATGCTGTGAAAAGCCCTGGCAAATTTATTTTAGGGACTTTGGGTGTGGAGCCTGGACGTAGTTTTATTTTATTTTTTAATGGAATCAGTCTTAATGTCTGAGGTTATTCTTTACTTGCCTCTGCTGAACAGTTTTCACATATAAGCCAACAGAGGACAACTCGTTATTAAAGAAGTCAGCAGGTGTCCTGTGGTCTGAAACATATTAAATAAAGAACTCAACGGGATCATGTTGATTGTGAGCTCCACAAAGAAATTAAATAATGAAAACAGCAGCTCTTCAATGAAGACAGGTTTTCATAAGTAAAAAAGTCTTGTCACAAGGTGGAAAGTTTTCCTACATGTTTTTATTAGAATTTCTATTCTGGCATTTTCTGAAAGTGGGCAGTCTATGGATTTGAGACACTAAAATTTTCTGACTGGAATCTTATGCAATAGAGGGTGATCAGAGTGGCAGGAACTGAATAGTCCAAATCTGCTCTTCTCTTCACACTTTCATTGTTCAACAAAAAAGCCATTGTAAAATGGCCTTGTTATCATTCTCAGGTTTGTTGAAGTGTCTTATCCATGTCAATATTGATGTGAAGCACTCCTGCAAAACACAAAAAAAGAAAAAAAATAGGAAAGGGGCCATTGTATTTTTAGTTAATATTTTTTCAATGTATGAACCTTTCCAGCCACAGAAACATTTAAAATACAGTCCCCTTTTTGATTTAGATGTATTTTCAGATAAGATAACTTTAAACCTTATTAGGAAGGTTAAGTTCAGTTTTGAACTTCCCACTTACTCTGAATTGGTGAGTAATTGCACCAGACAAATGTTTTTAGAGTGGGCTTTAATATAAGGAATCACAAAATTTATTGGGTGTTAATTTATTTAAAAATTTGTCATGCAATAATTGTTTGAAGAAAATTGACAATTAAGAAACCTAACTAAGTTTCTTTTTGAAGGAAAATTAAGCTTGATTTAATTATCTTTGGAAAAATAAAAGTTGACTTCAATAGAAGTAGGTCTGGGCAACTCAGACTTGATTGGAAAATAAATTATCCTAAGTGCATCCAGACTTACTGAGCATCTTTAAGAAACAGAGTGTTCATAATGAACCAAAGTCTTCTGACAGCTTAATATGACTTTAAAATAACTAATATGAAAAAAAATTGCAAAACCTTTGTTGACCAGGCGTTTTTCCTTTTTATCAATACAATATATTCCTATAATGGCCATCCAATGCTCTGTCATTAAAATGTGAGTTTTCCTTTCAGGTGCTTTGTCTCAGACACATGGAATTCTCATCTGCAGTTTTTGCCTTCAGCCTCCCAAGTTAATCACACAGGGCTTCTTGAAGAACAGTTTGCTGCAAACACAATTCCACAATCTGGGCCTTCATTTAGTATGAATTCATCAGAATAAGTGAAAACTTCTCCAGAACTCCCCACTAACTTTAATACAAGATGACACACTTCCCTATATTTGTGATTTCTAAGTTAATATTGTTGTAGAGAATAAGTATTTGTAGGACTGTGGATATGGTCTTGGTTCAGCAGAAGTTTGCTGACCTAGACTTGTGTGTTTGCAGAAGAAGGGCCTCAGCCTATGTTAAGTTATGGGTGAAATATCTGAAGTCCTGATGGCCTGATGCCATTCATTCCTTCCAATAATTTATTCCATATCCATACATTTTTTCAAGAAGGAAACAAACAATTCTCAAATACTAATTCATCCCTAGACACAACCTAAAGTTGAATTAATTACAATGTTTGCCAATTACAATGTTGTCAGCCTGATGCCTTTTGTGTGGGTAATTGTATGTTTAACAGAAAAATTTCTCAGAAAGTTCAGATGAAACCACAAAATTTGTCCAGTTACGTGCACTTCAGCCTCAATGTATGATGAAAAATCTTTCTCCTACCATTTTTTCATTCCAGTTGCCATTGCCAGATCCCCCAGAGAAAAAAAATCCATGGGGATCCTTATCTTTCGTTAAATGAGATACGCGCACGTGGGCGCGCCTGGGTCAGGAATCCTGCCAGCCCTCCGTTACAGCAACGCAGAGCCCAGTGCGAGAGCCCCTGTGAGGGGCTGTGTGCTGGAGCTGCCGGGGGCACTGCTGGAGCCCAGACCTGAGCTCGGAGCAGCCGCCAGGCTGAGCGAGCCCTGGGCTTGCAGCTCCTCTGTGCGAGTGTCTGACGCTGCAATCCCACGTCTAACAAAGTGTGGGAGTGAGGGAGCTTACCCTTGGAGACGTCTCTAGTGCCGCACAGATGGCAGTCTCTAAGTGTGTTGGAATAGTGAGTGACCAAATAAATTGAATTCATTCAATCACTTTCAAGACATGTCATCCTTGTGTAGCATTTTGATCCCGTGCTTGAGTAAATGTATGATGAAATTTTTATTAAAAGGTAATGCTCCTGTTTTAATGATGGTTAATTATATATAATTAAAATGAAAGGATTAATAATATTAAACATTTCATCAGAGGCAAAGATAAATATAAATACGTATATTGTAGTGTGATTTAGTATGAGTGTATAATATTGAGCCTATATTATCTTCAATGCATTATGTAAAATAGCAAATGAATTAAATAATACATGAAATAATATTTAATTACAGGTACTATGTAAAATAAATGTCTGGTTCATTACTTCTGCATTCATAAAATCCACTTGATTTTTGGGGTGCAATATGCAAAGAATATTTGAAGTAGTTTTAAAAATTCTTGTAAAAAGTTGCTATTAAATAGATGCATACACTTCCTTGCTATGTCACCTTTCCCTGTAGAAAGTTAATTACAATGCTAAATGACCTACATTTTTGACCACAGTCATAGATTACAATTTGGAAATAATTAATTCTAGCTAACATTGAATCCATACCTCTTTATAGGTCTAGCTTCTGATTTTCAGAATCTTTGAAACAGACCTTAAATATTCATATGCAGGGTATTCTTCCTGCATTGCTTGTATCTGACAGATCTAATCTCATTTTGACTCTTTTTAAAAACTTCAGTGTTTAGTGGCACAACAACACAACTTGATCTCTACCCACAGATACACCTTGTTTTAAAAAATAATATTCATTCCAGTTGTGATTTCTGCCATTAGATACAGTGAATCTGTATCTCCAGATGTAAAATGCTCTGACTACACAGAAATTCTGCCTCGTAAAATGCTGTGCCTTAACATAGAATAATAAGCTGAGAAATGTGTTAGCTTTTTTAATAATTCCTTTAAACGGCATAGTTTAAAATCACAGAGATGTTTTGGATTCTGCAAACTATAAGGAACTAGTATTTTTCTAACAAGAACTTAAGGCCCTCAAGAATTCTAAGGATTTTTTATGAACCTCAGTATGCATTTTTAGCTAGATTTTGGCATTGTTTCAGTGTAACTCCAGTACAACTCAGTCAGTTTATTTTATAATTAAAAGCAAGGAAATAGTAACAAAAATACATAATATATGGTACTCGTGTTTATAATAGAAACATCCATAAAGGAAGAAACATGTTCTAACTCTTCTCATTACCCCAAAGGGAATTGCATCTTTAATCACACAAAGCACAACGGCTTTCTAATTTTGTTTAAAGTGTTTCAGTACTTACAAAAACCAGATCAGGTTATTGTAAATCTAGAGCAAATTAGAATCATTGGCCTCTGCTCAGCTGTATTGAAGAATACTATGTAAATCATAAATTTAATGGCATACTGAGACACACATCTGTTTCTATTTTGTAGAAGTTAATAATCTAACTTCAGAGTATTTAAACATTACTTTCATTAACTGGAAAATTGTGAAAAATAGAGACTGCTGTAAGTCATGTGTTGCAGCATTATGCTCAGGGAAATATAAAAACTGCAAGACTATACAGTAAAGCCTAAGTTTCTAAGAGATGTGCCATTGTCTGTTTTGTGACCTTGCAGCTCCTCTGTTTACCAGGGAAAACTTACACAAACAGAGCTGCATTGCTCAGTGGAATCTGCACCTGCATGTAGCAGATTCCAGTTTATATTTTTAGTAGCAAATGCCTTTCACAACAAGGAATAGATGATGCCTGAATTCCCTAAACTTATATAGATAATGACCCAATGGCTTTTCCTATAGTTAGCATTCTAAATCCAGGTAAATAATCTGTGGATCAATATACATATTGCAACTGATTTTAAAGGTGTTTTTGACATTAGAACTGATAAAAATGCTGTGCTGCATGAATCAATTCCCCATACATAGTTATTTTTATAAAACTTACATTTTGGTCTAGTATGTACTCTGTCGTATAAGTTGCTTTATAATAAAGTTCTTATTGAAAAGTTTATTAATTTATTAGTATCTTAAGCTGTATCACAAATGAGGCATCATGCACAATTTATGTAATTTGAAAAGGACCAATTGTGTGTGATTTGTTCGAGAAACACATCAGTATTTTTAACCTTTTTTTTGTTGAAAAGACAGTAGTTTTTATGTATAAAAATTATGTCACATATGTAATTTCTAACAGACTTTTTTTCTCTACAAATAATCTCTTTATTAAAAGACACCAAATCTTTGGGAAGTCAGATGCCACTTATGTGCTGTTTTGCTTGCGCTAAAATTACCTAAGATAGTAGATACTTTGCATTAAAGCTTAGGGTGCATAAAGCTGAATGGGATTTATGTAAATACCTGAATGAATATGTATCCCACCTTTTGCAAGTGCTAATTTCAATGAACTGTATTTGAGAGGGAATTATATTAATATATACAACTGATAGGAAATTTGCACATTAATTTTACTGTCAACAAAAATTCTGATGAAAGCAAATTAAACTCACATAGCCATATAGAGAAGCAACAGGAAGAGAAAACCGAAAGGCGAAACTGGGTACCTACATGGTGCAATGCAAACTTGTGGTTTATTCTTCAGTAATATTCAGTGCTTGCATATGCAGAAAATTCTCCCATTCCTCTGTAAATGCATACGAGGTTATCACTTTGCTTTCCAAGCGTTTCATAAAAGTTCAAGTGTCTTGTTTTAATGATATATTAAATGTAGTACTATGATTTACTAGATATAATACAAAAAGATCATATTTTGGTGCTGAGTAGTCAACAAACAGCAGCCAGTGCTCACAGTGAGGTGAAGAATAGCATCTTAATTAATTATTTAATACATTTTATTATTTATAATTAGCAGTAGTACTAAGCAGTCAATCGATGTTCCTCAAAACAGGAGCATGGTACTAATGTCATTCCTTGACTGCAGTGTTTTAGGAAGGTGTAGCCATACCTTCAGTCAGATTCAAGTCTATTTGTCAAAAACATTGAGGTCTGTCAAAAGTAAATGATCATTTAATTAAAGAAAAAAAAGGTGGAGTATCTTTGATCCCTATACTTAGTGATATTAATTTGCTGTGCTGCAGGTGTTTGTAATATATAACAAATCATTACTGAAGCAGAGGCTTTTATGGGCGGTTTCAGGGAAGGAAAATGACTGTTCTTTACAGCTGCCAGAGTTACACCTGGCAATGTAACACAAGCACAACAAAATGTGAACTAGAAGATGTAAGCCTGGAAACAAATCCGGGTCTCCCTCTCCATGCTCTGTTCATGTCAGCTGAGATGGATTGCAAAGCAGTGCCGCTGTGCAAAGTTGATGGGGAGGGGAGGGAGACTGAACTTGCTGCTGTGTGTAGGCTCTCTGACCAGTGATCCATGATGCATCTCTGGTATCTGCTCCAGAGGGAGCCAATCACATAACTTTCACCATTTCAATGGCAATCAGTAACAAGAGGAAAAAATATAATCTTATAAAAAATATAAGGTACCAAGTCCTTGTGTTAAACCACATAACAAAATCAAAGCGCGTTCAATCAGCTGAGGTTAAAGCACTTCCAGATTGGCATGAGGAACTGATGGGTAGAACCAGATAACTGTATGTAAAGCACAACTAACATTGCCTTGATTAAAGCTATCAACTGAAAATTCTAAATTAAAAATTAAACATTTGGTCTAACAGAATAACATATATTGAGACATGGGGAAAACAGCAAAAGGGAACTGAAATATGCAAATTTAGAAGCAAATATGGCTCTCATGCCCCATCTTTTGGTAAGGGAAACTTGAAAGTTGCAATCATGAGGTGAGGAAGTCCCAGTGGGAGGTTCTTTTCTGTTTGTGATTGATTGTGAACACCTTGTCTTTTCCTGTCCGTAACCTATTACCATATCTCTCAACTTGATTATTATGACTATGGACCAGGTTTTCATGTAGGCAATGTATAGAATTTCTGCAACTTGACTCCTAAAAAGAAACATGGAAAGAATGTAAGCCATTAAAGTTTAAAGACTCCTCTGCTTAAATGCTGCCTACCTGGGGAAGATGTCTCTGTTCAACAGCCATTTACATGTTTTTTATATCAAATTTTCCTGCAGCTGTAATACTCATCATGCCAAATACTGCTTCAGTCAAAGATAAACCAGACTAAGGAGCTCTGCACCTATATTATTGCTGAGGTTCTGTGTAAAACAAAGCTGAGCAGTTAAAGGTGAAGCAGTCAAACTCTAAGAGCGTCTGACACCCATGAATGCAGTTAGACTGCCACTAAACCCAGCAGCAGTCATCCCTTTCTTTTGAAAGTGTAGCTTTATTCTACAACTAGCAGTTAGAGACTTGTCCAGTGTATGAAACAGGGTCAGTTCTCTCCTCTGCTTGAAGGGTTTCAAACGTACATTTCTCGCCAGCTAAACAATTCTCTAACCCACAACCTGACTGGAGATGGAAATATTCTCCACTTCTGCTGTTCAAGTCTTGCACCAGGCAGAAAATGATTCATGATTCACTGGGCTAGAAAGTGAGAACACCAGAGGGAACATGACTCTGTAGCTTAATGATTGTAGCTTAACCAAAATGGGGAGACCTCAGTTCTGGTCGATGGTCCAAGAATTTGATGTATTTTATCCCATAACTTCTCAAGAACATAAATTTAACCTTACCCCCAATGTAGGCATCTAAATCTTTATGGGTTTATAAAGCTGTGCACATCTCCTCAAATCTTGGTCTGTTCCATCAAGAATATGGATTTTAACAGTGCAGATTAAGTGAGGTGTTTGGGTAAGAAGAGAAAAGCCTTCCTATGAGGATTCATATTTGCAAATGCAATGGTTTGCCTTTCAGTTCTTTGTTTATCTTTTTTGCATTACCTTTCATTTTGTGATACAGAAGCAACAGATAAGTGGTCAGAAACCTAAGTAATATGATACTTAAATTCACTATGTAATAAATATAAGTTCTAGATTGAAGTCCAGATGCAGTTGGGATTTAATAAAGCAAATTATTGCCATTCTTTTATATTGAGCAGGAGGGTTGCAAGAGGTAAGAAGAGATGGTGAGAATATGCTGAGACCACCACACATGCCAGTCTGAGTTATGGGGTACTTCTCTCACTGCAAATTACAGAGATTGAGCAAAGTCATGGCAAACTGTATAATATAGTTGTGTAAGGGAGGAGGAAAAGGAGCTACCTGCCTGTCAGGCAAAATTGCATTTATTTTAAATAGAAAAATCTATTTAATTTCTTAGTATTCTCTTGGGCTTCTCTCCTTAAAAAAAAACTAAAACAAAGCATTTTTTGCTGCCTTAATGAAGAATGTGTATCTATACTGATATAGCAGTTGGAGAAAAGGGAACCTAGAATGTGCAAACTTATTTGGAGAATTAGGATCTCATGACAAGTCTCTTTCCCCAAAAGCTCAGCACTGGAGTTCCTTTCCTGGAGTGATCATTTAAGATTCAGTGCTGAGCTTTTCATATAAAAACAGAGAATTGTACTCATTTCTTTTTAAATGTGTCCTGCTACGTTACTCCTAACAGCTCGGTATTGAAAACTCTTTGGCCTTTGTAAATGCTTGCAGCATTAAACTGTAAACTTTTCTCCACCAACATATATCCAAAATCCTGAATTCCACAGGAATTTATTTCTTCACTAACATTGAGCTCCACTGCTCCCCCAGATTTACCTCAGAGTGTGGAGAGGTAACTGCAAAATACTGCATAAAAAACTGCATCTAAATTCACTGGCAAAAATCATATTGATCTCTTCTAATTTATTAATATGAAACAAAAATTCTGTTTCAGAATACAAGTTAATATGGCATAAACATGCTTTTGTTTCATAGCTGTATTTTCTCTGAACAAGGTTGTTTCTATTATTACTTAATTAAACAAAATTAAATTAATTTCTAAGAAACAAGAAAAAAAACAGCTTTGTTGAATAAAATGATCTTCATTTTCTTGAAGCTATTTAAATTAAAAACATGCGTCTCTACAGTTGGAAAAAAAACATCCATGGTTAAAATGTTTGAAGCCCATCAATCTCTTTAACCACACAGCTAATGTGTTCCTTCTGTTTTCTTTGAATGAAATCACCATGAGTGGTTAGATGTTGATTTAACATAAAGCAAGTGGAAATGGGTGTTTCCTTAGTCATGTGTAGAATTTATTTTTAAAAACAATTAGCAAGTGTTATGAGTAAGTCAATGATTTTGTCATTTCTTAAATAATGATATAGATTATGAGTCATTAAAATTGATTACTGAAGTAAACTATGCAAAATGCAAATTCATATTACATTTATTTGTTAGGAACAGCTGCAGAATTCTCTTATTTTATTGATGGGTTTCATTTTTTTTCCCCAAGTGACACTAAAATCAATTACTTAGTTTAAAAGACCGGTAATTGTCAAGATATATTTCCAAACTTTTAAAGCAATAAATTGGATATTCCCTATTATGGGTTGTATCATTCACAGTTTATTTATATAAATTTGCTGCAAAATTAATTGGGGATTTTCCCAAATAAAACAAGCAATTTTTCTCTTTTCTGTTGTATATTGAAACGGTAAAATCATTTAATGGTTTGTTACTTTTCCATGGGAAAAAACCCCAAAGTCTTTACATCATAGCAATTAAAATGTGTCTTTATATCAGTGCACAAATTTTAGCTGATAATAATGCATACATATATTTACTACCTCTTCTGTCAGTCTTTGCCAACATTACTTCTAATTACAGGTTCATTGATATGTTATTCACAGGAGTACAGACAGATAAGAGGAAATGTCAGTCACTAGTATTTAAAGTTCAGTCATAAAACTCCAGTAATAAAAAAATAGGCTGCATAAAATCTGTGTAAACCATTACTCATGGAGAAACTGACACTTAGGGCAATACAAAATATTATTTATCAAGGCATTGAAACATTTTAAATTAACCTTTTTAAGAATAGGCAGATATAAAAGGCAATTCTATGACCCAAAAAAAAAAAAAAAAAAACCAAACTAGAACAGCCTATAAGATCACATTTCAGACATCATAATTTGGTCAATTTTTGCCACAAATTAAATCATCTTTCTCAGATGCATCCCTTTCAAATACACAGCTGACAGTTTAATCTTTTCCAGTGGTTACTGTCCTACACATAGTCACTGGAAATACTAATTGATACACAATTGTTGTGATTATTTTAAAAATTACTATGGATTTGCGTTTAGTTTTGCAAGGACATCATCCAGCAGATTAATGAAAGTAACTGAAGAGCAATACACACAGATTATACATCTAAACACACTTCTCAATATGAAATATTACGAATTTTACATTAGTTAAAGAGTGGGGATAAAATATTGGAAATTATTATGTTAAGAATATGTCATTTTTTCTTGTGTTTTTCCAAGCTAGATACTTTGCACTGTTGCAGCAAAGCAAGATTTTAAGGAAAATCTACTTGTCTGTACTTCTACTGTGGAGTGTGTATGGAATAAGATTCATATTTTACACAGATATGTCAAAAAGCAAATATTAGGAAGTCATAATGGTGGAAAGTTCCTTTCCACCATGATTTGTTATAATTCCTTCTTACATATTAATATTCAAATCTGGCAATAACTGTGGCTGAATGAAAACTAAAGCATCAGATTTTAGTATGCCATGGGTACATGTGTGTACAATTTTTTTTTAAAGAAACATATGCTGATTCATGTGAAGAAAAATTAATCATTTGAATAATACTATTATAGTTGCCAAAACATTATACACCTCTGCCAGGTATTCTTATATCTTAATGCAGTTTTAATGAGAATTAATGGAAATGTTTTTTTGAAACAAATGCTAAAAGGTCTCTGCATTTTTAGCAATTGTTTAAAACTCAGTTTTATAGCTTGCCATTGTAAAAGAGTTGTAAAACTCCATCTCTGCATGTAGAAAGAAATATGATTCCAGAAGTTTTTGATGAAAAGAGGGAAAATGAACTTCAGTCCTACATTTGAATCCACATAGGTGAATTCACTTTGACTTCTGCAAATATTAGCACAAAGCCTAGTTCTGCAGTTCTTTTCAATCTTTTTGTGGGCAGAAAAAAAATTAGAGAACCCAACAGACTTTTTTTGTTGCAAACAGTAGAACTTCTCTCTCTCATGTCCTCTCAAAGGAAAACCATCAACCCCAGATAATTCTTGTATTATCGACAGTTTTCTGGCTAAATCCTGTTCTTGTCAGCTAAGCAAAAGTCTGTTAGCTCAGGGCTATCACTGCTTATCTACAATTACAAGAAAGAAAGAAAGAAAGAAAGAGAGGAAGAGAGAGAGAGAGAGAAAGAGAGAAAGAGAGAAAGAGAGAGAAAGAGAGAAAGAGAGAGAAAGAGAGAAAGAAAGGGAAAGAGAGAAAGAGAAAGAGAGAGAGAAAGAAAGAGAGAAAGAAAGAAAAAGAAAGAAAGAAAGAAACAAACAAACAAACAAACAAATAAACAAACAAACAAACAAACTTCTAATGATACAATTTAAAACTTCGGTAAAATCATAGCAAATCAATATGTATATCTTTATATTTTTGTGACTCTCTTTCCCTCTTTTTGAGCATGTTTCTGTAACAGATGCATCTAATCCTTTCAATGAAAATCAGCTTCTAATAAAATATATTAAAATGCCTGTATAATTCCATTAGAAATGCATGAGGGGTTATTTACGATTTATACAGGTGCTTATAAGGATAACAAGAAAGGGTAATTGGCTATATTAGGAATACACCAAGAACTTAATAAAGACTCTGCTCTTTTGCTATATGTTGCTCTCACAGAAACTTATACTTTTATCTATATATATAGTAGGTACAGAACCATTGCATAGACAGATGATCTGTCCTTCCATTCTGTTTGAGGCATTTTGCAGTTTTAACCCAGTTGAAATCTGCCTCAGGAAGGTGCGCTGCTCACTATGGCAGAACTCCTCCTTTGGTCATAAAGGCTTGAGATTGTTCTTCCACTCCCCAGCGCCCTGGACAGACACCCTGAACTGAGGAGGGTCAGCATGGCTATGGCATGTCCATATTTCAGTGATATTCACTCCCAAAATGGTTGTTAGCGTAGTTGAAAGTTTAATGTGGTTTTGAAGAGCCCTGAACCAGCTCTGTGGTTCTCACTACTCCATATTGCAAGGTCTTCAAGATCCAGTCTCCTTTTAACGTCGTGTTCTTCTTAATACAGGCTACAATTTCTAAACACTAATTGCACAGATGTGCAGAGACATCAAAATGATTAAGTGAAAAAATAAATCATTACCATTTACAAAGGTAATGATTCTGATTCTCCAGCGTGGCGTGGGTGTTGTACTCTGGATTGTCAGTGTGCTTTGGACCTAAACAGTTGAACAAGCCCCAAGTGATCCTGCCTAGTACATGCGATTTCGTGAGTAGAGGCAGTTGAGAGGATTTCATTTCAGTGCTGCAGCGAGGGACGGGGTGGCCAAAACCCCCCAAACAAAGGGAAGGGGCAGTTAGCAGGTCAAGTCTGAGCTGCTTTGACCGCGGCTGTCGCTCCCTTTGGTCACCGCAGCCCCGGGCGGGCGCGGAGCGTGGGACGCGCACGGCCTTCGCTCCCCGCTGACACCGGCCCCGCCGCACTGCCCGCTGCGACCGGCCCTCGCTAATGCCCAGCTGCTTCTCCCTGACCTTGAGAGCTGGGAAATGCCCGTGCTGCACATCCTGAAAGGTCAGAACGGATCCTCAGTGTTTTGCATCAGTACAGACAAGAAACCCAAACCCTACAATCCTAGACCTGGTTTCCAAGAGCAGATCATTGGGAGAATGCAACAACGCTACTAGACTGCGTTTTGTATCCGAGCACAGCAGTGAGTCAACTGAGTATCCTTTAACTCGTTTCCAAGTGCTGTTTACCCTGCCCTGACATGTTTTTCCTAACGCATCGCTGTGCCTCGCCGCGCCGTCACTGCCGGGCAGAAGCCGGGCCATGTCAGTGCGAGGGAGCGAAGGAAAGGACCAACGGAGCCGTGAAGGCGCTGGGGTGCCGGGACCTCCCGTCTTCCCGCCCTGCCTGCTCTCTCTCGCTGCTCGCCCAGCCGGTGAACGATTTTTGGGTGATGCCGGGGAAGGGGAGGCGGGGGACAGGCGCTGCGGTGCGGAGAGCCGGCCCGGCGCTGCGAGCCCAGCCGGCCGGGCAGCTCCGCTGGGGCCCCCGCACCAGGCGGGGTGCGCGGCATCGCTGCGCGGTCGGGTACGGGTACGAAGGTGCGGCGGGGACGCCTCCGGCCGGCCGGCCTGCGCGCCTGCAGCCACCGGGGAGGCAGAGGGAGGGGGCGGCGGCA